>CM055194.1:22167173-22622173 GCA_029224185.1 Karalla daura
ACTCATCCTCAAGCTCCTCTGATCAGCACATCCTATCCGCCTCGGCTCACACACACACACACGCACACACACACACACGCATACACACACACTCCACGAAATGAGAAAACGCTAAATCTGGATCCTGGATCTTAACCACAGCCTCATGAAGATGCACATTTTGTACACAACAGTCGGGACAAAGCTTAATCCCTGGCTGTGTGGCTCGCTGGCCTTGCTGGGCTGAGATCAGCCTGGACACCAGGTGTGAGGTAACGTCCAGACAGGTCGGCCCGCGGCCTGTCGCTCACTTCACCTCGGCTGGAGCGAGCTGCTCCAGGCGAGGCGACAGGCCTGCCAGGTGGCGGCTACATCTGTTTCTTCTTTTTTTTTTGTCTTTCCCCTAAAAATTATTATCATATTGAAGAGTCCTCAATGACATTTTCTGCCTGTTCTCTCATGAATTTTGAGGAGCAGCCCCCCCCCCCCCCACCCCCCCCCACCCCCCCCCACACCTCACATGAGCGTAGAGGAAAATCTTTTGAGTATTCCAGCGCTGAGTGCAACAATCCCACAAAGAGACGAGCAGCGGCCATCTTGCTGCTCTGAATTCCGTCCGCATCGGGCCATTAGGCTGCCGGTGGCTCTCTAAAGCCTGTTTGGGGCCCGCCGTTGTCTCCTCGTTGCTTCCTAAACCCCGTTACGCAGGCTTGAGGTAAGAGAGGGTGACGGCAGCCGTGCCTCGCCCCCCCCCCTCCCGGGCTCGTCTGCGAGACTCTGACACTAAGCCCATTATGCTTCCATTATGGGGCTTCAATTTTCCTCTGAGCTTTTCACTTTTGACACCGCACCTCCCTCCGTCTCCGAACCGCAGACTCAAACACGGCACAGGCCCCACGTCGCTGCGCCGCCGGGAATCTTTATGCTCTGTTTTACTTTATTTTGTTTTTAGAGGTAGAAAGTTGAAAAAAAAGGCAAACATTTACACAAGGAGGAAAGTTCTGCACAGTTCTGAGGTATTCCACTTTATACTTGTACTGGACTAGATGCTGGAAGAAGGTTTCATTGGGGTTTTCATTCCCCAGCAGTTCTTCATTACGTCCTGAAGGTGAGTATCACTGTATCACATCTGGCACAAAGACTGATGTGACTTTGGTTGGTTTGGTTTATTTTTGGCAGTGAGATGCCTTTTCTAAGAAGAGTACAGGTCTGTGGGGAAAAACATAGACTAAGAGGAATCCAAACATGTGCACAATGACTCAGTGGTTAGCGCTCTTGTGTTACTGCGAGGAGGACATGGGTTCGACTCCCGGGTCGGTCCCAGGGCCTTTCAGTGTGGAATGTTCTTCCCATGTTTCTGAATGAGTCCAGAAACACCAAACATATTCAGGTTAACTGAGGAGGAGTGGATGGTGTGTGTCTCTCCATCATAGATGTGCTGGTGATAGATACCAACAAACATGTGTGATACATTCAAGGTAAAAGGCCGGTCAGGGGACTTAAGGTATGGATGGATGGAATCATAATATACCTGAAGGCAGACTATGAAAATATTGAGAACATAACTTAAAACTTAAATTAATACATGTAAACAAAGCCACTCAGACTCCAGAGAGAAAAGATTCTAAAACATAAACAAATATGGCCATGTTTGTGTTTCCATGTCAGGAATATGTGATGTGATATGTGTGTGTGTGCTGCCTAAATAGCTCCATCTTCCCTCCTCACTCCTACTCTCATCACTCCCTCTTTTCATCTCTCTCTCTCTCTCTCTCTCTCCATCCCTTCCTCCTCGTGCACCTCTTCGCTGCTCTCTCTCCCCTGTAAAAGCAATACCGTGTCGTTGCCTCGGTCGCCACTTAATGCAGCCCCCTTAGCCCCACCCACCACACACCAGACCCCCCCCCCCCCCCCCCCCCCCACCAAGGTACACACACACACACACACACACACACACACACACACATACCTTTTTTCCTCCATCCTGTCTTTTACACTGCAGTACAACAGTAATACAACAGTAAGCAGAAATCCCTCTGCTGCTCAGAGGCTTGTGGTGTTGAGGACTGTGTGCGTGTGTGTGTGTGTGTGTGTGTGTGTGTGTGTGTGTGTGTGTGTGTGTGTGCGCGCCAATCTGTTGTTGATACAAATTCAAATCTTCCTCCTTGTTTATTCCTCAATTAAAATCCAACTTAAATTCAGGAATTAAATTGAAATACAAGGTATTCAAGTATCACTCTTAATTCAGACTTTGTACAGCCATGGTGTGTGTTAGTGTGTGTGTGTGTGTGTGTTAGACTCCAGGGCTTAGCTCTGAAGCTTTATGCAAACTTTATACTGATATCCCTGAACACTGGGGACAATGTTTTAGATTTGTTTCAGGATGTTTCAGGAACACAGTGAATTTGTCACCTCACAACAAGAAAGACCTGGGTTCGACTCCCCCGGCTGTCTGTGCAGTGTTTCCATGCATGTGGGTTTTCTACAGTCCAAAAGTGTGAGACTGTGACAGTGGCTGATGTGTGTGTGTGTGTGTGTGTGTGTGTGTATTTCCTGCCTTCATCCTATACATGCTGGGACAGCATCCAGCAGACCTGTGCAACCTCTGGTCCTGCAGAAAGTGGGTAAGGTAAAGGATGGAAAGAGCCTGGTTTGTTTTCATAAACTTCCATGAAAACTGAAGAGTGAATCTTTTAATGCAGCAGAAATCATCGCTCCAGCTATTTGTGTTGTTTCCTTTCTTAGAGAACCCTCCTGCTCTGCTCAGCAGGGTTATTATCGAGTGTTAAAAAAAGAAGAAAGGCTGGTTTCACATTGAGCTCACAACCTTGAGGGTGTCATTGAGAGGCCTCAGTCTGACTCCAGCCGCTCTTTAAGACTCACTCAGTCATCCTGCGGATCATTGTTCACGGCGAGGCCGGACGGAGTCGTTTGTGGAGAAAAATGCCCTGTCTTGATGCTGCAAGATTGACTTTCAGGCCCCAACAAATCTTATCTGTTTTGCATGTTAATTTATTCCCTTTTGCTTGGGACGGGAAAAAAAAAAAGAAAACGTTTCCTTCAGGAAGTTTGTAATAAAAGCCTTGCGATCAATGATAATGGCATTTGTGCTTGTGTTTGTCATCTTCGCAAAAGCAACAGTGGTGGAGTTTCCACAGATTTATTTGTATACTAGTGCTGTAAGTGGCGTGTAAATTATCCAAACTGTCTGTGTGGCTTTTTATCTTTGTAAGGCAGTACTATTAGAGCCTATCCATTATTACCCATAGCGCAGCCAATCAATGCTTAAATAAAAATCAGCTCAATTTGTAGCGTTTTATGCAAACGTGCAAACTCCGACCAGGCTGACTCTTTGCTTTTTGTTTTTATAATGAAACAGGAATAGCTAAAACACAAAGGAATCGATAACACTTAAGTTTGGGTTAGGTTGGCCCGCTCTCAGACAAGTGCTGCACGTTGCTGCATACAAATGAGCTCCATACAGATGTACGCTGTGGTGTAATTTCATTATAATTCTATGCATAGTTAGGCAACACCAATAAACCTGAGACTCTTTAGCAATGCAGCAACTGAAAATAACAACACAAGGATAAACAGCAACACAGGACAGCTGAAATCTGAATGATGTCCTTATATGACAAAAACATGCATGTTTAGGTGTGTGTGTGATGACCTGATGACCTGTCTGGGGTGTGTTCCTGCCTTCACTCTAGGAATGTTTATGTTTTATGGTTATGATCATGAAATTTCAAAAGCAATGTGTAGGCTCGGACGTATCAAATCCAGGATTGGAATAACATTTCAAGTCATTGTTGACACTCCACACTGAGAAAGGTTTGGGTGTAACGATGGCCTTTCTCTGTGGTGTTTGCATGCTCGTCCTATGACTGTGTGTCTCCAGGTACTCTGGTTTCCTCCCACACTACATCCATCCACCCAACTGGGGGTCGTTCCAGTGCATATGTCCAGCATTCAAAGGTCACTGGTCCATCACAGGACTCACATACCAGTCTCTAGGGGCAACTTGGGAGTCTCCAGTCACACAATACATGCTTGTTTTTTACTGTGGGAGGAGAAAACATAGGTGAAACATGCAAATTAGACCTTGTAGAAAGACCCTTGGTCCAAGCCAGGATTGGAGCCCATGTCCTTTTATATCACTGGGGTGACGACGCTATAGCTAGTAACAAAGCTAGCTGGTAACAAAGCTAGCTCCTTCTCCTCCAGAATGAGGCTTCCAAAAGCATTAATTAGCATCAATAATGGAGTCAAAAACATTTCTGGGGGGGTTGTTTAGTAGTTGGAAATGAGACCCATGACCTCAGTGGTTAAAAATCCTGGCTGCAGCCCTGCCTACGGTCTACTTACCAGCCTGACATATTGACATACAAGCTAACTGCCTGCATATGGGCCATATTCCCTCTTTGCCTGACCACAGAGTATATTTTGCCCGTATTTCACAAAGCACTCTACAATTAGTTAACAGCCCGGGGATTAAGGATAGATTTAACAGTGCAGCGCTGCAATCTGCCGCTGCGTCTCTTGAGCGGGGAGAGGATCAGCGAGTACGGCCGGGCATCTGTTTCTCCACTTGTTTTCTTTTTTTTCCCTCCCTCATCTTTCTTTCCCGCCGTCTCCTCTCTCTTCATGCATCTTGCTTGTCACCCCCCACCCGCCGGAGCGAGAGAGGAAAGCAGCATCAATCACTGTTAACTGACTGACCACTGTCCGTTGGTGGTACTAAATGGATCTCCACAATTGAATAGAGGCCTAAGTGTGTGGTAAATGCTCTCAATGGGTAAATGAATTTGCGGGTTAACTCACCCTAAGAGCGTTTCGATAAGGCAAAATAATAAAAACACCTACGGCGGAGATTTTTCTTCTGATATATGGAAAACAAAGTTTGGCTGAAAATCTTAACGAGCCCGCTCCGCTCGCAGAGAAATGCACTAGAGATCATTTTAACCCAAAGACAATTCAGCTTTATTTTCCTCATATAGATTTGACTGTACACGGTTCATACCATTACACAGAAGGCATAAATGAATAAATTCAGTGCTCTCTTTTACATCTTTTTCAAAGACACATGGCAATAATAATAATAATAATAATAATAATAATAAATAGCGCTCATGAAACAAGACGGTCAACACGTTTTTCAAACTGTACAAAATTTACAACAATTAAGATGCAAACTTGTGAGGCAACACAGACTTAACAAAAACTGTCGTGGTTCAAAGTGTGTGTGGGCGGTTAGCGCTTCCTTTCCATCGCTGCCTGTGGATGACGCTGTGAGTATTTTGTCCATGTGAGGTACAGACGACTCTTACTGGGTTTTGTTGCCGGGGAGGAACGAGGGCGTGACAGGTTTGAGTGGAGAGGGACGAGAACATTTCACACGTGACTGCGACGCGTTTCAAATAAAACCTCTGATCTGAATGTATCGAAAGTAACGTATCGTCCCTCTGCAACACAAACCTTTCCAACCTGTTTGTTTTACTTATTAACCCCAGAACAGTTACACAGTAAGAATTCCTTTAAAACCATGTGATTTCTAAACAATTTGGAGGCTCTTATTTATGTGATTTAAATGGACAAATGGGCAAAACTTTTTTTCAGTTGTTTTAAAGCAAACGATTCGTCGACATGCTCAGTTGGTCAGATCAGAGTCCTGGTGGCTTTTTTTCTTTCTCTCTCTCTTCCTCTTGTTTTTTCCACGGATGGAGCTGTGAACTGTGGTGAGGAGCAGCTCAGTAGCCACGCAACGCTGCAGTATCAGGCCCAGATAGTGGGGGGCTCTGTGCTAATCCCTCTGACATGGAACAGACTGACAACACATCTGGGGGGTCAGTTAAGTAGGTTGGTGTAGCAGGCAAAGCCCGAGCTCTGCTGGACTGAGTAGATTACCAAGAAAAGCCTGGATCAGAAACAGAAGAGCCAACACAAAGCGATTCTTTCCCCCCTCCCTCTGCAAATACTGTGTTTTTAAATGCAAAACAAAATGTCCCATGTTTGTGTTTAATTTGCTTGATAACATCTGCATGTCTAATGAAACTGCATACCTCCATCCGTGCATTCAACCAAACATGAGTGAAACGATTCAGATGTGTGACACATCGCAGAGGATGTTTCTCAGCTTTCCAAACTTGCAGAGTTTCCTCTGACCCGGCCAGTCTGGAGGCAGACGCTTTAATACTGACGGACGAGAACAAGTCAAGCACCTATAAATATAGAAGAGAGACCTGCTGTGTAGCAAACAGTGTCGCGCCCTCGCTCAAACAGAGGAGACGTCCGGTTTCTACGGACAAACGGACGGACCTACTTCCTAATAGCTTCAGCAATACATTAAAAAACTGTCAGCATGGTTCAAAATTCACACTTGTGCCACTGTTCTTGTAAATTTCTCTCCCAATGAAACACTGTGTTTTTTTTTGCCTTGTGCATATGTCTCTCCCCCCTGTTTTTTCCCGCTCTTCCTCTCAGCGCGTTCCTGTCCCCTCAAAAAAAAAACAAAAAGAAAACAAAAAAAGAAGAGGAGAGTAAAGTGCATCGCCAAATGTAAAAGGCTTCGATACGGCCGGACAGCGGTCCTACTCAGCATCCATGGAGAAGCATGCAGGCGCCTCCTGGCTCTCATAGGGACTTTGATCTAGATTGTAGCCCTATAGTCGGACAGGGGAGGGGTTAGTGTGGGGGCGCGGGGTGGTGTCACCTCCCCCCTGGGAGCAAAAAAAAAGTCGGAAACCCAGTCTCTTTTTTTCAGAGTGACGGAACAGAGTCAGATGACAACAAATCGTGTACGACACAGTGAGACCGAACGTTCAGAGGCGTTCCCCTCGCTGCCTCCGGCCCCACCCTAACCTCACCGCTACCACTGCTTCTCCTCCTCTTCTCCTCCTCTTCTCCCCCCAAAACGTACCAGCCTTGGGAGGGCGATAGAAAGAAATGTAAAAAGCCTTTGTGAGTTTTTTTTTCTTTTCCTCTCGTCATCCCTCGCTCTCTCGGACTCAGAACTGGGAATGGTCCATCTCGTCCAGCCAGGAGGCGGGGCTGGTGGGGAAGTCGGGGTATCCTGTACTGCTGCCCGTGGAGAGGTCTGAGGTGGGGCCCCCCGCCATGGCCCTGAGGGCCTGGCCCACGCCGCCCGGGCCCCCCTGCACCACCAGACTGTCCATGCTGAAGCCCAGGTTGTTGAGCAGGGGGGTGTGGCCCTGCAGGGAGGTGATGGAGGAGGGCGACTGGGGCAGGCCGTAGGGGCTCCCCGCCCGGATGTCGTGGTACGGTTGTCCCGCCGCGTCCACCGAGAAGCCGCCGTTCAGCACCGCGTTGCCGGACACGTCGCCCACGCTGCCGTACAGCCCGTTCCCGTGGCCCAGGTCCGACAGCACCTGGTCGTCTGTGGGGGGGTGAGGTAGGGGTGGGGGTGGGGGGGGGGGGCAGATAGCAGCACTTAGCACGAGGGGGTAAAAAGTGTGACACATCATCAACGGCGCCATCAACTACAGCCGCATTATATAGTTGTTATGTTTCAATACAGTTAAGTGCTTTTATGAGGGAGATTTACTGTGGCGCATTCACAAAGGTACTGCACAGTGAGTGGGACCAGTATGGGACCAGTACCCATAACCAGCCCAGTTTAGCTGAGGGGGGAATGATAAACTTCACGCTGTTCTCCCAACAAAAGGAGAGGTCTGTATATGTGCAATTACCGCAGTGCAAAAAATATTTGTTTCCATCTCGATGGAGGCTCCACTGACAACAACGCCCCCCCCCCAGCCCCAAGAACAGCTTTCTCTCTAATTGACTAAAAGCCTCACGCACTTTATAGAGTTTCTGTCACCATGTTTTCATTTCTCATAAAAATGGCCTCCTTTTTAAAAGTGGCTCCAAGACTTTTATGACTACCCAAAACGGGCTTTGTGAACATTAAATAACACAGGGATGACTAAAATGTCGTTTGCATCCGGCTAAGGAGCCTCTCCGGCTCCATCAGAGCCTCAGACGCAGGCAGGTGGATGCGTCAGCGGCCGCCCAGAGGTGTGAGGGGAATGTGAAATGAGACGCCCGAGCACTAAAAACCCAGCGACTAAACAAATGAAACCCCACAAAGATGCCGCCCTCAGGAAGCGTGTCATTTAGCAGCTTGTAGCGTCCCTAATCCCATTAGCATGACTGACAATCCCCTTCCAGGAGTGTCCGAGGCCCGGGACGGGTCCAGGTGTGGCTCCGTACCTCGGAAGCTCAGCTCGCTGTCGCTGAGGCCCGCGTCGTCGGCCGAGCTCTCCTTCTCCACTTTGGTTCCTCCTCGGCTGCGTTTGACGCTCTTGTAAAACTGGGTCCAGCGATGTCGCCCCGCGTCTTTCTTCAGGCGCTTCTCCTTCGCTCGCCGGTTCTGGAACCACACCTGGCAGGGGGAGCAGGATGCCAGGACTCAATACAGGCTGAGAGGCAACATCACCTGACCAGCTTTAGATCAATCTGACTTCATTCAGTGTTTTCAGGCTTGAATCTTAATCTCAATAATATGAACTTTTAGAAAGTATTTGCAAAGTTTGTGAAGGAATAGATCATACATGTTAGGCTTAATCAAGATAGTAAGAACTGATGGATGGATGGATGGATGGATGGATGGATGGATGGATGGATGGATGGATGGATGGATGGATGGATGGATGGATGGATGGATGGATAGATAGATAGATAGATAGATAGATAGATAGATAGATAGATAGATAGATAGATAGATAGATAGATAGATAGATAGATAGATAGATAGATAGATAGATAGATAGATAGATAGATAGATAATGGATACATAGATAGATAGATAGATAGATAGATAGATAGATAGATAGATAGATAGATAGATAGATAGATAGATAGATAGATAGATAGATAGATAGATAGATAGATAGATAGATAGATAGATAGATAGATAATGGATACATAGATAGAGAGATAGATAGAGAGATAGATAGAGAGATAGATGCTAAAACCTAAAAGTTGTAGCCAGCAGTATTAAAGCATGAAAGTAAAAGTAAAGTCTTAGTTAAACAGTGAGTGTGTTATAGTCTTTTTAGTCAGTCACTAATTTGGTTCCAAAAGCCTGAAAGCTCTGACAGTAAAAGCCCAAGTGCTTGTTTAATACTAGTGATAAAGTTTAACTGTGGTGGATGATGGCTCAGTTACATATTTTCAGATGCTCTACCTGCACCACTCTCATGTCCAACCCCGTCTCCGAGGACAGCTGCTCTCTGACGTGGCGCGCCGGCTTGGGCGAGTTTTTGTAGGCACTTTTGAGGGTCTCGAGCTGCTTGGCCGTGATGGTGGTCCTGGGCCGCTTGGTCCCCGCCTCCGAGTCGTCTGGAGAAACATCACAACCCAGCGTGAGAGGCTGCCAGTGACAGCTCCCGCTCCCCCGGCCTCTCCCGCCCGCTACATGTGTGTTAAATGAAGTGAATGGTCATGTATGGAAGTGTATTATTGTCCTTGTGCGTCTGTCCCACTCCCACAGCGGGGGACATAAATCTATCCAGGCCCAGCGCCACAGGAACGCAGTTATTGGGGCTGCACTGCTTCACTTTACATAATCAATCAGGGAGATCTCAGCAGAGCGACAGAGAGAGAGAGAGAAAGAGAGAGAGACAGCATCCACACCCAGACGACAAACAACATAGGTCAGAGCTCATCTCACACACACACACACACACACACACACACACACACACACACACACACACAGTGTGACCTGCTGTAAACTCTCATGTGATTCTCACACGGTTAAAACAAGACAGAGCTGTTGATCACAAACTCATCGGACCAAAGCAAGTCTTGAGGAAAGGTTCAGCCTGTATAACTCTAGACTGTATTTGATTCTAACAGACTGATTGATAGAGAGATTGTACTATATATAGTATTTAGACACAGACAGATAGACATAGACAGATGCAGATAGGTAGATAGAAACAGATACAGAAATACTACATCATACTAAGATAGATAAATAGGTAGATAGATAGATAGATAGATAGATAGATAGATAGATAGATAGATAGATAGATAGATAGATAGATAGATAGATAGATAGATAGACAGACAGACAGACAAACAGATAGACAGACAAAGAGACAGAGTGACATATAGATAGATAGCATGAATAATCTCTCCTCAATCCTGCTATCAACAGTCAAAATGGAGCAGCCAGGCCTCCAGCCCTGGTCCACATGTGAACCTACCGTTCTGTTTTGCAGTCTCATAATCCACCTTGCACACCAGCCTCCCGTCCTCCATGAGGTAGAACTCGTCCCCGGTGGCCAGCTGCCGGCTGCACATGATGCAGGCGAAGCAGTGCAGGTGATACACAAAGTCCTGCGCCTTCCGCACCACCTGCGTCGGAGGGATCCCCTGTTGGCATGACGCACATTTTGTTCCGAAGCGCCTGCGGGGAAACGTAACGAAGCGAGGCGCCATTAGAGGATGCTAATGCAGAAAATGCAGCGAGGCGGACTGACGCATCCTCCTCCTATTTATGCCCTGTGATGGAGACGAGTGAGACCCACTCAGATTAAAATTTCACATGCCAGACAGCTATCGTTTTTTTTTCTCAACTGCAGCCAAGAATGATGGCACAGTGTCTGTATTAACAGGAGCTCCAGCTGTTGTAGAGGGGGAGAAAAATCAGTGCTAGAATGCATTTCTGTTAACGATAGACCTGTCTGCAGCCTGATGGATGGAGAGGATCAATGCACTGTGTGAGTGTGTGTGTGTTCCTGTGTTTGCATGTTTATGTGTTTGCAGATGAAGTCCCATGAGCTAAGATGCAGGGGGAAGAGGAGGGAAAAGGGGAAAGAGGAGGAGGAGGGGGAGGAGAAGGAGGAGGAGAAAGAGGGGTGCTCACAGTAAACACACCCTGAGGAGAACCAATAAAACACTGACTCAGGAGAGGCTTTAAATCACACAACCTACCCACAGAAATAAAAAGAGCAAGGTCAAGCCTCCAAATCACTACTGGGAAACACACACCATGCAGCACCATAGCATACGTGTGCATGTGTGTGTGGGAGAGAGAGAAGTAGAGAGACAGAGAGAGAGAGAGTAGGAGTTTATACGTGTGTGTTTGGACATGCAAACGTGGCCCAGCTGTGTGTCCCCTGGGCCGGCTAACACAGTTAGCTCTGTCAGACTGAGGAGCTCTTAGGGTCTCATTCAAGCTTTGGGCATTAAAACCTCTCAAACATGATTTAGTAAAAAGGGCCGGATCTGCTGTTCCTGTTTTTTTGGATAAAAGTCAAACTCAATTTTCCTCTGTGAAGCCTCAGAAATCAAATCGTTTGAAAGGAGGAACGAAAGGAAGAAGGAGAGCAAAGAGAGAGGGAGGGAAAATGGAGGGGATTCAGGCTCTTATTTTGAAAATACTCTCATAAACAGACATACACATGTGAATCATAATATCTGCCTAGAACGAACCTATTACGTTGTAAGTGTGAAATCCAGAATCATACTAACAGTATTACAGTGTATATTTTGAACCACAAAATATTAATTTACAAATATATATACCAGCTTCAAATGGGATTAAATGTGTCTCAAATTACAAAATAACTACTTTTGTTTGCCATAACAGAATCAATATTTTCATTCTGTATTACAACTAATAAAACTGGAGTTATGCAGATATGTGACTAGTAACTTAGACACCAGTAAACTTACAACGTTCAAATGTTTTTTTTTACTATATAGAGGTGAAAAAGGTCTTGGTTTTCGAACCTCAAATCTAATATCGAATAAAGCCGAATTAACCAGAGCTACAATTTAAGGATAATGAGTAACTGTTAATACATCAGCTCAACCAAACATAATGAGACTGGGCCAAATTTCACTTTTTCCAGGTGGACTTTGGTTCCCTTTCAGCGAGGAGCGCCTCGTTCCGGCCCTAACATTGACCAGGCAGAGACAGACAGCAGGAGGAAGAGAAGCAGGCCACTAACTTGAAGAAGTCCTCCTTGCAGTAGACGCTGCCTGCCCGGGAGAAGCATTTGTCGGCCAGAGGAGTCTGACAGTCTGCGCACTTGAGGCACTTGGAGTGCCAGTGTCTGTCCAGCACCTTCAGGATGAACTTGTCCAGGATGTGCTGACTGCAGCCGGCGCACTGAGGGATCTCTGGGGGGGGGGCAACAACAACAGAGGGTCACAACCAGCACACAGAGCTCACAGAACAACACGATAATACATCAGCCTGTTATAACTTCACAAAAAGTACACTGAATAAAATAGACACGCAATTATTGTCCGCCATTAAAATTAGGAAGTTTGTGCGTTAGAAAAAGCCCCCCCCCCACTACCACCGCCTATCATCTTTTAGTTCCGACTTCAGAACGTCTCGTATTGTTTTTCTACGACATAGAAAACACGTCAATACAACATTATTATATACATATACATATATTATATACATACAATATTATCATGTGCATCATGTCAAATGACTGAATGAATGTAGACGAGCGTCATGTAAAATATTTTATACAATTCCAGACACATTTTATAACATTTTTGACCTGGAATTTTCATTACTATGAAATAAGATGAGATCCATCTTTTTTCCCTACAGCGGCGGAATGTTTCAGTAAGCAATACAAGCATCCGCGAATAAATAAATAAAATACTATGTATATGCAGTAAGAAATAGTAGGAAAATAATATTAAAAATACCAAGACAGTTGAAATATAAACTCCATTATGTTGTGGAAATTTGCGCAGAATTAACGATAAATGGACACGGTGAGTCGCTTGCTATATGTTACGCTGACATAATGCATATTCTATTACTGTTATATTGTTATTTCCATCCCTATTATTATGAGACACAGCCGTGGAGTATAAACACATGCATGGATTATATTTAAACCAACATTTATCTCCGTATTTATTTATTCTTTTTCTTTCTAAATCGCGTACGATTTTTTTAAAATCATTAGGCGCTAAAAAGAAATGGAAAATAAAAAGGAATCGTGTCCGCCCCTGTCCAGGGTGCTGAACTGGGAGCCGTGTGGGAGCAGGGAACACGCAGTCTGTACATTTTGGCAGCTGTATTGATTTGTTCTTGATTTTGTTACGCAGCTCGGCTCCTCTGGGTTCTCACCATCTCTGCAGATGTTTCTCTGGATTCACGGTCATTTAGCTGCGAGGCGACAGCAGCAAGACCAGATTTACATGCACATGTTTTACCTGCAGATTCTTCATATTTCCACCTGAACATCTATTAAATTTGAAATAACAAAAGGTGAAATTTAGGAATTATGTTTTTAGATATTTATTCTCGAATCAAGTAACTCCAAGTAACGAATACTTCCACCGTTTGATAACCCAAAACACCAGATATTTTACCCAGGTTAGGATCTGATTTAATTTATAGGCTTTTATCATAATTAAATGAAGGCTCTCCATCATATTTATCAGAGAATGATGCGTGAAACAGGCCTCGTTCTCTTATAAAACACGACACTGACGAAGATTCATCTCGCTCAATTATTCCTTAAATCGCAGAGCAATTTTACAAAATGTTAACAATTTTGGCTCAGCTATACATCCATATCATATGCGATAATTAAAAATCGATATCGAGTGTATAAACACACACGCACTCACACACCTTTACACACGCATACGGAGCCAGTGGCAGCATCGCTGCAGATCACCCCGAGAGGACGCACACCTTTTGTTTTATCTTTTTAAAACACATTCTTGGCCATTTTGTAATTTTTCATAGCGAAAAGCTCTGATTAAATACTATAATATTATAATAATATCATGCACTACAGATATGTCGCATGCACCGATCATTATTATTATTATTATCATGTTATCATATTACTACTACCACTACTACTATGCATCATTTTCGGTATTATTAATGTTATTATGTTAAACAAACGGCAGCAACAGCAGCCTTTTAGGCTGGGTTTCTTCCTTTATGTCGCCTCCATAATGAGAGTGGAGGAAAGCCTCGGACTCCTTCTAAAAGCACTGAGTCTGGATCTGCGCTCTGGCTTTTTTAAATGATAAATCTGCGCCATTTTAAATATCTGTGGATAAGTGGCGGAGTAAAGAGGCGAAGTGCTGCTGAAAGGAAACGCAGCAGCATCTTGGCAAAGGCACAGGCGTCCATCGTCCAGACTCACTCAGTGTGCGTGTGTGTGTGTGTGCGTGTGTGTGTGTGAGAGAGAGAGCGCGTACGTGCGTGTATGTATGTGTGTGTGTGAGAGGCAGAGAATTCAAGAGGCCCTCATATCTTGATATCTGTTGCCTTCACTCCTCACACTCTCATCACCTCCGTCATTTCACACGGGCAGTGACACACACACACACACACACATGCACGCACACATGCACACGCACGCGCACGCACGCACGCACGTCCACACACATTTTGCTTTAGCAGAGAGAAAGAAGAAAAGGAAGTGCAGTCTGGCAGCCTCTCCAACTTCCAATAGTCCAATGATTTGTGTTAATTAAACGTGAAGTAAACACTTTATATCCAGGACTAATAGCACTGTGGGTTGGTGGGGGGGGGTGTAATTGCCCTGAGTCAGCAGAGTCCCCCCTCCCGCTTCCATGTCCACCCTCTAAAACATTGTTTAGATGAATTCTCTGCCGCTCCTGCTGATGTGTTTATTCCAGGAATAATCCAGGTTTTAAATCCAGGATGAATGTGGAGCTGGATCTGGATCTGGATCTGGATCAGGATCTGGAGCTGCTGCAGGGGGGCTGAGTGGCAGTATCTTTATCCAATCTGTTAATCTGCCTCGATTTATAAAATTAAAGAGCATAAGCCGCCAATGTATAGTCTCTTTATCTTTAAATACTTAAAGCTGAGCAGGCTGAGACTCGGTGTTTCTGTTTTACGTCTATTAAACCAGTTTGTAGAGATGCAGCACTAAACATGGCTTCTAATATAAATCAGAAGCAGGTGATATTTTGCATTTTATGTGAGTATTTAGATTTTATCCTGAAGAAACAAAACATCTGGATATTTGTGCTCTGACAGATTCGTCTTCGCCGTGGGTGATTCGGTGCTGGTTCGCCTTGCTACATCTGCACATTTTTCCCAACCCGCCTGTAAATAATTAGGTCAGAGTCGAGATGTATCCGGTTGCACTCGATTTGTCTTAATTTGCGCCATCAGATTATAAAGGCTCAGATTAAAAACCCGCAGATGTGAGAAGGAAAATTCTCGCCTCGGATCCAGAGAAAATAGATGCTGCAAAATAACATTTTTTCACATCATCTGTAAATAATAATAATAATAATAATAAGGAATCTCCAGGCCCTGTTTCCCACAGACACACGTGTTAGATGACAGAAATAGAGAATAATCTGGGGTTTAATTGAGCCTGAGGTGAGTGTCAGGCAGAGACACACAGACAGTATTTGTCTGATGGGTGATGACAACTGCGTCTGATCTCTGGGTCGTTTGCAAATTATCAGCTGCAGGAGAGGAGAGAGAGGAGCTGAAGGAGCAAAGTTTGAGGCCAGGCTGAGCGGAGACTTATCAAATACGGTGAAATAAAATATGAAAAAAGATGCTGAGATCGTATTTTCCTCTTCCTCGGAGGATGAGGAGCCAAGATCAGTGGCATCTCCAGCCTCTTGTAGACAAAGCGACGTCCACAATTTATTGTGTTTAATGCATTTTCAGGCAAAATTCTGCAGAGATGACACCTGGAAATGAAACCAAGCTTCCTATTAATACTAACACCTATCAAGTCCATTAAAACATCCTGTATCGGTTTGTCATTTTTTGGAGTGGTTGAGATTGTCAGAGGTCCAGAACCACACTGACCTGGTTCCGGCTGTGTTTGCAGAGATCGGCTGGTCGAGGTGATTGATTAGAATCGAAACCAGTGATCAGGATTATTAAATATCAAATATGTTTGGAATGAAATCAGCAAGACGCGTCTCAGGCCTGTTCATAACGATCCAGCACCTTAGCAGCTCCATCCTCATCCTCCACCTCTGAGCTCTGGTTCATTTTATCCGCCAAAATAAAACGATAAAAACTGATACCAGGTGCACTCACTGGCGAAGCTTCAATCCATCTTAGATGGCTCAATGGTGCGGTCTGCAGGTGTCATGTCTGTGCCGGGACCATGCATGCTCTGAAATACCTTCAATACAATAAAAACTAGGTAAATAAATATAATGTGTGTCTCAGTCATTTCTAGGGCCCTGCGCATGGAGCTCTGCTCCCCTGCAGCCAGGCAGTCCCTGCAGCAGCAGCAGGTTCTTCATCCCTCCTCTCTCTCTGTCTCCTGTCTGATAATCGATGAGGAAGGGGGAGATGAAAGAAGATGTCTTACGTTGCAGTGGCACTCCGAGAATCTCCGGTAAACTCTTCACAGGACTCTCTGTCGGTAGCACCGCCGCACTTTGCATCATCGTGATCCAAACCGGGAGACAGACGCACACACACCCGCTCTCCCCCCCGTGTCCCCCTGTCCCGACCGACGGAGGAGACGAAGAGCCAAGAGGAATAGTAATACTAAGAAGAAGAATTTAAAAAAAAAAGAGGAAGAAGAAACGAAGGAGTGTGCAGGGCTGGTTCTGCTGAGGCCTGGCTCCACTGTGCCGCTCCCTCCTCACCTCGCCTCTATTCCTCCTCCTGAGGATGTCCGAGCCGTGCCGAGCCGCGCAGAGCTGTTTTGGAGTGGACCAGACAGACTCGTCCTGCTCCATTCAGCGCTGCAGGGGCGGAGGGGCCGTGACGTCACCGCGGCAGAGGCGCAGCGCCGACCAATGGGAGCGCGGCAGCAGCAGCGGGAGGAGGTGGATGGAGAAGGAGGAGAAGGAGGAGGAGAGCATCCTCCTCCCTTTCTGGAGTCCACACTCGAGGAGGAGGAGGAGGAAGGAGAGTATGAAAATGGTTCCTGGTGAGACCATAAATAGTTCACTGCAGTGGCTCCCGGAGGAGCAGCAGGAGTAGGAGGAGCAGCGGGAGGAGGTCCCAGCAGCTTCATTTCACTTTTATTTTTAGGTTTCAACCATTCATTAAGAAGGAAGGGGAGCTGTCCCCGCAGAGTTCATCCAGAGTGTGTGTCTGAGCGTTAAATCTGAACCTGCTCAGACTTTTCTCACTCAGCAGAAAAGCTGCTCCCAGCCTCCTACTCGGGGCCTGGTAGGTGGTGGAGAGCATGAGGACGCAGGTTCGAGGCTCCTGTTCTAGAATCATGCCCTCAAGTCAATGAAAAGTCTGTTTTCATATTCTTTTTAATATCTAGGTGAAATAAAAGCATGTGTGTGAAGACTGAAGATGTGAAAACATATGTTTGGTATCTGTGCAAACCATGTTCCACAACATGCTGTTCATATTTCATCTTAAGATTTTTACATTGTAAATGTCACTTACTGAATTTCTAAAAAAAAAAAAAAATTCTAGTTCATGTACTATGTACTATTTATTGTTTGATGGTTGTTGGTTGATGGTTGTCTGTTTCCCCACTGTGGGACAAATAAAGCTTTATTTTATTGTATAGTATCTTAAAAGAAAAAAACCCTGTTTGAAGGTTAAATGTATTGTATAACAACTAGTCCACACAACAACGAGTATATAATGATATACAGCATTTAACATTATATTCTTCAATATTTATCTATCGTAACACATGTCATATTATATTTTGAGCAAAATCCTGTGGGTTAAGGTTTAGGTTTGTCTTATCTTATCTCATCTTCTCTTGGGTGTCAGTCATATGTTATTCAATATATACGCATGTTTTCTGAGGCTGAACTGCCACTCACAGGTCAATTACACACAACAAACAGCAGAGCTGATATGAGTGGACACATCTCTTTTTGTTGTTCCTCAGTAAGAACTGAATTTGTAAAGAAGTCTTTAAGGTTATCAAATCAGAATGTTAGGAAATATTGCTCTTTTTACTGGACTTAAAACTCTAGAAGTGTGTGTGTGGATTAATTTCTATTACTCTGTCATGTAAGTGTGTGTGAGAGTTTTCTGAACATTTTAATCCATGTGTGTATTTAATTCTTCCACTGTAGCTGTGTTGGCCAGGTCTCATTTCTAGAAGAGATGTTAGCTCTTAGTGGGACTCACCTGCTTAAATAAGAGGCTAAGTAACAGAAATAAAGAGTGAAAGGAGTCACATGGGCAGCAGCTCCACCTGTGGGATCTGTCAACCAGGTGGGATTAGGAGTCTGGGCGCAGTCCTACCTGACACTGCTCATTTCTGTCTGAGGCCGTTTCTCCCGGGGAGGATATTCCCCCCGGAGCGTCGCCGGTTCAGCTCGGATGAACTCCATCTTCGCTTCCAATTTACTTCAAGGGAGGAAAGAAAAGCTCAGAGCGACGTGCTCCCCCCTGCAACCTCCGGCCCCCAGACCCAGGCAGCCTGCAGAGCCCAGGTCACACACACACACACACACACACACACACACACACACACACACACACACACACACAGAGAGAGAGAGAGAGAGAGAGAGAGAGAGAGATCCATACATCCAGATATACACATACATCCATGCACACATGGTCACACACATTCAGATTACACACACACACACACACACACACACACACACACACACACACACACACACACACACACACACACACACACAGTCAGATTTCTGCCAAAGCAGCAGTGCTTTTATTTCATACACATATCACAGATCACAGATCATGTTGATGGATTTCACAGAAATAAATCCCAGTGTAATTAATCTAATTAGCCTGCAGGGATTTCTCAGCACCTTAAATGGTATAAATATCACAGCTCAAATTCATCACAATTGCATAATCAGAAAATAAATAATAATAGTTATTAATATGTTGTATATTAGAATATTGAAATCCCTGAAAGGGAAAACTATTTCTGAGAAAGAAATATGTAATCCATTTCATTCATGGGAACAAACATGTTAGAAGCTCTCATTTCCTGATTCTAATAGAAATTAAACAGATTTTCTATTTCCTGTTCAACACCAGCCAATATTTCGCTGTTCCTCATCATCCTCGTGTATCATTGTTTATTTTACCGTAATGTCTGTTTCCAACCATGCACTGTTTATTCCTTCATCACACAGTTTATACACTGAGTGTGTGTGTGTGTGTGTGTGTGTGTGTGTGTTTAGGGAGGGTGAACCCACAACAATCTCCATAATCCTCTCGGTTTCAGATGTAATTTAGCAAAATGAAAATGCGCATCAAGCTGATTAAAATAAAGAGGAAGCTGGATATTACAGGAACTTTATCCAACAGTCTCAGAGCCACAAAGTGCAAGTCAGGTGTCTTCCTCCATTCATTCACTCATCCATCCATCCATCCATCCATCCATCCATCCATCCATCCATGCATCCATCCATCCATCCATCCATCCATCCATCCATCCATTCATCCATCCTTCACTCATCCATTACCTATTCATTCATCCATACATTCACTCATCCATCCAGGCACCCATCTATCCATCTACTTACTCATCCATCCATCCATCCATCCATCCATCCATCCATCCATCCATCCATCCATCCATCCATCCATCCATCCATCCATCCATCCATCCCTCCATCCATGCACACTTCCTCCTCCTCTGGTCTCTCTTTATTCCCATTCCTCACTTTTCCCCCCTCAGGATCTTTCCATTTATTCAACTGTTCAATTACTCTGATTGTTGGTATCTGAGACCCCTTTAGCTGCCCTGGGGAGAAAAAACAATGCAGATAAAAATGCTCTTAACCTGTCAGCAAAGGCCAGCGCAATTAGAATAATTGACAGATGCAAAACGCAGAGAAAGGGGGATGGGGACGCACATCTGGATTTTAGCGAGACTTCAGACATGACATACTAGATTTGTCTGTATGTGGAAATGCTTATTTTGCACAATATTGAAACAATACAGGTTTTTTAAATCTGAGCAACGTTAGCTGCTCTTTAATCGAATTATCTCATTAATCGGCGACAAAACTACAACTGCGGCAGCCAACAGTGACGTAACTTCAACATGCACGCACACACGCGTGCGCGCATACACACACACACACTGCTGAATGAACGTTAATAAAAGCAATAGCTATACATCAAATATTATTTGCAGTTAAAGCACAACTATTACTAATATTTCAGAACTAGTCTTCGGAGGCCTCACAGCTACAAATTCAGTTCGAGATCCGCAGAATGCGGAGAAGGAGGAAAACAGCAGATAATTGCAATAATGTGATTTTTGTGAGAGGTGAAGTGTCGATCTGAGGTGTTATAGTGGGGGTGGGGAGGGGTGGGGGGTGGCAGGGTGCAGAAAAGGAAGCGGTTCTGGGGGCAATAACTCAAGCAGGGGGCAATTCCTGTGGCTTCGCAGTTGACCCAGCACCTCTAATGAGATCTAATATTTCAGAGGACACCTTCATTGACATCTGCGATTCCCAGATCCATCTTCCATAGCATGCTCTCTCTCTCACTCGCTCTCTTTCTCTCTCGCACACACACACACTGCAACACAAGTGTGTATCTACAGCGGCCTTTCATATCTTGCATTTATTACAGTTACAATAATCCTAGATTGCACAGGCAGGCAGGCAGACAGACAGATATAAATAAACTTTTTTTTAAAGATATAGGACAGAATATCTTGGAGGTATAGCAAGTAATCAGTGCAGGGGTGCAAAATACGAATTACATAGGATCTAAATTTAGTATTTTAAGGCGCTAAAAAAAACACAGGATTTACGTATAATCCTTGGAAACACGAGGTCCAATTTTACAGGACGGGAATGACGCCCAAGGAAAGAGGAGAAAATGAGAAATGGGCACAGGAGCAAAATGCGCACGGAATGCGTAAAAGGCGCTGCAGCCGTGTGCGCGCAACGCAAAACCCAACAAGTTCACCTGAGAGGCGCATCCGCTGTAAACAGACCTACCTCAGCTGTCTCCTCCTCTCCTCCTCTCCTTCCTCCTCCATGCCTCCCAGGGTGCTCCCTCTCCTCCTTCGCTCCCTGATCCCTTCCCTCCTCGCAGCTGCAGCAGCAGAAGGAGAAAAGCTCCATCTCCATCTCCAGCGTGCTCCTTCTGCATCCCTGCGTCCCTTCGGTCCAGGAGTCGGACGGAGAGGAACAGAGAGAGGGAGAGAGGCAGCGGAGAGAGGGGGAAACCTGAGGAGAGAGCCCGCAGCAGAAAATTAAATTGCACTTGGGGGGCAAATTCTATTAGGGAATAGTTATTGTCTCCTGACAGCTCCTGTCCATTTGGGTAATTAGTAGAAGAGATTGGTGGAACAAACGGAATCTATTCCCGTCAGAAATGATATTTTCCAATTCCCTGATTGAACCTGACCCCGCGGCGCGGAGACCAGGCGCTAATAGGCTCGTTTGACTGGGAGACAAGAGTCCAGGCTGCAGGAGAGAGATGCTGCATAACAACCTCAGACACCATCATTGTTTTCACTGCACGCTGGGAACATGGAGTGAATCATTCAATTACAACTCTTATTATTGTTATTACTGGCAAACCATAGACTCAGTAATTAATAGATGTTTAGTAACTCCCTAAAGGACTTCAGCAGGGCTACTATTCATTTTAATTTACTGATAAGATAAGATAAGATAAGATAAGATAACCTATTTATTATTAAGCTTTTGTCATTCCAATCTGCACTTCCATGAAAATGAAATGAAATTGGTAACTGAGGTTCCAGTGGCAATGAATAAGTAAACATAACAAATAATCAAATAGTGCAAGCAATGATTAATAAAGGCCACAAACATAATGCAGGTAAAATCAAACAGGGAGGTAAAATAAAAAATCCAGCAGACAATATGAATGTCCCAAATATGGGACGTAAAAACTCTATAAAATTACATGAAAAGATGCATATCTGCATAATAAATCCATGTTGTGCAAATTATTCAGATGTCAAGCGTTAGCCCACACTTTGTATATTGCACTTTTAGTTCAAGATATAGGTAGATAATAGATAATAGATGATAGATAGAATAGATAATAGATCTTTATTACTTCCACAGTAGGGGAAATCCAGTGTTGCAGTGGATGGTGAAAAAAAAATCTTTATGATATTAATCACATTAGATCATTTAGTGTATGGTGGTAGAGAAGAGTCAGAGACAGAGACAATAAAAGTGAATCAAAGGTGGAAATAAAAACATTATTAAACAAAAGCAAGATAAAACAAACTGTCCTGCAGCTTTTGACAATCTGACACACAGTGATCCATGATCATGATACTGTAGGTCAAGACATTATTTTGTGAACATGAAATAGATATTTCCCTTAATGTAAGCCAATAATTTCAATAATGTAACTGTGTTGTGATTACCCGTCCCTCCATCCGTTGACTTTTGACGTTTCACTTTAATATCCTGTCAGGATTGGCAGGTGTGTGCCCGAGCTGCTGCCCTGGTGCAAATATGCAGAACAATGAATGAATGAATTAAGAAATGGCACTTAGAATAGACAGCAGAGTCCATCTGAGGCACCACTGGGTCCAAAGCTGCTAAGATAATGGACGGATGGAAAAAAACAACAAAAAAAGCCTTTCAGTCAGGATTTTCCAGCTGAGGAGCAGAGTGAAGCTGTGTGGACAGGAGCTGTGTCGGCTGAGTGAATTAAAACGCTGTGAGTGACAGGCGCTGGATCTTCTCCAGCTTCATTACCAACATTTCCTGTAAGCTACATGTTAACTCAGCGGGGGCAGAGAGAGAAAGAGAGAAACCGAGGGTTGGGGGGGGGGGGGGGTTGAGGCCAGGACACCACAGATCAGAGACACAGGGGGAAGATGGAAGTCCAGGTCAAGTTTGTGCTGAAATTAAAACAGAGCAGTCGAGCGTATTATTACGACCTAAATGCAGCTGATAGTATCGATTCCCTGGAGTGGGGGGGGCCTGTCCTCACTGCCTCTCCACTCAGGGTGAACTGGAAGGACTTCCATCCCTCCATCCATCCATCCATCCTTCCATCCATCCTCCCATCCATCCATTATCTTACCTACCTTCAATCATTACATCTCCTGAAGCTTCTTTAGGCTGAGACTCTCCAGCACTCATTGAGCCAAGGCAGGGAATTCCAACACACACACACACACACACACACACACACACACACACACACACACACACACACACACACACACACACACACACACACACACACACACACACACACACACACACTAATCACACCTATAGTCTCCAATGGAGCAAGTATGTGGAGTTTCCCTCAGTCTGAGTGGGATTTGACCCTCCTGCTGTAAGGTAACAGTGTTTTCCACCAGTGCTCTGTGTTGTCTCCCTAAAATCAAAGCCTCTTCTCCTCCACTCCTTCAAAACAAAACAGTAACAGCTGGGGAGGACGGGACTGAAGTGACCTGACAAACACGATTGTGCAGGAACACACCAAGTGAACTGAGCTCTCCCAGCTTCTACTGGTTGGCTCCACTGGTGCAGCTGGTGTGAGTGTGGTCCCAGCCCGAGCAGATGAAAGGGGGAGGGACCGCGGCAGTAAAA
Source organism: Karalla daura (assembly GCA_029224185.1). Taxonomy (NCBI): domain Eukaryota; kingdom Metazoa; phylum Chordata; class Actinopteri; order Chaetodontiformes; family Leiognathidae; genus Karalla; species Karalla daura. The sequence goes on from CM055194.1 coordinate 22,190,679, forward strand.
TGAGATGGATCTGACCCCGCTTGACTCCCCTCCTTTAAAAGGCTCAATGTTAAAACCCGAAAGGCGATCTGGCTTAGTTTGGATGTGATATATACCAATACCATATATTAACCTCTTTTTCATAATTTATTCACCCGCCTGCCCTCCCCTTCCTCCCTCCCTCCTCCCTCCTCCCTCCCTCCCCCCCGGCCACAGCAGGAAGCTTTATAGTATTATTAAAGTCAGAAAGAGAGATGACAGAAAAATGCATCAAGCCTCTCCTGCATTTTAATATCAATACCGGAGAGGTAATAAACACAGAGGCAGAGAGCACGCAGGAGAGGAGCGACTATAAAACTCCACATTGTCTAATTTATGGAAGACAACAAACAGGGCAGCAAGGTGAGGGTTTTACCCTTCAGTCTGCGCCTCCAGAGCACAACACGCAGAGCTCTGCATCTGCCGGTCGGTGATTGAAACTTTCCAAGAAAGTAATCAGGCCTTTTCTGAATGAACGGCTCACGCAGGACGAGAGGATAAACCTGATAGTTTCTGTTCAGTTTCTACAGACAAGAAATCAATCTGTATCTATCTATCTATCTATCTATCTATCTATCTATCTATCTATCTATCTATCTATCTATCTATCTATCTATCTATCTATCTATCTATCTATCTATCTATCTATCTATCTATCTATCTATCTATCTATCTATCTATCTATCTATCTATCTATCTATCTATCTATCTATCTATCTATCTATCTATCTATCTATCTATCTATCTATCTATCTATCTATCTATCTATCTATCTATCTATCTATCTATCTATCTATCTATCTATCCATCTATCTATCCATCTATCTATCTGAATAATCCACTTCATAGATATTTCATTTGTTGAACAAGTGTTAAGAGGACATTTATCTGTAACTAAAATCACACTCATAGATAAAAGATTGGCCCAATAACTATTGTACAAAGACTCTTTCTAGTTTTTAGTGCCTGCAGGTGCATGGATCACCTTTTCAATGCCTCATGTTTTATCTATCATTTGATTTGATATTCTGTATATATGATGTTGACGTTATGATGTTTTAGAATCATCTTGAAAGAGCCAACCAAGTTTAACTATCCACTAAAACCCATGTGGACACAGGCAGAACATGCAAACTCAGCACAGGAAGGCCTTTTGCAGCCTTCTCTCCTATGAGGTGAACGCAGGACGACTCCTAAACAGTGAGTAAAAATCTAAAAGTCTTCAGCCGTCTGCCTCAGATGAAGGCGGCCGGCAGCTGTGGCCGTTTCCCGGGGCCTGAGTCCCTGGCGTGAACTGCTCACCTCAGCCTTGGCAGAGCTGCACGCAGATATCAGGCCGCTGCCAACTTCCTCATTAGCCGTCATTAGTCTGAACCAGTGTAACGCTCGCAGCTCGCCCAGGCTCAGGCTCCGGCTCCGGCTCAGGCCGCCTGATGAAGCACTGCTGGCGCCAATCCTATCACAAACACAGGTAAACATTTAAACAGATTAACAGATCAGATGTGTGAGACAAAAGTGCCTCAACCCGCTGAATATGTCTTGTCTGGAGGTGAGTATTCAACACCATCTATAATGGATAGTCATCATTCAGGTGAAAGAAAAAAAAAAGTTTAGGTTAGTTTGACAGTTTCCTGGGATAAAAAGAAAATGGCCAGGCCGGTATTAATATGTGTCAGACGATAGATTAGATAATGTCTGAAAAAGGGATAAATAACGTGTGGGAGCCGTGACAAACTGCGCTTTTCTCGATCCATTCTGGCAATCATAATGTGTCACTGAGGGTTTAATTCAAGGTATTTGAGAGTTTGATTAAGTCACAGAACCACAGCTGCTCAGCCTTGATGCTCCTCCGCTTTAATGTAGGGCTATTAATCAGCCTATTGTCTGTGTGTGTGTGTGTGTGTGTGTGTGTGTGTCTGCAGAGACATCGACTGCCTTAACTCAACTAATTCACCATCAAAACCTGTCATAGTGCTGATGCTGAAAACGTGGTTTGGATAAAGAGATGGTTTCAAGTGAGATCAGAGAGCCTGTGTGTGTGTGTGTGTGTGTGTGTGTGTGTGAGAGAGAGAGAGAGAGAGAGAGAGAGAGAGAGAGAGAGAGAGGGACAGGTTGGGGGTGAAGGTAAGGGGCAGGAGTCAGGGGAATTCAAGCCGACGTTCCAGGAAACACAAAGCTCAAGATCAAGCATCGGCCACGGTTCAGAGGGGCTTGTTGTAATCCCGGCAACATCAAACCCTCGTCCTGCAGCCCACCATTTATCCCCTCACACACACACACACACACACACACACACACACACACACATCTTTCTTTCATCCACCTCAGCCAAGCATCTCTCACACCCACCTCCCAGAGGGTCTGCTGTGGACTGCTCCCCCCACTCCCAAGGCCTCACCACCTCCAAGTGTGTGAGGGAAGAAGGCCTCAGGAAAGCCGATTGCGTTTTAATAAAGTTTATTATCTGCGGGGAGCTAATCCTCAAGGGTAATCTCTCCCCTCTAGTCCTAAAGGAAAGCTGGATTACTCACTTGCTATAATCCCAATGAAATTGTTAGGATTTAGCTTGCGCTGCGCAGCAGATGGCAACAGGCTTTTTCCTTCAACCTCGCATGCTTTAACCCCCTCCCCATAGACTGACCCCCCCCACCCCTAAAAAACTCCCCGCTCCTCCTCGCCCTGCGTCCTCACAGTCTTGGTCCCAAAACAAAAACACAAACTTGTTTTGGAGGAAAATTTGCAACTGGAGAAGCAAACATCTGGCAGTCCTCCAGGGTGGCAGCTCTCTCTTCTCTCCTCTTCTTGAGCTGCTACAGACACTGTGACACATCGAACACGTCCTCGTCTTCAGTGGTTCTTCACTTTTTGTACGTTCACCCTGGTTGTTTTCATGTTTATTCCTCTCTGGCTTAAAACATGCAGTCTACAGGTTATGCATCTCCTATATGCATAGATACTACTGTGACTTCACAGACTATATACAGACTGAGACTTACTCACTGCATAGAGAGACATTTTTAGGAGTTTCAAATTCCCATAATAAGACTGATTTAAACGGACTAATGAAACCTGAAAGAGTGTAAGTAATTTAAACAAAAGAAACTAGACTTTCACTCAGTTCTTCCAGGTGCTTTTGACCTGGACGACTGAGAACATTCATAGACATAAGACGTCAGTGGAAAAAAGAGGAGATGAGTCCTTATCAAAAATAATTTTATTGATTCAGACAGAAGCCGAGCAGGAAACAGAACACAGTGTTTTTGAGCAGAAGCTGAAGCTTTACATCATGGGACACAAGCCAAAAAAACCCCAAATCCCGCTTATTCCTAAAAGCTCGTCCAGTGTGAACATATGCGTCGCTCCACGACACCTCCACACCAACAGCCCAGTGTGTGTTGTGTGGACTCAGCAGTGTGATGTAATATTACATAACTGGGCTCAGTGTAACGGCCCCTGAAGGTCAAGAACAGGCCTGAGCTCTTCTTCTTCTTCTTCTTCTTCTCCTCTGGTGAAAGTTCTAGTCACAGTATTGAGCAACACGTTGGACGGTCTCGCCTTCAGCAAACTGTACAGACTCTGCGCAGCTTTTGTAACAATCGGATTATTCACTGACAGGCACAAATATGAGATCTGATCTGAACAAAACTGGAGGGAATTGTTGATGAATCACCTATTAGAGCTCAAATAATTTCATAGTTTTACGCGTAAATATCTGAAAACTGTGACAAAATTAACTTATTTGGTCTTTAGTTGACATGAGGAAGTATTTAAACACTAATACAAAGAAATCACTGATTGTTACAATTCATCATAATTCCAATAAAGCAACAAAGTTCATCCAAATAAAATATCCATTCATCTTATTGGTTTCTCATCCTTCATAAAGTGGTCAAGCAAAAAAAAAAAAAAAGAATCATCCTCATCTCAGGATCAAACCCAGAACTTATGGAAATATACATCTCTATGCACAGATTTCCTGGCTGGAAGGTTTTGGAGGCAGGATTACGATCAGGCTGAAACTGACCCGATTCTTAAAAGCTTTCTGCAGGTGATCTGCTGGTCTTCTCTCCTCCAGGTGAACCCAGAGTGTCTGCAGAGGGAGCAGGTCACTCCCAACAGGCCCACAGAGTTCATCATGGCTGACTGGGCAGACTGGGCTGACTGGTTCAGGGCAGGGACACTTTGCTCCTCCTGGTCCGGAGGCGGTTCTTGAAGAACAGGTACATGAGCAGGAGGCACATGGAGGAGAGCAGGTAGAGGATGACACACAGGCTGACGTCCAGGCTGGAGAAGCCGATGCTCAGCACGGACCTCCAGCGGCCCCTCCGGCTAAGCTCCGCCTCCTCGGCCAGGTAGCGGCCCGTCAGTTCCCTCTTCTGCAGCCGGCTCCTCCTCTGGCCCTGGTCCTGGTCCTGGTCCGGGTCAAAGTCCGGCTGGAGCGGCTGCAGGCGGACCATCCCCAGGCCGGCGTCCAGCTCCAGGCCCAGGCCCAGCAGAGGCCCCGCCTCCTGCTCCTCCTTCCTCTGCAGCGTGCGCTGCTTGACCCGGCTGGCGGCGGCCAGGCGCAGCGCCTTGGCCTTGTAGTGCTGGTTGACGAAGGAGTCCAGGTCCACGATGTCCTCCTGCGGCTCCCGCATCTTCATCCCCACGATGCTGGGCCTCCCGGGGGGGTGGCGTCCCGCCCGGGCCACGCCCACCTCCGGCCTGGACCAGGGCGTGGGCTCGGACGTCTTCCCTGCTGGCGCTCCCTCGCCGCCATCCTCTTCATCTGTCCCCGCTTCCTCCTGAGGCCCCTCCTCCTCCTCCTCCTCCTCCTCCTCCTCCTCCTCGTCTTCCTGTGCAGCGGGCTCTGAGGGCGGGGGCGGGGTCTCGGGGTCTGAGGCCTCTCGGGCGACGCGCTCTGCGTGTCTCTGGCCCTCTTCAGCCTGGCGCTGGCTCTGCTTCTCCCTCTGCCTGGTCAGGACCTGAGCCTCATCGTCCAGGAAGTCTGAGGAGACAAACAGGGGTCAGTCACAACAGGCATCTGCAGGAAGCCTTAAAAACACTTCACACCTTTTTAAGACTTCTAGAAGACAAACAAGTTTCAGATGTCATCATTTCAGGCTGTAATCAGTCACTCAGTAGTGTTTGTTTAGGTTTGTTATTATATCTAGAGCACAACCACACAACAGAGCTCAGGTCAGCTGGGAAGGAACAAAGATCCAAATAATAAATAGAACAAAGGACAAAATTTTAAATCTTTTTTTAAAGAACATTTCCAACAATTGATTTATCTACTTCTAATACTTTTTAAGACCCCGCAGACACTGTTTTACTGCAGAACCAGATCCTATTCTAAACATTCAATTCATCTGAATCAGAAACTCTTTATCATTTTGCCACAATAACAAAAGAGGAGCTTGGCTGAGCTTGAGAGTCCTCATTAAAGACATTGATTTCACAGTGAAGTGTGAGAGCCTTCTCCAGCTGTGGAGCAGTGGTTTACCTGAGAGGATGGTGCTGGAGGAGAAGTAGGACGTCAGGAAGCTGAGGACCTGCTCGTCGCTCCACCTGTGCTCTCCGTTCTCCTTCACCGTGTGACAGGCGGGACACATCTCAGGTGAGGGCCACTGGACCTTTGGGAAGCTCGGGTCTTCGCTCAGAGCACCTGGAAGAGTTCATGCAGAGGATGAGCTGCTGTGATGGAGAGGCGTGATCACTGGTAGTACTGGGAGGAGGTCACACCAGTCACTGTGACTGTGTTAGGACTGCTGAGGAGTTTTACAACATGGATCAGCTCTGAAAAACCAAAGAATAAACATCCCTCTATCCATCATCTCCAGCTCTTACAGGGAATTCACTCACAGCTAGGGACGACTTAGAGCCTCCAAGAGATGCCAACATGCATGTTTGGACTGTGTGTATTAACGTGTGTAATAACGTGTATTGGACAGAGATTATTTTGCAATGTGTTCATCAATAACTGAGATACAAAAAACAGTTAAAAACAAGCACTATAGTATACTATTATTACACTATTAAAATGACAGTTCAATGCCTTCACATATCCATTCACATTTTTAATAACTCTTCTCTTGACCCTCTGGGTTATTTTAAGTTAGAGTTTCTTGTTTTTTAAATACCAAATACATGAGAATCATGTATAGCGGGTGTCATATTAAAGCTGAATATATTACAAGGGACATTATAGGGCCCATTATTATAGCTCATCTGTATCGGAGTAGATTTTAAAGATAATAAAAACACAAAAATGCTTTGTCTAAGTAACATAAAGCCTACCTAACCTACTGGCAGTCACAGAGCGGGTTGTGCGTATGGAGTCGTGCTATGGGAGCTAAGCTAGCGGGCCTCCTCCTTCCCTCCCTGTGACTAATGAGCGCTGGGCCTGATTTACAGGGGGCGATATACAGGGCCGCAGCGCCGCACGGATCCATATCCATGGGCGAGTGGCGGAACTAGCGGTGAGGCAAAGCGCGCCGTCAGCTGCTCCGTTCATTGTTCTTTCTTTTATTCGGGTGCCGGCCATCGACTGCAGGACCTAAAGTGCTGCGAGGACTGCACGCAATCTGGGCTGAACCCATTTGATCTTGTCACAGCGCTCGTAAAAACTAAGTGCCCATATGCATATGTGTACGTGTGTGTTTAAGTGTGTGTATGTAAATCATCTGTCTGTGTTTTTGTGTATGTAATCTAGGGATTGATATTTTGTGCCTCTGTGTGTGTGTGTGTGTGTGTGTCTGTTTGACAGGGTCTAACAATGATCAATGGGCTTCTGGGATGTCCCAGTGGGAGGGGTGGTGAGATAATAGATGTGGCCAAAGTTGACAGCTTACACACACACACACACACACACACACACACACACACACACACACACACACACACACACACACACACACACACACACACACACACACACACACACACACACACACACACATACACTCACACACACACACACGGCTGTTTTCAGGCCTCTGGAGCACCTGTCTTGTCCCTTCACACCCCTTTGTGAGCGGAGTCCAATCTCCAAATTGACCATGAGAGGCACAGAGTCCTCAGAGGGGAGCTGCCTTCTAATGAATTGGAAACTTTCTCCTTTAACATGTTTCTCTCATGTTGCCGCTGCTCTGTCTGCTTACACCCTCCTCATCCTCCTCCTCCTCCTCCTCCTCACCCACACACAACACTGCACCCCTGGAAAAAAAAGAGACCAGCAGATACACACACACACACACACACACACACACACACAAACAAAAAAAAACAAAAAAGAAAAGCCCAGGCTCCTCCACGACAGACATATACTGCACATTCACACACACAGGGCAGCATCTAGTCATAAATCGCTTGTTGTCACTGACAGGCCATTGTGTGTGTGTGTGTGTGTGTGTGTGCAGGAGAGAGCGTGTGTGAAAAGCAGAGCAGCAGCAGCAGGTCTGTCACTTTACAGCACTGTCAATTTACATCCTCCAGCCCCGCTCCCTCCTCCTCCTCCTCCTCCTCCTCCTCCACCTCCTCCTCTTCACTGCTCAAGATTAATCTCAGTCATATGCATGTGTGTACGTACTCTGCATACAGTACTTTACATAAAGGATACATCAATTTTACTGTGTCCCGGATGGGGCTGCAGCCTACACTGTGTGTGTGTGCGTGTAAAAGGGGCTTTTATACATTTCAGCAGGTGAGAGAGCGCACACACACACACACATACACACGTGCATGCAGCCCCAGATGCCTCAGATCTCCTTCCTTATTCTAATCAGCTTGCCACATTTGCGGCCAGGGTGACTTTAGCCATAGCAGCCATATTGAGATTGCCACAACGGCCTGTCACGGAGATGTCATCACCGCCGCCGCGCATACATATTCATGGGGTATAAATATGTATTGTTGAGCACGTCAAAGTAGCTTCCTCAGCACTAATTCTGTAAGTGAGGATCACCTAGGCCGGGGGGTGTGTGCGGATGATGTCAGAGCCACTGCTACAGAGTGTGTGGTACGGAGCTGGAGTAGTAATAGGAGCACAGAGACACAATGACACCAGAGGTATTAGAGCAATTCACAAACACAACAGCAGCACAAAGACCCGGACGATGAGGAGCCGGAGAGGAGAGGAGAGGAGAGGAGAGGAGAGGAGAGGAGAGGAGAGGAGAGGAGAGGAGAGGAGAGGAGAGGAGAGGAGAGGAGAGGAGAGGAGAGGAGAGGAGAGCATCTGTGTGCAGCCTGACGTCTAGTTCATTCATTCATCCATGTGTTGCCTTACTCACTTTGTACCTAGACTATGATGTAAGGCTCCCTGGGCCGTATACAGGTTGAAAACAGGAAATACACCCTGACAGGTCTCCACACACATCATTCACTCTCACTCCATAGAATTCAATTAAACTGTCTCACTCAGTTTCCACTGACCTGAACATGTGAGGAGACCAAAGAAGCTGGAGCACAGATTACACGTGGGCAAACCCTGGGAACTCTTCATCCACCAATTCACAGAGTCACCCAAAAAACTATTCATTCATTCACTACTGGTGCTGTTGTTATCTTTTTGTGAATAGGATGTATTTAGGGTAATTCATGTCACTGTTTAGTTTTTGTGTTGTCACTGTCTAGTTGACTGCAGTGGGATGAATAAATGCATATTCTATTCTTTTCTATTCTATTCTAATGAAAAGGCAATGTTAATTTCTTATTTTTTTATGAATAATTTCTTCATCCATGAGTAATTTTTACGTATCCAACCCAACCGTCTCTGAGCTTGGTGTTGGTTTCTGTTAAAGGTAGTTTTTTTCTTTGTTCGTAAGTGGGATTTGCTGAGCTCTGTTTTGTTGTTTTATTTATCTGTAAGACGAGACACGGATTAGCTCAAGTCCATCTATAAAGTCCTGAAAGGCAACATGCCACCAACACAGGATTTTACACAACACTCAAGCTGAACACGATGATTATTATGGACCAGTTCAAAACTAGCTACTGTACTTCTACTTCACTACACTTCTCCTGTGTAGTCTGTTATTTGTTCATTCTTTTTTGCAGTAATTGTGTCGTTTGGCTCTTGACATCGTTGCCCTCAATGATCCTTAAAGTTTCAAATCAGGAAATGAATGAGTGTAAAATATATAGATAAAATTGTGAGGAACAGGCGCTGCAAATAATGCGACCTCAGGATAAGTCTTTGAGCTTCATGGTGCAGGCCTGAGTCTGTGGTGAGCACAGGCAGTGCAGACATGCACAGTGCTCTGGAGGCAGCCGGGCTGCTTCAGCGAGTGCAGAAATGTGAATCAGCCTCCGCCTGTTGACAAGCAGCAACAGGACCGAGCTGCCGCCGCTCTCCATCCTGCTGCTGGGGAGCAGGCCCAGGGCCCTGGGGCCTCTTTGTTGCCAGCTAAATTAATTGTTGGGCCGCTTTACAAATAGCTGCTCTTTCATGCATGGCTGCTCCTGAAAGCAGGGGCGGGAGGTCCCTGCTAAAGAGCTCCACTTTAGGCTAAGGGGAGAGGAGGGGTTGGAGTGGATGGAGGTGGAGTGGGCGCTCCTCGGGGAGACGCTGCTACTCATTGCTACAAACACAGCCAAACCCTCCGCTCCTCCTCTCACACTCTCCTCCTCCTCCTCCTGATTCACAGACTTATCCCCTGAGGACCTGGAGTCACCCTCCGCCATGACTAACACCCCCTGCCACACGCCACAACTTGACCCGTGCTTTGAGAGGTTGTATGTGTGTGTGTGTGTGTGTGTGTGTGTGTGGGCTAGGGAGGGGGAGGAAATGAGCGTGTGTGGCTTGTGTCGTGGTGTTTGCCACCTGCTGTCAGACAATACCTTGGGAAATGTGTGTGTGTGTGTGTGTGGGCAGAGGGGGCTGGTTCCTGGGGGAGTCATCCTGGGAGGGATGCTCTGCTACTGCTTGTCAAGCGGAGGCTATGAGTCCCGGGGGACAGAGAGAGGAGGGAGAGAGACAGGGAGAGAGGAAGACGGATGTGCGGGGCTGGCAGAGCTGAATGGTGCTGCTAGGAGTCTGGGGAGGAGGAACACGCTGGGATGGAGGGCGTCCTTCTGGCCCCGGCTGCTCAGGACACAAGCTGTCCCCGCAGAGACAGGAGAGAGGGGCCGCTCCACGCAAACAAAAGACACTTATTTAACAAAGTGGGCTGTTAATGACGGCCCTGTGCCTCATAAAACCATATCAACAGAGGGAGCAGGGACAGGAGGCTGGTTAACACTCTGCAGGACAGCAATATGCAGATACAGGGCTCCCAGCTCTTTCCCTGGAATCACTTCCAGGACTTTTCCAGGACGTCATCACTAAAACAACCCCCAGGCTTGTGTACATCCAGACTGCATAACACCCTGCTCATTCTTTCATTCAGTCAGTCATTGCTGTCGTTGTTGATGCTGACTTTCTTTACATAGTTTATACTTTGTCAGCTTTGTTTTATTATACTTATCAACCTTTGCTTCACTGTTCTCTTTGATGCTGCAGTATTTGAAGTGTCCCTGTAGTTGGACCAATGAAGGCATGTTATATTATACTTGACCTGATTGCTGCAACGACTATTCCTATCTTGTCCCTGATTTAAAAGACGTGCAGTTCATGGCTTTCATGACTTATCAATGAAATGAACTCTTACATGTTATATAATACATTGTCAGACTGAGTGTGCCCAAACCTTCTAAACTGTTTATTCACAGGGCCCACAGAAGAAAAGAGGAGAAACACTTTTCCAGGACAACTCATTGTGATTTTTTTCTAGTGATGACTAGAACACTAGTTTCTAGTTCAATGAGTGGTGAGGAGGCAGTGGAGGGACAGTGGGGTGTGTAAGAGAATCAGAGGAATGGTGTGAGGAGGATGAGGACAGCAAGGGGGGGTGAGGGGGGGCAGGAGAAAATGGGCAGAAGCAGATGATACTTGGAGGACTAAGACGGGTGGCAGCTGGTGTCTGATCTGGGGATCCATCCTTCCGCCTCCCCTCACCCTCTTAGTCGTATTACAAAGACTAACTAACCATTAGAGGAAATCAGGACTGAAAACCTTCCTCAATAAAACAAGTCAGGGTAATGGCCAAAGTCCTGCGATGTGGATGGGTAAACGCAGGACACATTGTGGAAATAGAAAAGGAAAAGGTGCACACTGAGGTCGATCAGTTTCACATTTTTCTCCATCTTCGGACTGAATCATCTTCACAGTGACAAACACAGGAAATGATTTTCCTTTGCAATAGAGGTAATGCTAGTAGCCAATAATAATAATGGTAGTAGCTAATGATTAAGGGTGACCTAGTGAATCTGCATGTTATCCAAAAACAAGCATGTTGAGGCGGCCTGGAGACTCTACACTGGCCCTGGGTCTGAGTGTGAGAGTGACAGGTGTGTGAGCTGGAGAAAGGCTCTAGTAGACTTTATTCATCATCTCATCTTTAAGGGACCAGGCAGGACAGAGCACTCTCCCATCCAGATGCCTCTGACCCTGATGCCCAGCGTACCTGCCAGTCTGTTGTTGACGCGGTTGTGTCTGGCCCAGAGCCACAGGACGGCTGACGACATGCTGCTCACATCCGTCATGCTCTCTGACGCCATGTTCTCAAAGTGCTCGGCACACGGTCTGCAGCCGAAGAAGCTGTGCACGTAGGCTCTCATGGCTCTCAGCACCTTCTGGGGATCTGGAGAGGAACGATGAGAGATCAGTGCAACAAGATCACAAACATCCACTTAGGATCACTTTAAAGGACACCTCTGTGCTTCGACTGGACTCGGGGTGTTAAGAGTGGTACGTGTACACGCATCATCTCAAAAAGCAGAGATCAGTGGTGATCAGTGGTCTTCAGTTGTCTGTCGGTGCTAATGGCACTGTGGCTGCACGGCTTCCTGGATTCCCACGGTTTTGTGGGGCAGGAGTCACCGAGAGCTGGGTTAACCCCATATTGCGGTAAATAATCTATGCGAACAGGATAAGGCAATCTGGAGATTAAACAAGGTTAACCCTCTGTGTGAATGGTGGCCAGGCTGTTGTCTCAGGACACCAACAGCCCACAAACATATTTTCCAGGAGATATTTGCTTTTGTTCTCAGCTTAGTGGGACTTTTAGATCAACCGTAGTGCTGGTCTGCCTGGTAGTGTGAGTGAGTGTGTGTGTGTGTGTGTGTGTGTGTGTCAGTGCATGTGTACAGTTGAATCAGGAATGTTTTCACACCTTTAATAATCCATGCAATGAGTGTGTTTATGAATGGATGGAGTTGTGCGTTATGGTCATTACTGTACTGTAATGAATGTGCATGTGTGTATGTGTGTGTGTGTGTCTCAGTATCCCCCTTTTAAGCTGGTTGTCTGTGGGGGGCCAGATGGACACCCCTTTTGGCCCGTCCATCTGCAGGTCCCATGATGGTCCGTAAACCTGAGGATTAACCTCTGTGTGTGTGTGTGTGTGTGTGTGCGTGCGTGCCTGCATGTATGTGTCAGTTGAGGGGAGATTAACATCTCTGCCAGGGGTGGAGCCTCCGGTCATCTGCCTGTTTTATTAACCACTCACATTCCACTAATCTAACATAATCCCTTTTCACACAGCCACAATTAGGCTCAATTTTGGATGTGACAAGAAAACGGCAAAATACTGGACAAAAAGAAACCTCAGACGAATCCTGCTTCTTAAACTTTGCGTTTGTGCTCAGTGATTTCCCTGCGTCGGTGTGGATTCAGGTCAACGTGAACGACACAGTCCAGCAAACATTCCTGGGCTAATTTGTTTACAAAGCCTCACAAAGCCCTCATCCTCAATCCACCCCGTCAACATGAACTCTCTGTGGCCCCTCATCCACTGCAGTCCACTCTGTGTGTGTGTGTGTGTGTGTGTGTGTGTGTGTGTGTGTGTGTGTGTGTGTGTGTACCTGTGCCTCCGACGGTCTTGGCCTGGACGGTGAGAACGTGGAAGAGGGTCCACACCCCGCATGGGTACCGTCTCAGGTGGGGCTGCGTGCCCTGGCAGCCCACCCACCTCTCGCCTTCAGGCAAAGCTGCATTAGGAGTCTGAGAGAGAGGAAGTAGCACAAACAAACTCCAATTACGCACCATTGGGAAGAAGAAAACAAAGGGAGGATTTAGAGGGTAATCCCACTGATATTCTTCACTTTTTGTTACTGTCAAAACATCCACGTAAAGACCAATAAAAGGACAAAGAACTGCTCCAGCTGACAAAATGAAAACACCCATTGTTTTTGTTTTGAATTGTTTCCTTATTAAAGAACATACAACATATTCAGACACAAAAAAGGAAGAGAACACAGTAACACATACTTGAAAAACAGAACATGCTGGATTGCCATGTCTCTACAGTTCCAGTTTTTATTAGCAATGTGATCGTCTTTATCCTGTCATTGATGAGCAAATAGTCCATTTCTCACATTTTTCTCGACATTACTCTTCTTGAGTCCTTATCTTGTATACAGTTCGATAACATGCCGTTTTTTCCCCACTGTTTTTATGGCGTTATAGTGCTGATGACATTAAGAAAATGCAGGTGAAAATGCAGAAACGGCCCAGAGGCATCTTCCAAATGAGACCACATTTCAAAGCTCCTCAAAAACAAAAGTAGTTTCTCTCTGGCACGGGTTCAACTCAATGAAAGCTGCTCCGTGTAGTTTTCCTGATCAATAAAAAGTCAATGGCAGGTTAATGGCTGAGCCCTCCGCTAATGAACAGGAGCTAGCCGGATCTCTAACCATGAGCCACAGTTGAATCCAATAACATATTTTCTCTGACACAAAGTCGTTTCTCTCACCACTACACTGCCATCGCCGGCGTGATTGACAGGGTTACTCACATGTCAATAGTAAAGATTTGCCGCGTGTGTGTGAGTGTGTGTGTGTGGAGTCCATTTCCTCCGCTGCAAAGTCTATTCATACCTTCCCATTGATTCATTGATCAATTGATTTGCCTGCTAAAAGCTAATGATGTAAGTAAGTGACTCTTTCAATTTGCGGGGGGCGGAGGCATGCAGGCTTCATTCCAAAGACAACATCACATAGATCCTCAGCTGTATGTGCTGGCACCCAGACAAGGACAAAGTACATATTGGAATATCTGGATATTTATTTAGAAAATACTTTTTGCCCCTTTAGCTGTGTGTGAGTGTGTGTGTGTTTTTCTGCTCTCCCAGAAAGGCTCCAGATCCCATTTGGACATGTCTCTCTGACAGGTATCACTTTGGCGCCTCGGAGGACGCTCTGAACTGATTAAGAGGCCAGACTGACAAGTGACCTTGAGTATCTCGGCGGAGCGACACGGCTGCTCCCAGACACATGTCCTCACATCAGTCTGGGAGCATTTTGTGATGCCTCGGCCTCTTGTTCTGCCTCCAGCTGCTTATCTGTCCTTCCCTCCCATCCTGCCTGCCTGGGCAGACAGTCTAAACTCTGCCTCTGTTTCTCTATGGAAGACGAGTGGAAAAAGGCAAAAGGACTGTCAAAGTTCATAAGATGTGTGCAGACGTGTTTTGACTCACCTGTGCAGAGTTGTCCAGGACCTGTCTGAATGCCTCATAGGAAATCTCACCACGAGACTGGTTCTGGAGCCAAGAGTTTACAGAAGTCAAAAGGTTCATCACCACTGGACGGCCTGGGAAGTACTGCAGACACGAGACAAGAGACAAGGCCAGGGAGTGAGAGAGTGCTGGCTTACTAACGAGAAAGGTTTTGAGATGTGAGAAAAGGCAATTCATTCATTCAATTACGAGAGAAATAGTTTACAAAATGTCAGAGGAATAGCGACATATGGTCATGTAATTTTCCCAACACCCAGATAGAGTCCGATTACTGTTTTTACTGGACTTACGGACAGAAAACTACCAAAACAACATATTAAAATCACTCAGAAATCTGTTTACTGAGCAAATATGTTTCTTTTTAGTCTTTCAAAACATCGATCAAAATACAGACTGTGCTGCTATTTTGATTTTGTCAGTTTCTATTTATAAAACGTTGGTAATCGTGTTGTTTTCCATGTGCAAATACGCTCAGACACGTGTGCTCTTTAGCCTCAACTGCACCATTCAAAGCAGCAGCTTTGCCTTAGATTAACAGTATTTTTGACCTTCAAACATCCGCACTGAACTGTTATGCTGAGATTACGAGGGGCTGTCTTTTCCACAGTGCTGTGCTCAGGGTTTACATGTGGCACAGAAGTTGCGGTCGGGGTGTTTTTCCTCCTCAGCACCTTTTAAGAAACGCACAAACGAGACGGCGGCCAAGCTCTAAGCCTCTTCCTTCATTAAGATCCATTTCCTAAGCCACTAACAATCACTTAGCTGCCGTCCCCTCGGTGCTTTCGCCTGCTGTGTATTCACATCTTTTCAGACTACCATGGTAACAAACCACGAGCGGGAGGAAACATGACACTGTAACTAGCAGTGGAGGCCACGTGAGGGGAGAGGGGAAATCCAGCCGATGGGTTCCTGAGACCACTGATGACAGAGTGAAGACAGACACACACCTTCCTGATAATAGGAACAGCTGATGCTGAGTGTTCACACAGTAGCAGAGACAGGAGACCTTTCTGCTAAATTTCGGGAAATTGCACTTCCTGTTCTTACTGTAAAGCCTCCCTGTGGAACAGTTTGTGGTAATGGCCCAGGGGCGCAATGAAGGGATCAAGCTTTTTACAAGATTTAAAGAGGAGGCGATTAGATGACTTCCATGGTGACTTTTGTTGAGGCCTGTAACAAACTGTTCAGGCCTGCAGTGACAATTATTTTCAACAACTCATTTGTCCATAAAATGTGGAAATTTTAGTCTGGACAATTTTTCATGTTTATTGCGCTTTTCTTTCATCTGTAATTGGAGCAACTGGAGAGAGTGGAGGGGAACCTGAAGTAAAACCTGAAGTTTACTTGTACGTATAAAAGTATTTGAGTGTACATTTGTACTTTCTACTTACAACTGTAAGCAACTGAATATCAAACCCAATACCACATTGCTGCAGAGCTATTAAAGAGATGATGTAGTAATTCTGGGCTCTTTAATGGGAGAACAGAATAAGGGCATCACTCACTCTGTTTTGAACCACAGTCATTTCCATGGTCCACAACAACCAAGAGAGAACAGATGCAACAAAGCAGAGGAAACAGAGATGGCCAGCAAGGTCCAACATCTGGACCGCTCACGATTTGCATTAATTAGTTTGACCTCCACCATTTGTTCTGCTCAATACACCTGCACGCAGCAACAATCTGGCGCGCCTCTTTCAGCCCGTGGTTCAGCCGTCTATTCACCACGCTCACGCTAACAGGATCTGTGAGCTACACCCCCAGTGATTCGCTTAAACCTGCATGTCGGAGCCAGACAGAGTCCCTCTGTGTCCTTCCTCCTGCTGCACTGGAGCACCCTCCACTCAGTGCAGCACCTATCCTCTTTACACAAAGTGGTTTAGTGAGAGCTGTGTTGGTGTAAACAGCATTAAAACTGGTTCCTACTAGAGTTTCACAACTTCCCCAGACTTCTGTTCCCCTCTGCAACAACTGGCCTCAAGTTAAAACCAATGAAGCTGATGAAGAACCACATTAAACTAATGGTGAATTAGCTTGAGAAAATGTGTCAAACAATTTACCACAATTTATGTTACGACATTTTTGGCTAATAAAAAACAGAATAATTAAAAAAAACGTTTTATTTTTCCACCTCCAGCTCTTTCAGTATGAGGTGGTGATGCTGCTACTACAGGTGAGACGTGAGGAGCAGACAGAAGGCCTCTGATGGGTGCAGCTCACTGCTGGGAGAGTGATATAATAGGTTTAGGTCTGGATGCTCACCAGTCAGAAAAGCTCATTAAACAGCCATATGAATTTAACCAGAAGGGAAAACGCAGGTGTTTTCCACTAATGGGCTTAACTCCGTGTCACCAAAGCAACACTATTCATGAACTCTCTGGGTAAGGGTCACGAAAAAAACAAAAAACGTTCCACATGCTCAGCTTTTGTCCAAAGCTAAATTTATTTGTGGGCCTCGTCTGGTTGTGCTGAGCTCTCTCTCTTCTTCCTAAACATCCCGTTAGACTTCTTGGACTTGACCATAGTTCGGTGGACAATGTTAAATCAGCATGACCCACACATTTCACAGACGTGTCCCAGTCCATGCAGAGCAGTGTTGAGATTTTACACCTCATTGACTCCATGATAAAATTCAGCATTGACTGTCCTCAACTGGAATGGATCCACCTCCCTCTGCACCTCTGTCTCAGTCTTTATTGGGAAAACAAAAAAACAAACACACACATGCCTCCCTTCAGCTAACCCAGTATCCCCTCCTGCCCCCATCCCAGTTGGACCATGACAATCCCCTTCACCCTGGCAATATGTCATCCCTGATCCGATTAGTATCAGGAGCACTTGAGAAACCTTGTGGTGAGGGTCCCGGGAGGGAGGCATCTGTTAGCAGTAACAGGGCAGACCAGGCCAGGCCCGGGCAGAAGAGCGGGGTGAAGACCCCTGGTAATAATCTCACTTCAATCCACTCAGGGAGGCATGGGGAGGATGCCGAGGACATGAGTGGAAACCACACACACACCCTATAAGAATCAAGACCCTTCACTGCTTAATTACACAATAATCGCACATTAATGTTATGTTGGTCTTTAATAATCATAGAATATCTTTCCTAAAACAGGCAAATGGTGACATTATTTTTTCAGTGCTGGCGTGAGAAGGGGGTCCCTTGGACCAAAAGCCCCCCCCACCCCCCCCCTTAATTCTTTGTTTTATTCCCCTGTCCTTTTGTCCCCTCTGGGCTGAAGGGCTTCTTTCAAGAAAAGCAGGATAGAGGTGTAATCCTTAAAAACCTCACAGTAATGCTCTCATGCTTCCCAAGATCCACTTTTTTTAATCCTCATATACATGTAGGGGATTCATAAATCCGGCTGCAGCCTGACAAGACAGTAAATCTAGTAATATTACGACCGCTTGCATAGAGGAGAATAAAGAATAGAAAATACCCCCACCATGTCTACATGCATACTTGGATGAGAAGACGCAGTGGAAGGGATGAGCGTGGTCGGAAAAGACAAAAACAATTCTGGGAATTGCAATTCTTTGACAGAGCAGAGATTTACATGATATTAATACACGAGGGAAGATGAATATGTGTTCAGATAGACTTTGCGTTCTTAAGATGCACAGAGCAAAGATTAGAGGATTAATCATGAGATATATAATATTTATTGCGATCTATTATGATTCCACCAAAAACATGATTTCTGCATTGTCTCAACAGTGCGTTTACTCTCATAACTAACTGTGATTTTCTGACTGTTAATTTGCTATAATCTCCAGGACTGGACATGGAAATAGACTAGTATTTTTAAATAAGAAAATATAATGATAAAAATCATTTGCTGCCAATACACACATGCACAATGACAAGGCCGAGCAATGTCAGCCATGCAACACGTCATATATGCAAATACACATGCTTTCCTTTGGGTAAACTAATTAGAAAGTGACGTTGTGATGGGGGGAATGTGTCACCAGTGTGGAGAGGTAACGCTGTGGTGGGGACATGGTGACTCGCTCTCTCTGGAACGTAATCGCCACTGAGTCACAGGCTGGGTTCAGGTGTCAGCCTGAACATGCCGCGCTGCTAATGAAGCAGACAGATGAGTGAAGCGCCTCATGACAAACCTCATAAAAATGTTTTCATCTTCACATTTACATTTTCTAGCACTGTGAGCATCATCCATCCTCATCCTGAACCCTCATTGGTTGCAGCGTTACCACTGACGGGCTCCTTGCTGCCCGTGGAGCGCTCCGAGCAGGCCGACGGGCTGAGAGGACTCGGCCTCTTTGAAGCCAGATCACTCAGTCAAAGCACAATGACCAGAGTCACAAGTCCTGGTCAGCTCCAACAATGACGGCGTCCTCAGCCACACAAAGCTGGTGGAGGGGGGGGGCAGGCTAAAAATACCACAGGGACCCACTGCTATTGACTAAACAAACTGGAGCTAATGGGAGGCCACAGACCCCCCCATCCCCAAACACACACACACACACACAGATACACAGCCTGCTACGACGCCTCCCTAGAGAGTGAGATATAATCAGAGAGATTGGTGGCAGACTAGGGCAGTGAGACAGCCTGGTGCATAGCCAATAGGGACGGGGCTAGCGGGTCAGGCCTCATCATCACAACATGTTCGCCTGGCTGGCACACTTCAGCAGGAAGGAGGGAACGAGGGGACCGGGGATTATGTGATGAGTGCCGGAAAAAGCCGGAACAAAGCAGCCAGGGAGAAGGAAAGTTCAATATGAGGTGTAAATAAAAGCTGATTATTAAGCGAATAGAAGAAATTTGCATCCATTCATTTTCTTAACTGGTGTAACCGATGTCAACATACAGTCCAACACTCCAACCATGGGACAATTCAGAGTCTGGGATGGGCCTAAAATATGCATGATTTTGGACTGTGGGACAGAGTATTGAAGAAGTGGAGAATTCCCACGCAGGATGTTGCATGGGAAACAGACATGTTGGTGTTAAACTAAAACCGAGACATTTCATGGGGAGAAAGAGAAAGAGGAGGAGGAGGAGGAGAGAGGAGCAGCGTGGATGTCCAGAGGAGGTTTGCTGGCACGCACACCGTGTTTGTGTGAGACGTGTGGGTGGCCCGGTGGTTGGCAGCCACGCTTCAATCCCCAAGGGGACCAACAGCGAGAGGGTCAACTACACCCAGGAGAGTGTTTGTGCTCCTGTTCTCATCAATGACGTCCACTTCTGCTTTTCAATTATCTGTGTGAGTGTGTGAGTGTGTTAAAGAGCGAAAGCATACTTGACTAAACAAATAATTAGTGAAATCTGCAGAAACAGTCTGACGGACTGCGTGGAAATAACAGCAACATGTTGAGGTAGGAAAACCTTGATGTACACACTGCAGAGTGTCTCAGATCTACAGCGATCAAACATTCTGCTGTCTCACTCTCCATCTAGTGGCCACAAGATGCAACTGCAGATTCAGAGTGGTGGAACTTTCCTGACATTTAACATCGAAACACAACTAACAATGCATGTAGAAAGGCAGTGCCAGCCCAAGCCCTTATGGGGCCCCAGAGCCCCCCACCCCCAGAACATGACTCAGCGGTTGTCGACATGTTTTAAAGCATGTGTTATTTCTGTGTGTTTCCACCTATTTTAGAGAATTACAGAGGTTACTTTGTGTGTGACTGTATATGAATGTACTACATGTCAAGGTGCTCTCTAGTGACTTCACCTTTGCCAGGACAGAGATGTACTTCTTGAGGGAAACCAGGGCCTCTCCTTTGATGACAGAATGAGCAGCCAGCTCCACACGCAGAGAGTAGTGCAGGGTCGACTCCAGGTCTGCCATGTACACCCTGGACCTGTGGAGAGACACACACACACACACACGTAAAGATCAAGACAGCCAATATGAGCAGACCATGTGTTGTTTTGTGCATTGTGTCCAGTACAGACCTGTTGAAGGGTCTCCAGGGCTCGTCTGTCCTGCTGGTGTGGGCATCTATGATGATGGGTTGAGGCTTTCCTGCCCGCACCACCCCTGGCAGCCTCTGGAGGGCGAAAGAATAGAAAGTGCGCGCCTCGATGTTGCTGAGGGAAAGACAGAAAGGTGAGACAGACCTTTAGTTCACTCTAAATGAATACAGCTCTCTCTGCACACTCTTGTCTGTACATATTGTCAATGGCTAATGCAGAAAAAGTTGAATTCCAATTCAGTTATAGCTTTATACTGTGGTATTAAAAAATATGTATAATATGTTAACAGTGTTACTTCACATGAAGGCTGTCAAAATGACAAGTGCCCCTTTCTCAAAGACAGATCCATACATAAAGGTCTGGTTCATTAGTAGAGAGGCCACAGTACAAGTAGAACCTTCAGAACAAAGACGTGAAACAGTGGATGAGTGGTGAGCACTGTTGCCTCAGCGAGACAGTCCTGCATGCTATGTAATGCTTTTGTTTATTCTGTATATATTTGTGTATGCTGAATAAGGAGTCATATCCGTGTTTGCATTTGAGTTTGCATGTTTTCCTCATTTGTGTTTCAGTTCCAGGTGCTTTGGTTTGCTTCAACAGTCCCACAAAAGTGCATGTGTACATAGGTGTACATAAGTCCCCTCAGTTCAAGTGTGAGTAAATGGTGTGTGTGTGTCTTTTGATGGACTGGCGGCCTGTCCAGGGTGTATTCTCTGCCAGACACACCTGCAACACTGTGCGGGTACTGAGCAGATCAGATAATGGAAAGATGGATGCATTTTATTTAAATATATTCATACTTTTTTGGCGATACTGTGCACCAAGTTCATGGAGTCATGACTCAAGGGCATAACTCCAATCATGCAGGGAACCTCAAACAAATGCAGGTTTTTGTCCCAACCTTTTGTCTCAGCAGTCCATTGCCATAAAAAATGTTTTATGACCTGTATTTTTTGCGGCCGTATATTTTACACACTTACGGGAACGTATTTCAAACAGCGAACAGATGGTGGCAGAGTAGTGTGCGAGGGAGCGAGGAGAGAGAAAGATCGCCGGTCATTAAGCCATGTGATAACACCCGCTACTGGAACCACAGCCATTAATGCGCTCTCCCTCCCTCCCTCTCATATAAAGAGAGAGAGAATAGTAAAGCTGGAGCAGGATGGTAATAAGGAGGATGGATACTCTGGGCCCACGCTCACTCACACCAGCCCAGGACTCAATTACACCTGCGTGTCTGGTGGGAGTGTACAGATGTGGCGGGAGAGCCATTCATCCAGCGCTCCCCAGGGCCTGATGCAGGCAGGCTGCAGAGAAGGCTGGGTGGTGGTGGAGGAGGAGGAGGGATGGGGGGGTGCATTCACCTGGGACCGCCACACATTACATGCATGACGGATGTGCGACGCCCCCAAACGCTCAGGCACACAGGCGGGCGCGGCGCGCTCTCCCAGGATCAATCAGACATTCAGCGATGATGGGAGGCCATCTGTCGCTGCGCGCGGCTGGGGCTTGTTTGGCAGGTGAAGCCAGAAAAGCAATGGCATTGTTTTCATGCAAGAAATTAAAAAACTCCCCTCTGTACAGTGATGGAGATGAGGGGGGCTGGAAGGGGGAGAGATGGAGGGTGAATAAATAAATCAGCAATAAATCATTTCCTTTTTGCATTTGTCAACTAAAAAGACTCCTCTTTGCATGCCAAGTTATTGAAACGGCCAAACAAAGAGGCAGAAACAGCGCATGAATTTGCAGGGTGAGGGATGATCAGCGGCGCTTTATGATGGTGAATAATGGGAGCGATTCTGATGCTCTGATCCCATTAAGAGGCCAGATGTTTAAAAGTATTCTCATGAATAGGGTTCAGATAATGAGCATGCGATGAGGGTTTTCAGCAGCAAGCAAACTTGTTGTGCGAGAACAATGAGAAGCAAAGGGGAAGTAAACTTGGTGTTTGTGCATTTCAGAACAAGCCAAATAGAAATTACTGGAAAAAAATAGTTTGTTATTGTGACGTTTACTAAAAACACCAAGCACGTCTACTCCAATCACAACAGGTTAACATCTCTGTGGCTCAATGCTGCTTCCTGCAGGTGTATCCCTGCTGCAAGTACTCCTCATGTTCATCCATTTTCTTTGTACCCAGACGGGGCTGCAGGGGTCAGCTGGAGCTGTACACACAGGGTGAGGGGAGGGCACACACCCAGGACAGGAGGCCAGTCCATCACAGGACACACACCCAGGACAGGAGGCCAGTCCATCACAGGACACACACCCAGGACAGGAGGCCAGTCCATCACAGGACACACACACACACCAACCTAAACATGCATGTTTTGGGGCTGGATGAACCTCACTAGCCAGAAAAAACCCAAACAGATCCAGGAGTCGAACCAAGGTCCTATTGGCTGTGTGATGGTGGTGCTGTCTACCAACCATTGTGGCACCCAAATGTTCCACATACTATTTGCTAAAACAACACCTGATTTCGTCTTTTCCTTAGGTTAACCATTCTGAGTGGGTAGAGCTTTGAGAAAAACATCTGACACAGTGCACTGGTGGACTGTACTGTCACCTCAAAGGAAGGTGCTTCCCGGTTCAAATCCTGGTCAGACAAAGTGTTTCTGCGTGCCCTACATGTTCTTCTTCCAGGATCAGTGATTTTCCTCTGGATGTAACTGTTTTATCCACAGTGCACAAACATGCATGTTTAGCTCGACTGTAGACTCTAACTTGCCCTTAGGTTTGAGTGTGACTGTGTGACAGTGTGACAATGTGACTGTGTGTGTGTGTGTGTGGGTGTGTGTGTGTGTGGGTGTGTGTGTGTGTGTGTGTGTGTGTGTGTGTGTGTGTGTGTGTGTATGTGTGTGTGTGTGTGGGTGTGTGTATGTTCACTGTCCTTTCTTCAAACTTTCTTTGCTTAATCATATTTCAGCTTTGCCTGATTTGGATGATTTTTGACTGTTTTTTTATTTTGTGCCTGCACTCATTCATTTCTTTCACTTATTTATCAATTTATTTTCTTGTTTACATTCACATTAAATACACTTTTTTAATTCACGCCAAACAAAGAGGTGACACCGTTGCTGGTTTTTAATCTTTTTTTTAAGTTAAGTTGGATGTCACTGTGCTATACAGATAAAGTTTTATTTGTTTTGCTTTTGTTTAAACTACACCTGATGCCATCCTTTCCTTAGATAAACAATAATGAAACAAATTGTTTAAATGTGTAGTGGAGTGGGTGCAGCTTCTGATGACCTCAAACAATAAACAATAACATGCTTGCAGACCAAGCTAAGATAAACACACACACACACACACACACACACACACACACACACACAGACAGAACAGTGAGCCTGTTGTCTTCTCAGAGTGTACCAGCCTTCTGTCCTGTGCATCCCTGATAACAATCGACAGCTCTGGACGTTTCCAAGTGAAGCTGGATTCGTTGGCACATCCTGTTGGGAGTGTTGAGCCGCGGTCACTCTGTCAGTTCAGCTCTGCAGCTTGGCCTCCTCGGCTGGAATGCTTGTCATTTTATGGGCTGTCCCAAACCACCAAGTGTGGAGAGGAAGAGAACAATAAAACCTTCAGGCAGCCAGTGTGTGCACTGACGCAGACGTTTTCCCTCTTTGCGTTCTTAGTATTTTAATACCACAGAGCAGCAGAAACTCTGTGAAGTCAACTTACAACATACGACCGTGGACATATGCACGAAGCCTGAGCTTTGATCTACTGTCCTCGCATCACCTCACCTCCCTACCTAGCGAGTGCAGACAGGCCCTGATCTCTTCACACAGGTGTTTTCTCTTAGCTGTGCTCTGCTGTGGTTGGGATTTGGGTAAAGCCCAGGGTGGAAACAACTGCTCTGAGCCACGACAGGTGCAAAAAGTACAAAAACTTTTACGTTTACTTGCAGTCTTCGGATGAGGTCCGATGAGGCAAGTAAACCTGGGTAGGGGGACCGTGAAATAGGAGGAAATCCAATGGAAAAAGCCATTTGACTCTGATTCTATTTTATCATGGTGGAGAGAAATGATGGTATTCACTTGCTGTTATGTGCCATCAATCTCCCATTATCTTACCTACTCTGTGTCACAAGACACACACACACACACACCATTCACACTCACTTTAAGTGGCAATTTAAAGTCTTTAATATACCAAAACATTTGTGTTTTTGGACTGTAGAAAAAAACTCTCAATCTGACTAAAAATAGAAAAATTGTTGCCACCACTATAATGTAAGCATCTAAACCTGTGAGACTCTGTAATGATAGACTATTACATTATCAACATTATATGCAGTCTTTTCTGACATGAATCAGTTCAAAACCGGAATCACAAAAAAAAACCACCTAAACCTAAACATTGACCAATGAACCGCATTATGAAACGTCCCTCAGCCTATGCAGTAATATCCTGTCTGCAACCAGATTTCACAGTGTTGAACCTGGCCTTATCCTCGCTTTGCTTCCTTCCACACCCAACCATGATACAGCATTGTTGTTCCTGTCCCAGCCTGTGTGAAACACACTGCTGTGTCAGCAGAATCAGCAGATTTACACATGCATGTATGTGTAAACACAATGGAGCTGATTCAGTGAGACATTAAATAAATTGCTCTTAAAATACCCTCCGCTGAACATATGTCAGCATGAATGAACAGATGCTGCTTTATGTTTATATTTAGTCGTTTGGAGGTCGGGCTTGTATCAGGCGTAAAGCTGCCACACATTGTCAGAATGATATAGCAGCAGGCGGCCTGATGCAGTGGATGATAAAAGGTGCACAGATACTCACACTGGGAGCCTTGAGAAGTTGCCTCCAGGGTAGTAAAGGTAGCAGGATGGAAACTCAGTCACGCCGAGTTTGTTTACCAGATACTCCTCCGTGCGCAGGACTCGACGCACGGCGATGTTTTCAAACTGCAGCAGGTCCAGAGTCACCTGGAGAGGCAGAGCACACACACACACGCACACACACACACACACACACACACACACACACACACACACACACACACACACACACACACACACACACACACACACACACACACACACACACACACACACACACACACACACACACACACACACCTCAGCACTGTTACCGTTTCACAGATTCAGTCCAAACAAGTTTTACACCTAAATTAAGACTGAAATTATACCAACTTCTAGGTCAAACTATACACTGTAAGACATAGTGTGCTAATTCTATGAGCAAATCTCTGCTGCCTCTACAAAGAAACAAGCTTCAGAAGCAGAGATGAACACAGAGGTGTGGATGGCAGAAATATGTTACCTCTCGGCCGATGTAGGATTTGGCGTCCTCGAAGATCAGAGCCAGGTGTTGAACATTGTTGGTCTCAAAGAAGCTGTCGATCTCTGCTTGGCTGGAGAGAGGAGGAGGAGGGGAAAAAGAAGAAGAAGAAACACTGAGAAGTGCACTGAGCCATGAAGCACCTCCAGCTTGATTTTAAAAGGTTGTAATTCATGTGAACTCCTAAATTGTTTCTGAGCTGCTTTGTCTCGCCTTCGTCACTTTTTGTTTAATCACCCCCACCAACAGTGAAACTACTGAAAGCCAGTGTGAGACCTGCGTTAAAGAGTCTTAATTCCACTTCAATACTTATAAAACAACAGCTGTAAATTGGAATTTCTGACTGAATTAATAAGGGAGCACAAAGGTTCAAATCTTTCTCTTATCTCTTTCTAAGATGTGCCAGGAGCAGTCGTACTCTCCCTTTAAAGCTAAAAAGAGAAATAAACTCGACTTCCTGCTTCCCTTTCCTGTACAACCATAGCCACAAATTGTGTATGCAGCCCCAGTGACTGAGCACATGCGGGGCAGTGTGAGTGTGCAATGCAGGGTGAACGGGCAGTAATGGCTGTGCAAACTGAGCCATAACTTTTTATTCTGTAGACCACAAAGTGTCTGCATCAGTGATAAATAATGCAGATGAGACCAGATCCACTACCGTATGCTGGGAACACTGCTGCAGAGCACATCCTGCAACACAACATCATGAAACCAGGCCGTGTCTGTATACATACACATATATCAGAGTAGGGAGGTTGGGTGGGCTACAAGGTGTATGAGTGGTTAGTGCTGTCACCTCATTGCTCATTGCTGTGTGTGTGTGTGTGTGTGTGTGTGTGTGTGTGTGTGTGTGTGTGTGTGTGTGTGTGTGTGTGTGTGTGTGTGTGTGTGTGTATACCCTGCAATGGACTATACATGTTAGGTATAAAGTGGGTTAAGATAAGGTTAGAACTAGCTCATCATCCACAACTTACTGCAATTTTACTTTATTAAAATAACTTGTTCCATATTGAAAACAAAAGGGGTTGTGTATGTGTGTGTAGGGTGTGTGTGTTTACCTGGTGGGCTCCAGCGGGGGGCAGGAGGGGGGCCAGGGCTCTCCATGGGACTCCAGCCTGTCTATGATCCTGTGCCGGAGTCCACGGACATCCCGAGGGAAACCTGCTCAGAGACAGGTCAGGATCAGGTTTACACTTCCATTCACTCCACCACACAGACTGTCTGATCATAAGTCAAGACACAATAACTGCACAAGCAACTGAAGTTATTTACACTCCTCCTTGACTGAGGGAGAATGCATGTTCTCTATGATTATATTTCTGTGTGTGTGTGTGTGTGTACCTTGTAAAGGCTGTCCTGTGGAGCCAGGCTTGGAGTAAGCGTGGAAAAACTGTCAAGTGAAAGCAAGAGACGATTTCAGAGAAAAAGAGAACTGGGCTCACATGAGATGTAGAGTTCACACGACCACAAGAGCAGCAGAGCCACGTTGTGTAATATTAGGTGGGTGGGGGGTTGGATAGGTGGGTGTTTTGAGACCACCACCCCCCCCCCCCCCACCCCAGCCTCTGCCCACCTTGACCCTTAAATCCTTCCTGGTTAAAATGAGTTGCAGATGTTGAAGCTGCGCTGTGTGTTCAAACAGAAGGAGCTCTTTGTTCCTCTGGTGGAGGACAGATAGAGGCTGGGACTGAGAGTCTACAACACACACCACTGCTGCTGACTGATCCGATGTGCTACGGATAAAGCTGCAGATGTTTCAGGCTGGGGTGTTTTGACAGCGCTCCGGCTGCTTTTGCTGATCGGGCTGAAGTTAACTGTTGCCTGAGTGTCTCACCCGATCTGTCACATTCTCTTCTGGAGCTTCAGCTGTGCACAAGCAAACCACACTAAACTCTAAAGGCAGGACTGACACACAGAGGGAAGTCACAGCCTTGCTGCTTCTCACATGCAAATCAGCATTTAGCTTCTGCATTCACCAAAGCACATTTAAGTCAACCTGCAAATGAAAGTCAAATAAACAGTAACGTCTCAAGAAAAAGGAACTTGCAGGCATGTAAAATCCCTCATTCCTCTGATAAAAATATAACCCGGAACCAAAAGGGACAAAAACTGTATCTTGACCAGAAGTGGAAGTTTGGTTCACTTTTACAGACAGACAGATATACACTCTGTAACAGGCCCTGGGTGTAGTTCTCTGTTTGTAGTGCAGAAAAGCTACAGCTACAACAGCTTACTGACCTGCACACACTCACACACAAGAAGTGCTGTGTGTCCAGTGTGTGTGTTTATGAACATGTTTTATTTGCTAGATTTGCTATTCAGAATCTGAAGAGCAAATCAAAACCTGGTTTACTCATCAAATGGTTTGCCTGCTATTCAGGTTGAGATTCAAAATGCTTGTACACCCTATTAGTCCACTCAAACCTTAAAATATATTTTCAAAGACTGAGAACTTGCATTTCTAAGTTATAAGAGGGAAACATTTCACATTTTGGTTAAAAGGATGATCTCATTCTCATTCTATCTTTTGACTGCTTAACCAACTTTTGACCAGGTAGCAACTCTGAGCACCACAAACAAACAAAAAAAGCAATTCAACTTGATGTTTATTGTCTTTCCCTTAAACCCAAGCCTTTTACAAACTCCATTACTTTTATTAGACCATTCTGTTAACACTTAGAAGGTAAAATAAAACTAACTTTAGACTTTAGAGTCAGTGCAGTCAGCAGTAGCAGGCGCAGTGACCAGACATCTATTATTATACTTCCATGAGGAAGAAAGGTTAATCTGCAGTGGGATAATACCTTTATCGTGGGATAGCCTGTGATACTGAAGCTGGCGCAGATCTTCCTGTTTTCCTCTGCGGCGCAGTCTATGGCTGCCAAGTCCACAGCTGGCTTCCACTCTGAACAACACATATCAAACAGGGACAGGGAGAGAGCCACAGTCAATATTTAGTGTACCCTGTCTGCTGGACAGACACTGGCTGGAGTCCTGTGCTGTCCCCAGTGCCATGTGAAGAGGAAGGAATAAAAATCACCAACGGGACATTCTTACCACTACTCATATCAAATGCAAACAAAAGCGTGATAGATGGACCTCGGCTGCTTCTGCTGCAGTCAGTTGACACATTTCTGAGCTCTCTCATTGACCAGGCCAGTCTGACATTCAGCCAAAAATAAATGCATGTTATTCTACTCATATTCAAAGCCTACAGGGCCTTTGACACTGAAACCGAAGGGTCTCAAATACTTGGGATTCTGGCTGGCTACAACCTATCAATCAAACAATGTAAAAGTTGGATTCCTGTATAGAAAACTTTTATCTATACTGGATTAAGGTATCTGGTATGTTTGCAGTTCTCTTGACTCAGTGTCACAGTACACTGAGTTGCACCACAGGTGATAATTTTCACGCTCCCTGCTGCACCTGATATGATAAGACAGGATGGAAAAACAAGACGGGAGCAATTATGTAATGTTTATTTAGGAGACTAATGCAAAAAAACAAAAAACAACAAAAAAACATCCTAAATACCTTTGCTCTCTGATTACATTTAAATATTGTGCTTATGAAGTCAGGTCGTAGCGTGTTTTCATCATAGCTACAACTCTCATTCACACTGAGTTTGAGAAAACAAATGCATGCAAATAGCATGACCTCCACAAAGTCTGATTGTAATATATTTAAATGACGTACTCATTTGATGTACTGAACACTTGCACTTGCTTCTCTTAATGTGAAACTGCAAATATGTTTTTCTATGCCTGTGTTTAACATCTAGTTTTTGTAAGACTACCTGCTTTTACACTGATCCTGAAATACATCTAGGCTTCCTCTCTACACCACATTGTTGTTATGTCTCCTAAAAAACTCATCTCAATGTTCCTTGTAGGGCCCAAATGCACTTGACAGCATGGGAGCAGAGATCAGCTGCCTATCTGTGTTGACTGTGTGTGTGTGTGTGTGTGAGTGGGGGGGGGGGGGGGGGGGGGGGGGTGAAAGACAGGACTGAAATACCCCATGGCAGTGTTAGGCCTCCTGCCATCATCAGGAATCTTTGTCCTGGACTATCACCATAATTGTATTTATTCTCATAGCTGTGTGATGTTTCTTTTGGCTGGAGAGCTGCAGAAACAGTTGGAAGATGAGCCACGGGATAAAAACACTCTTTCATTAGATCACATGCTCTAATTAACAGGCGGAAACAACAGCTTGCTGGGCTCATATTCTCCATGCAGATCATAAAAGATACCAGGCAGTGTGCCCTTACCAGCATTTATAGTGACTGTACTAGTGATGAGTTCCACTGAGTGGAAAACTAAAAATTGTCTTCCACACAGAAGTCCAGTTGCCTTCATTTTTAGCAACTCAAGTCATTCATAGCCCTAATTTAAGAGGATTTTTCCAGTTCTGAAGAACTTCAGATTTTGAGTAACCTCAATCTTTAGGATAAAATATACACCAAGCCATGACCTTAGCAGCATGTTAAACTGGTGGCAGATTATCAGTGATTAACGATTTAGAGTCTTAAAATGTGGTAAAGAGAATACACAACTGAAAATGACTGAAACGACTTTAGGTGCTTTAAATGAAGGCAACTGCACCTTCAATGTTTTGTTTCTGTTCCAGGACCCGTCAGCTCTTCTGGATGAGAACCTCCAAGAACCAAACGCAAGTTTGTTTTCAACACCTCAAGTCATTCATTTCCAGAAGGCAAAATGATTTTTCAGTTTTGAAGAACTTCAGAACCAAAGAAAACTTTTGGATGAAAAGCAAAATGTCTTCATGGATCTAACATAAGTCCATTGTCTTTGTTATGAGCACCCACAATACTCATCATCATATTCCAAAATGTTTTCTAGTTCCTTAGAACTTCAAAACGGAAGAAACCTCCTAGATGAGAAGCGAAACGTCTCCAAGAACCAAGCAGCCTTCATTTCTAGCACCCGAAGTCATTTATAATAAACAATCTCCAGAAAAAAAAACTAAAGAAACTTTTTGGATGAGATGTTTCAAGAATTGAAGTCCAGTTGCCTTTGTTTTAAGCACCTAAAGTCATTTGAAATCTATTCTACATTGCATTGTAAATATTTTTCAGCACTAATCTGACTCTTTGACCACATTTCAGGACGCAGAGCTCCAGTACCTCCGGACCACCACGACCTGGGTGGGTGACTGAGAGCTTTGACAGACATCACGAATGACAAGACCTGATACTCGAACTGTGAGAGCGGAGCTACGTGACTTCATACCGACCTTTAATGTCCCTGGCGAGACTTTTATAAACCGGGGAGAAGGCGACACAGTGTCCGCACCACGAAGCGTAGAACTCGGCCACTATCGCAGCGGAGGAGTTGATCAGAACCGAGTCCACGTTCCCCGGAGTGAGCAGGACGACCTGGTCGGAGGCGGTGTACAGTCCAGCCCGCACGACGGCCGGCAGGACCAGCAGGCAGAGCCCCAGCGACCAGGGCACGCAGCCTGGGCTCGTTGGCGTCGTCTTCTCGGCAAACCGAGACGTGGCACGGCCGCGGCACTGCGCCATCTTCCCCCGGTGCGACCACGGCCAGGCTCCACCACCGAGGAGACCAACTTCTCACAACTTTTTCCTCCCTCTCTCCGTCGCTCTCTCTTTCTCCCCCTCTCTCTCTCGGTAGACTTCACTTCATGGCTCCCTCCCCCTGTCGGCCACCTAGCGCCTCAACACCGGCGCTAACAAAGCAGCACAGCCTCCGGACAAACGTTATCTCAATGGAGGAGGAGGAAAAAAACAAAACACTGGCGTCACCGCAGCTGTCAGGAAAGAAATACACATTGTTAATAGCATTCAAACACAAATCAATTTACTCCAAATACTTGACAACCAGTTTCACTGTCAAAGAAACAAACAGCCTACCTCTGTCTTCATCAGGTGTTGCGTGCGAGGACGGAGCTACCTTGTCTCCATGGCAACCGCGCGAACTTTATTTCTTGACGTCACGAGGTCGCGTGACAAGACTGGAACGACACAAAATTTCAATAACTCAATCTATTGACCATTCCACCGAGGGGTAGTTTTACATTTACCAAGTTTTAAAAACAGTAATGAATGTTTTAGATATTAGGAAAAGAAAAATACCATTAATAGCTTTATGGTCTGAGTGTAAACTCAGTGAAACATGCTTTTCCTGATCGCACCAGAGTATAATTTGTGTTTGTCAGCTTTAGAAAAATGTACAGTCTAAATACGTAAAACAAAAATAAAATCGAGGAATACAGTTCTGATTTCCCTGGCTAATTGTAAGTCTGAGGAAAGCAAGAGATGTGATGAGGTTTAAATAAGAGAAAATTAAAGGAAAGCTTAAAATCTTTTATTCCTCTTGAGGAGTAAATTGCCTCTAGTTGTGTGAGAGTGGTATGCTCCTTCCCTTCACCCAATCTCCTGAAATACCTTAAACTATTCAATAAAAGTCAATTTTGCAGCCCATAACACATTGTATGTGATATGGTTAAAGTAATAGAGGGACAATCCCATTCTAAATTTCTTATGCTAGCCGCAGAAATCCAGACTCATTTCAATGCAGCGCTCCTTTAGAAACAATGAAAGCTTTATTTACAATTTCAAAGTTCATTTAGTTAACAAATATATACTATGCACATATTTGCAAACGGTATTTATTTTACAACAATCAGGTTACAGTAACAGTGGGTCAGATTGGATATACAGTATATTTACACCCATAAAAGAATTGTACAAGCCTTCAAGCGCACTTCATGTGCACTCACAGCACATTATTATAAATACTCGTTACATTTCAAAAGACTTGCTGCCAAGTAAATTTGATAATCAAATACTTTGTGCCAATTCAGTTATTCAAATTAACCTCACCTTGAATCTTAACAGCTTCAAGCCTCTCTTCAATCTACAAACTACAGCAGAAGTCTAAGCTGGTTGGTCCATACATGAACTACGATGCATAAGACCAAGTACTGCATAGTTACAGGGGGGAACTGAAATTCTTCCCACATACAATCAATTCACAAGAACAATCCTAGAGGGGTTTTGCAATAAAGCCTTGCGGAAAGTGTTTCTAAGGTTCCTAATCGTGTCACTGTTACAGTTACATATACCTACAGACCAAACACACACACAAGTCATACAGCGTGGAGGGGTTGGTATCAAATATTTTTTGGTCTTTTTTCTGTATTATATTCTTTACAGTTTGAACATACACTGCAACGACTTGTAAAACACAGACGATAGAAAAAAAAAAAAAGACTAAGTACTCAGTTTAAGGTCACTTTAGCTCCAAAACAGTCTGTGAAGATCAACAAGCTCTGTCACACACGCCACGATGAGTTTGTACAGTCTGCTGGATCAAAGCTGCGCTGACGGTGAGGGACAGAGTAAGCCCTTGGATGCAGTCCTGCACTACGTGCTCAGCCTCAGCAGCTCTGTGACTCACACTGTGCAGCCTGCCGGGCCGGAGCCTTCTGTGTGGCCAGTGTGTGTGTGTGTGGAGTGTCCACAGGCTAGATCCTGATAGCGCATATCAATAAAATGACTCAGCTGTGTCTACATGAACAGATGCAGAGGCGACGTGGACACCGAGCGGCTGACATTTAAGAGTGACTCACTGATTCTGTCAGCGGCACAGACCTTTCCCTCAGAGGGAGGAACAGGAGAGGACTAAAAGAAAAGCTTTCGGTCGAGCACTTGGTAAGGCAGAAAATGAAGTACTGGCAAACCGGTTAGAAGATTTAGAGACCATTTACAAAAAAAAAAATGGTAGGAATACAGCAGTTGAAAGAGACATTCAAACAAGAAGAAAATAGGTCCAGAGGGTGTCGAGTCTTCAACCAAGTTTGTTATAAATCTACAACTCAACTGATAGAGGCACTTGTCCTGAAAGTGGAGAAACAGTCCTCTGCTGTCCAACTAATCACCAGGCTACATTCTGATGGCTGAACTTACAAACCGCTGTAAAACCAAACACTTTGCAGCAGTGTGTGTGTATGTGTGTGTGTGTGTGTGTAGGGGGCGGGGTAATATAACCAGGCTGCTACACGACTCGATGGTTTCTTTTGGACACGTGTTCGGTTTGCATGGGCCAACTGAGAAAGAGACAAGCGACCGCAAGTGTTGTCGGGTCGTCGAAAGTAAACACACCGCAGGACAAGACAAGTAAGGCTCAAATCCAGCATTTGGGTACTGTTCTGTGGCGTTATTCTGAAAGTAACAGGCCCTGCTGCCAGCCTGTGTCAGACTGCGTCTCATGCATGCTGTATGTCCATTCCAGTTTGCAGTGCGTTCACACTTTGAAAAGAAAGTGTGAACGCAGTTTCCAATTATCGATACACAGCATGAGCTGAGAGACAGTGATTGTGTTGACAAACTGGACAGTTGTGGCCACGAAGAACAGTTTCATTCAATTATTAACACTACAATGTTTTCAGTATTAAAAACAAAAAAATCCCACCACCATGTTGTTTTCTGTTTCAATAGCATCCTTGAAACGTCCTACAATATATTGCAATGTTCACATTCACATTTCTTGTTTTGTGCTTTTTCAATTTCATTAGACTCTCTCTGTGTTTGCAATTCAAAAATGTGCCCGACTCCTCGGATCAGTTCCACACAATAAATAACAGAATAACGGAGGCAAAACGCTTCATACAATATCTGATATCAGTGACGGTTCGATAAAGTGCAGTCTGACGACAAATGATCTGTGACAAATTCCATGTGCTGTAGCTCTCGTATCCAGCTCACTGTGGTGGAAACCAACAATGATAATCGAGTTAAAGTGCAGACTCCCAGCTATGAGTGTGTTTCAGGGTGTAGACATCCACTCTGGGTGATCAGAACTAGGGTTTCTTTTGTTGTTGTCTCAATGCGATCCCTGATTTGAAGACAATGCAGCGGAACAACAGTGCCTAAACAGACAGCCAAAGCAAACAGCCGAGGTTTTAGGTTTGACTGGCTGAGTCAGTCAGCTGACCTCCAGCCTGATCAGTGTGTGCTGTCCTGGCTGGAGGACAGACTGCAGATTAAACGTCGGAGAATCGAGGGAGGAGTGGAGAGCTGTGAATGCCTGCTGATGTCTGATCACAGTCAGCGGGACTGATCACACTCACGCTGAGTTTAACCAGCGTCACTGTTTCAATGTGCTGGATCACAAAGCCAACACATGTCACTGTCAAACCACCTACGGACTACACAATATATGCTTTTTTGTTTCTCTTTAAATCTGATACTCTTTACAATTTTAAGATCCATATATATATATATATAAGCTTTAAGATCCCATATGAGATAAAACAACCTACTTCTGTCCCAGGTTGATCTTATGTTACAGTCACGAATGGAACAATCAACTTAGCAGCATCGATGGACTTTTTTGCTTTGCAAACAAATGGCACAGTCCGTCCTCTCAGAGCATCTAGTCCCTCTCCAACTGGCTTTTACAAAAACGGACCAGTCCAGGAGGCGAGAAGTCAGACTAGATGGTGTTAAGGTTTAAGAAGGCTGGATTGCTCAAGAGGTGTTTTGTGTGTAGAACAAATTACAGAACCACTAAGCTGACGCAAATTCAGCAAATTAATGTCACAGAAATAAGAAGGAGCCGTTGAGCCGAGAGGTAATGCTGGGAGAGAAGGCATTTGAGGGTTGCTGTTGGCACATCAGCTGGTGGAAGACCGAGCAGCGGTAGGTTGGCTGGAATTCACTGGGGTGGGGGGGGGGCTGGGGCCGAGCTAGAGGTTGTAGTTCAGAGGAGTCTCAGCAGGAGAGGCTGTCAGGAGGGGCCGTCCGCTTTGGCCCTCTTGTCGTAGATCAGCGTCAGAACGTTGGCGGTGTCCTTCAGCAGGGCGTCAAAGATGCTGTCAGCCAGCTGCATCTTGACAAACAGCTCGTCCTCGTCGTAGTTCACCCACTGGGCCTCCTCCTCGTGGAGCTCCTGGACCTGCGCAGACAAACAGGATGAGCTGAGAGGCTCGCTGATGAGCAGCACTGCTCCAGTCTGCCAACAGGCAATAATACATCATCAGAAATAATACATAAATAATGAATATGTCCATCTTTCTGTCCTAATTGGAAAAAACAAACCAAACCAAAACTCCTGGACGTACCAGGATGTGATCGACTCGGTCTCGCTTCTTTCTGCCAAATTTGAGCATCTTCTGCCAGTCAGTCTTCTGGCTATGATCTTTAGCCAGACCATACAGTTTCAGTACCTCTGAGGTTATGAACTCCTGGAGGGCAGTGGAAAAACATAGATCAAACAACATAGATCAAACAATAGGAAAATCAACATATAATCGCAGTGTCAGCGAGCTCTGAATTTAAAACGGCGATCCTGCAGAGCTGCACCTGGACTTTAGTGAGATCTCCTTCTGTCTTCACTCGGTGGAAGAAGGACGACTTGACTCGACGAGGCTTGACCCACTGAGGCTGGTCGGCGTTGGGATCCTCGGCATAGATCTCCTGCAGCATCTCCCACGTTAGGTCGTACACAGCCTGGGATATGGGGAATGAGTAACAACACATAAATACGCATTAGAAAACAGCACTCATCCGTACACCTCAGGTTGAGTAAGCACATGTTAGAGCATGAACATAAATGAGTCAATAGGGCATCGATATTTTCTGCTCAGAAGTACAGCAAACTACTGCTACTAAAGCATCAGAGCCAGAGCTGGAAGTCAAAGGCCAATGGAATAGCTGTGCGGTCTCGAAAAACATTAAGATGCTTATCTGAGGAAACTCTGCTGAATAATCAGCCCTCCTGGCTTTTAACCTCGCTGAACTCACTAAGTGCTGTCTGCAGAACTACACAGCCAGTCCCAGGCTGCCGGGTTCACCACTGCTCAAGTAGGACAGAGTGCTCTCACTTTCTCTGGCATTTTCTGCCGGAATGAACTAAGTACTTAGCTCATCTCTTCTTATCTTATAACTGGTGGGAAGGATGCCGTATCCAATACCGCTTGTCCACTAGTTTCAGCTCTGCACAGTTCAGCTTTCCATGAGGGATCAACAGACTGCCCAGTCTGAGTGTCGGTTCTACAAACCTAGCAAAACCCCATGTTTTTAAAAACGTGGCTTCAGCAACCACACCATGGTCTGTTGAGGCTGTGCAGCCTCTCCTAATAAAGTCATCTTGATGTCCTCTGATGTTCATGTGTTTGGGTCACATGTTAGATGCCATCACGGCAACTTTGCGCTATGGTGCTTTGGCGAAAGAACCACTAAGTCGAGCAGAGCTGAACTGTGCTGAGGAGGAAAAGACTTCTGCAGCCAAACTTCTCTAATTTATGAAAAGTTCATTCTCGCTCCATATGACATTATCCCATCTAAAGTAAACTGGTCCTGTGACCCTGACGTCAGATTAGGTGGCATGTTTCCATCACGCTCTGTGAGAGTGCAAAAATATCTCAGTGATATCTGAGAGGTTCTTCTGCCATTTACACATTTCCATCAATTTGTTATTGTCACACTTTTTTGCATTTCTAGGGGTGATGGAAACGGACTTGTACTGTGGCAAGAGGAGCTGGAACTGTGTTGGGGCCTGAGGTGACCTATGTGTGTGTGTGTGTGTGTGTGTGTGTGTGTGCGTGTGTGCGTGTGTGTGCGTGTGTGTGCGTGTGCGTGCGTGTGCGTGCGTGTGTGTCTTGGACTAAGTGCCTCTGTAGTGGTCTTCTTCACCTTTCTGTAGCTGCGGATGCAGAGGGCCTCCTGGTCCTGGCTGCCGGCCTCCCCCCCCAGGTACTCTGGTGAAGGTGTGGGTGTGGGCAGCTGTGCGAGGCTGGGCGTTGCCCCCCCTCCTAGGCCGCAGCGCTCCCAGATCTCCTGCGTGGCGGCGTGGACCATCTTCTCCACCTCCTTGGCCGAGTGGGGCACCACCATGGCCGGCTGCTCGGGCAGCTTGGGGGGCAGGGGGAGGGGCAGCTCCGGTCGGGGAGGGGTCTTTACCTGCGGCTCCACCCCAGGTGAGGGGACCAGCCCCCCCAGGGCGGCCGACGCTCCGGCCCGGCCCAGGCCGGCCAGCCGCGCCTCCTCCTCCTCCTCCTCCCTCTGCTTCTGTTTGAGTCTCTGCTGCTCTCTGCGGGAGCTGAGGCCGTAGTCCTCATCGAACCAGTCCTGCTCGTCGCCCAGCTCGTCCAGCAGCTCGCGGCTCAGCTCCAGCTCCGCCAGACGCTTCGCCAGCTCCTCCTGGCCCACCGCCCCCAGCACCGGACTCTCCTGTTGCAACCACACAAAAGTGACTTCCCTGCTTAAAACCTAGTTTCTGATAAGAACCTTTGAAACACAAGAACACCAGATCAGATCGTGAAAGAACGCGCCGCTTTGTAGATCATGGTTTCCCACTTTGCAGTCCTACAGTAAAGTTCTCGTTCTTCAGATGTTTCAGACAGAAAAAGGGAGCCAGAAATTCAATGGTCTGTCAACACTAGGTTGGACTTTGACTGGAAACATATCAGTGACAAGGGTTCCCCCGGTCAAACCAACAAGCACTGTCAGGAACACCATGTTTGCTCACTGATGTGATGTGAGAAAATCATCTGCAACAATCGACTATTTCTGTAATCAATAATCTGTTGATTACTTTCCTGACTGACTGACTGATAAGACCAAAAATGTCACAGAGGGGGAAAAAACACACATAATTACATATTTAAATCTGCATTTGTTATGAATAAGCAAATGTAAATTGAAATATGAAATAAATAAAATAAATTGATGAATAAATGTAAATATTGGTAATTTGGACTGATTTCTTAAAGTCACTCTCAAAAAAACATTTACCATTCTTAAACTGACATCCACTGATCCGTTAGTTGGTTATTAGCAGCATATGAGAAACTCACCGGTCGGTTGCAAAGCTCCGGTGAGGACAGCTCCTCTTTTTCTGTTGGCAGGAAGAAGGGAAGTCCGTCTTTTTGATCCACCACGCTCATCCATTCCTCCTCGATGTTTTGAACGTGTCCGTTCAGTTGGTTGTCGGCCTGTATCTTCTGCTCTTTGGCCTTCTTGATCTCAGTGAGCTGCTTCACGGTGTCTTTGAGGAAGTTGTTGAGGAGCGTGTCTGTGAGCATGTCCACTGAGTCCTTCTTCTCCACCTCCGCAGGGAGACCCTCGGGACGGTCCACTGAGTCCTTCTTCTCCACCTTCTCGTCCCCGATCTCTGCAGGAAGACTCTCGGGAGGGTTCACTGAGTCTACCACCTCGCTCTCATCCAGGACAGTCATCTCCTTCTGGCTCTGCTTCCCCTGGACCATCGTGTCCAGGTCGGAGATGAGGAGGGTGGTAGGTGCGTCTTCAAACTCCAGGGTGATGTTCCTGAGGTTGCCGTTGGCGATGGGATGCTTGGATGAGTTGTGATGCTGAGAGTTGATGTGGGATGCGGCCTTGTGGAGAGACTCCTCCGGAGCTTTTCTATCTTCAGGCCCAGACAATTTGTGTTTTCCCTCACCTTTGCTCTCCAGACTTCTGTCACTGTGTGACTTGTCCTCAGCCTGTCTACCTTTGTCCTGACTTTTATCTGACAGATCATCGAAGAACGAGTCCTCGTCCTCCGTGGTCTCCGCGTCCATCTCAAACTTGTCGGGCAGGTGTGAGATCTTGTCTGGGGGAGCGAAGATGCCGTGGCTCTCCAGACACTGGAAGTAGACCACTCCATCGTAGGTGCCGTTGTTGCTTCCCTCAGACTTGTCCAGCTCCACTCCGGCCCAGAAGCCGTTGGCGAAGCTGGTCGTCCCCTTGAACCGGAGCGTCCCGGGCTGGACGCCACCGACCAGGACGCGGTCTCCGACGGCGAACGTCGACATCTCGTCTACGACCGGAGAAACAGGCCCCGAGCGGCTGGAGTTAACCGTGACCCTCCCATCGTCTGTCTTATCGTGGAGCTCTAGCAAACGTCCGGACTGGTGGCTCGCCTCGCTCGTCCCAGAGCGATGACTCAGCTCTTCTGCTATTTCCTCCTCGACCTCCTCGTCCCGGCTGCCGTATGTCGAGGCTCTGCTCGGCGAATCCTTTCTGGAGTTGTCAGGAGAAACTGAGATGCGAGAGCCGGGTTTGGAACTGTGATGTTCCTCCCTGGGGGAGTAAGCCGACGACTCAAAGTCATCGTTGTAACCGTCCGCCGAGGGGGAGGAAGGCACCTCACCGTCCTTCCCTGGAGCCTCCTTCTGTGAAGAGAGGGCAGGAGAGGAGGAGCGGTCGCTGGGCGAGGAGCTGTAGCCTGCAGGTGGTGAGGTCTGGACGTCCACTGCAGCAGAGTTCAGCGACTTAGTGCTCGATTCAGCACCTTCAGCTTTCTTCTCTTGGCTGACAGGTGGTGAATATCGATGCTCTTCACTCGCAGAAGAGGAAATGTGTTTAGATGCTGAAAGCTTCTCCTGGGAGTCAGGTTCCTTATCTAGTTTGAGAAGCCGCTCAGAATGTTGATCCTCCGACTTGGGGCTCACTTCCACCTCCAGCTCCTCCTGAATGTCAGATTCGATGTTCTCGAGAGCAGACTCGATCATCCCTGCCCGGTCTTCTTTGGAGGATGGTCTGAGAGCCTCTGTGGACTGGTGGCTCCTCTGGCCCGAGGTCAGGCCCTCTGGGCTGGCGTACGCTGGGGTAGGAGTGACTGTCGGAGGGTCTTCTTCAGACAGTTCTTCAGGCACTGAGGTGGAGCCACTGTGATCGGCCCGGGGAGAGGCGTCTGTCACCACAGGGAAAAGGTCACGTTATTGTTAGAACATCCACACAAGCATGCGATAAAGAACATATTAATACAACAAGTATGCCACTCACTGTAATCAGAGGCAGCATCAGTTTGCATCCTCTCGGGGTGAGAGGTTTTCCTGGTTTCAGACCTGAGAAAAGAGGGTTTTGCTGTTAACCGAGCACCAGTTTTACAAGATCATGTGACAGTACTGGACTCGGAGGATTCTTTGGTACCTGTAGGAAGGTGTTCTAATGCTGGGCTGCTCTGCGGCCGAGGTGGAATCTTTCATCTGGGACTTGGTCTCAGGGGTCGATTCTGGCTTCTTGTTGAGTTCCGCCTTGGTTTTCTCGATGTAGTTGTCATAAGTCTGAAAGAAAACGGGATGATGACAGAATGAAGGGAATCTGCATGACATATACAGTTCCATGCACGAAGATGCTCATGTACCTCCAGCTGCTTCAGCAGACTGGCCTCCTGTGCCTTCAGCCGCTCCTTGTTCCTCTTCTTCTGCTCCTTCTTCAGCTGGTACGCCATGAACTTTCGCTTCCTGAGCTCTTCCTTCAGAGCCTTGATCCGGCCCTCTATGTCACTCTGGTCTGAAATGGGTTCTGAAGGCAAATTTAGATGATAAACCACAGTTAGAATGTGAAGCGAGTGCCAGACCTCTGATTAGCAGAGAGTAATCCAACTTTGTGCCCACTTGAACCCAAACCCCACAATTCCTTAGAGATTAGTGTACATTTTCTTTACCAAGAATGTGTTCATTCATTCCAGTTCAATTTTGTGCACCTCGTTGCTGCTTGTACTCGATGAACAAACAGTATTTACAAAGATTAAGGGTTTAAACAGAGGCCTGCAAAATGAATGAAGCACATTCAGCCACGGCGGCCGGGCAGGAAGACCCATCTTTGCTTTCGTGATAACTAAGTGCTATGCAAACTGTTCCCTGCGTCTATCGGACAGCTAAGCAGGTTAGGTATCAGGGAAGTGCTTGCATTATGCATTCCCGGCAGCATCACATTATGCCTGCTACACAATGCCAGCAATATAGCTGCATTATACCCACTCTATCTGTTTCTCTCAGTACAACCGATCTCGAGAACTCTCCGGAACTGTTACACATAGTAAAAAATGTCAGATATCAAGTGTGTGTGAGTGAGAATGAGTCAGTGGGGTTGCTCACCAGTCTGAGTGACCACAGAGGTGTCAAGCGGCTGAGTGCGGGCCTGGTTGGTGCGAGAGGAGGAGCGGAGCTGCATCTTGGTTCTGCTGCTTCCGTCTGAAGGAGAGGCTGCGGGGCTGTGGCCGTCTTTCAGCGGAGACTGGAGAGATGATGAGTGGGAGGAGGGAGGGGGAGAAAGAGGGAATTACTTCAGGATACAACGGCTCATCACTGCTCATCAGATGGACTACAGAGGTACGCATTCATTTACACAACAGCCCTGAAACGGATGGGCGGAAATACCGACATTAAAAACTCAAATTGGAAAGTGTCGAAATGAAAACTTTTGTCCAAAACTGAAAGTGAGGGAACAACTGGCTGAAAACCAAAACACTGAAAGAAATGATGTGGACGCGGAGGGGTGGGCCTCTCCTGCTGCTCCGTGGCTGCTCATGGAGAAGATTAATGCTTTCACAACAGCATCTGCAAAAGTCTCCAACAACGCTGGACAGTCACAAGGTCTGTTGCAAGACGCTTTAATGGAAAAGACTCAGCAGAGGGGTCTGAATATATCAACAAAAGCACTAAGCTGGTGACTCTGCTGGTCAGGGGGGGTGAAGCGGTAACGATGAATCGAATAATTCAATGAAAGAAAAAAATCAAAGAGGCAGATTTCCTTGGATCGAGGCTTTGTTTACTTATTTCTCTAATATACGACCTATTCCTTCAGCGTTTCACACAAACGTTAATCACTGATGCACACTAGCGCAATCTGACACCATGTAACATAAACACGTTTATTAAATGTGTTTGCTAACTGAGATGGATGCTAGTGAGAACAAGCATAACGGTGCTAAAAGTCTATTTTAAAAGGCGACTTCCGGCTAAAGCGTTCCAGTGACTCATCTCAGGGCGTTTACCTGTCTGCTGGGTGACTGGGAGGCTGAGGTGAAGTCCTGGGTGTAATTCCCGGGGCTGGTGTGGACGGAGGCCCCCGGGGCTTCAGGGGTGAGAGGAGGCTGCAGTGAAGAGGGGCTCCCTGGCTGCTGACGCCCGGGGGCCTCTGTGTGGATACTGGACTCGCTGGGGGTCACCGAGGGGGAGGTGGCGTCACTCACGTACTCTGAGGACACAGAAAAGGATCGACATGAAGTCTTCTTTGTTTTGTGTTGCACTGCGGCGATCAAACCAACAGAACCAGCCGGTTACTCCACCTTTCTCACTGTCGGTTCTGGGCTCGGAGGAGTGACGGTGACTGGAGCTGACGCTCTCCGTTCTCTGAGCCTGTGCCACGTCCTTATCCCGAGAGCCTGTTCTGTCCCACACGGCCAGAGCCTCCTTCTCCATCCTCCGGACCTCTGCTTCCTCCTGGTCCAGCCTCTGTTTCCACTGCAGCAGCTCCTCGGCATGGTGGCGCCTCTGCATCAGCTGCTGCTCCCGCTTGGTCAGGAACCTGGGGGAAGCGAGTGTTAGGAGATGAGGGAGAGGAGAGTGGAGAGGAGGGAGGACGGGTTTGAAAATGGAGATGGTAGAAGATGGAGTGAAGGAGGTTGAAGATGTGAAAAAATAAGAGGAGAAAAGTAGCACAGATTTAGCATCGGGGGCGTTAAACATGACACTGCAGAAGCAAGCAGACCCAAATCACCAGGACATCCAGGTTTCACAGCAAACTCACCTCAAACCCCTGCATCACTCAGAGAAGCAAACACACACACACACACACACTCTCACACATGTACCCGATTCATGCTTTGCTGAATTCTCTCTCTGGAATAACCATCGGATAAAGGGAGTGTACAAGCGCCCGTCGCATAAACAAGCATAAAATGATGACACGTCAGTCGGGAGGAGAGAGGAGCAAGGAGAGTATCAGTGTAGATGCCAGACTCATGCATCAGATTGAAACCCAGGGGTTGAATGCTGATTGGGTGTCGTCTCACACACACACACACACACACACCTAAAACACCTGCGCTCGCCTGACTAACAGGGATCATCAGGACGATTCTGTTACCTTCAGACTCCAACTGGGCCTCTCACACATACTTTACATATGGCTGCAGATCCTGTGTCAGGTACAGCTGTTGTGTAATGTGGTCTCCCACAGCTATGGGTGCCATTACAGTGCAGTATTATTTAGCCTTGATCTAATTTGGAGACTTTCTCTTGACCTAATGTAAACTGATGACAGGCCAGATACTGGAGAACAAGACTGGGGAAGGCGGGGAGGGGCTCTTTTAGTGCCTTCCCAAATTCTATTAGAGCCAATGGCCATCTGTACGCATTATCCAATCCTATGCAACAGTTACCTAATAAAAAGGCCTAGTTAAGATTTACTGAGCTCATTAAAAAGATAGAGCACTCCATCTCTGGCCTGTTCTATGCTGAATCCTTTACTTCCACGTCATAGTGTGGTTTCGTCTCGGATCGGTTTGGACCGATGGCCGGACTGCAGCTGACCACTCAGCAGGACAATGAGGAGATATGGAAGGGATTATTCAGCCCAAAGAGACCCGAAAGAGGAAGGAGAAGAGTCAAAAATTCAGCACAAATCTTCGTTTGGAGTCTGAGATTCCCAATCGACAACAAGGAAGGTGCCAATTGAAATAAACGTAACCTTTGTGCTTCACATATCACTGATGCTTAAATTGAAATTGTCATAAAAATAAGTTGTAATTCAAAGTGAAGTAGTTAGAAGGTTCGCTTATTTCAGCTGGCAGGTTTCCATAAACCCCTAAGTCCCCCGCTCCCCCACCCGACAACACATCCAATCAGTCATCAATCACCATCCCACCCCAGTAAGGTCCCAGTGCCAGTGGATGAACACAAGCATGTTCCATGGGGTGGGGTGGGGTGGGGTGGAGGAGGAGGAGAGGAGGAGAGGGCGGGAGGGGGGGGGGCTAAAGGTGGAGGCGCCGACCAGAGGGAGGGATAGGTAGAGAGCACTGTACAGTACCTGACCAACTGGTTGTAGATAAAGAGCTGGAATTTAGGGTGGAGGTTGGGAAGACAGACACTGAGGGAGGCCCAGTGGTGGGCCGTGAACACAGAGAAGAAGTAGTGTACGGGGGAACAGTTTCTACAACACACAAGCACGCAACAGGGTCAGGAGGCACGCACACACACACACACACACACACACACACACACACACACACACACAC
Organism: Karalla daura; assembly: GCA_029224185.1. Lineage (NCBI taxonomy): Eukaryota > Metazoa > Chordata > Actinopteri > Chaetodontiformes > Leiognathidae > Karalla > Karalla daura. The sequence continues at coordinate 22,235,528 of CM055194.1, forward strand.
ACACACACACACACACACACACACACACACACACAGTAGGTGGATGGGTGGAGGTCACATTGAAAACACATGGGAGGGAGAGTAGAGAGACAGGGAGAGAGAAGAGCGAAATGAGCAAATGTGGTTTTATTGCACCCACAGTGTCAGTGGTTGAGATTTATTAGGATCAGTTGCGTTTCGAAAGGTTTTGAATGTGAACGTCTAAACTGGGATGAGAGTTTGGAGGGGGGTGCTTCTGGAGATAGTTAGATGCAACTTGTCAGTGACCTTGATGTTTGAGAAATCCTAGTGTAAAGGATGACACAACTGAAACAAAATAGAAATTGTGCATCTGGTACGAATTGAAACACAATCCAGGTCCTCGAGTTTGTTTGGCCCGTCACTTCGGTTTTTACCAAGTTGAACAAAAAGCCCAGAACAATTAACCTACTTGTTGGAGCTACTCGGTCATGAGGGGCTCTGCAATCACCTGACTAGAGTGGCAAAGCCAAATCTAAAACCTCAGAGCCCCTACGGGAACCTCTGAGCACATGGCAACACAAGGTGGGTGAAATAAAAACAATGGAATGCAAAAACTCTCTGAAAATGTTCTGGTCTGGAAAGTTGCAACAACTTGTTCTAACAATATTTTGAAGCTGTTTATATATTTACACATGACGTTTTCTTGGCACAGGTCCTCCAACAAAGTAGTGTTTTCAGTTCTACTAATCTGAGGCTAAAGGGGGGGCAGTGGAGCAGAATGTGGATTGTTGCCTACTTTATAGGGAAAACACATGGAGCATGCTTATCTTCACCACAGCATTTAAAAGCAAATGACAGATAGCAAATACTACTCGACTCTAATTTCACTACTTACTCGCTAAAGGCAAACTTTCAACTAGAACTTGGTAGGATGACAAAACTACCTCTGTAGATCTACTAATATCAACTTAACCAGTTTTTATGGAATACCTGTTCACATTAGCGATGCTGCTCTGTCACAAGCAGACGGTATTAAGTGATGAAAGTCTATATTAACACATACACTGGCATTTATACAGTAGTACTCCTGTCTCAGAGGACAGTAGGACACACCTCAGGTGAGGACTGCTACTAAACGGTCAGCCCTCTGATAAACTGCAACATCACTAAGCAGAGACTATTTGTAAAAAAACAAACAAAAACAAAATGAAAATCTTTACTTTTCATCCATGTGAGAGCGCATCTTCTTGAGCTTCTGCATGATGCTGCTGGTCTCACTTCCTGAGACGGAGAGCGAGGGAGAGGGGCTGCGGGCATCGCCAGCACGTCCCGTGTTGGGGGAGGCCGCCTCAGACACTGGGGTTTCTGACACGGGAGTGTCCTGGAGGTGAACACACACACACACACACACACAGACACACACACACACACACACACACAGACACACACACACACACACACACACACACACACACACACACACACACACACACACACACACACACACACACACACACACACACACACACACACACACACACACACACACACACACACAGACTATTAGCGAAGCCAGGACACAAACAGGAAGTGATCACAGCACCTTTGGCAGTTATGATGAATACATTCTCCTTCTTTTGAGTAGAAAAAAAACAACATTTCAATGAAATCCTTGAGGTTGATCGGTTCCTCCTTCAGTGGGAATGGGGTGGGGTGGAGGGTGGGGGTCAGCATCTGTTGCAGAACTTACAGGTGGCGCTTCACCCCCAGCACACTTGAGACGCTCCTTCAGCCTGAGTGTAGAGTTTCTCATCCGCTCGATCTCCTCCTGCTGCTTCATCAACAGCTGCCTCTCCTTCCTGGCTGCTTTGTTGGCCTCCTGAAGCCTCTTGATCTCAGCCTGGGAACAGGAACACAGTGGAGAGAAGGGTGGGTTCGAGGGGCAACGGCCCAGCCGGATCGTCATCTAGGATGGCGGCGTTCCAGACTCGTACCTGCTCCTGCTGCAGCTTCATGAGGAGGCCCCTCTGCTTCTTCCTGATGGGTGGCATCTTGTCGTCCTCGCCCTTGTCCCTCAGCCTCTTCTTCTGGTGCTCCAGCCAGGCCAGCTCGGCCCGGGTCTTCTCTTTGAGAGCTTTCTGGCGGAGACGCAGCAGCGAGCTCTGGTGCTGCAGCCGCACCTCCTCGTCCTTCATGTACTGCCGCACCATGTCCATGGTGAACTGGGAGAAGCTGTCCTGGCCTCCAGAGAACACCATGCTGCCATCCTGGGACTGGAGGAGAGCAAAGACAGATTGCGTAAGGACTGATCATGTACAGGAGGGAAATCGCATGCTCCATCCAGTAGTCAGACTATCAGACACCAAGTCCCTCTTTAAACATCAGCCGCTGGTCAGCTCCTCTGCCCTCTCACCTTGAGGATACTGTGTGCTCCTGGAGCTAACGGTTTGTTCCCACTGGCTCCGTCGTCCTCAGACTCGTCGGGGTGTCTGGATTTCTTCTCCTTGGTTTCGCGGCGATGAGCCTCGGACGGCAGCAGAGAGCGGAAGGAGCGCTCCTCGATCTCATCCTCCGTCATGGACTCGTCAAACTTGAGCGAGTACTCTGTTGCTATCGAGGTACTGTCTCCTGGAAGGATGGAAAAAAACAAGTCAAGCTCAGGGTACTAGCTTCAAGAACAGAAGAAGAACAGAAGAAGACCAGAAGAATCCTGTTCAGTACCTTTCTCTTCCTGGACAGAGTGGATGCTGTCACTGCACACAGAGTCATTTGCCGGGGTAGGAATTTCCTCCTCGATGGAGCTGCTGCCTACGTCCTGGCCTGTCCTGGCTTCAGCTCCCTCCTTCCTCCGCTTCCTCTCCACCTTGTCTTTCTGCAGCTGCTCTCTGTGGTCTGAGGAGACGTGTGAGGGGCTGTGCTGGCTGCTGGAGTCCGCACCACTGAGGGAAGGATGGAGACAAAGTCAGGTCTTGGGAATCTTTCTCAACAGGACACAGTGGCAGGGCCACATGAGCTGTGACTGGTACCTGAGGTTGGGTCTCCTGAAGGATGTAGAATCTGAGTGACTCAGGCTGTTTAATGAAGACAGAGGTTCCTCTGGTCTCATTCTTCTGCTTGACACCTCACTCTGGAAGCTGCACGAGAGCATGCAAAACACATTTAAACCAGAAGTCAAACAGCACTACATTCACTGAATAGGAGTGTGATTCTGTCAAAATCTTTCGCCACAAAATTAATTTACAGTGAAAGTATGATTTATCAGAGTATCTGCAGGAAGTCAACTGTCGTCAATTTAAAAAATATTTCACACTTTTTAAAGACATTGCAAAAAACTTTAAGTTGTCATTTCAAGCTATAATCAGCAGCACATCTTTAATGGTTGCAATTAATTCTATAGACCACAAACTGCCGCAGACCTCAGATCAGATGGGAATGAACAAAGCTTGAAAGAATAAATAACATATCGGCCAAGTTTATCAAAATAAAGCTGTGATCACATCAAGTGACTGGTTCACCATATAACACACCATGAAGACTTTTTGCACTCAAACTACTTGGAAAGAGCTTGAATACCAACAGCTTTATATACATCATAAAATGGTATTAAAGCCTTTTTAATAGCTAAAGGGTCCCCGTGGACACCCTCTGTATGGATGTTTAAATCTGTTCATGTGGAGTCCAGTTTCCAGGCGTTTTAGCCTCACCTGTCGGAGTCGGTTCTGTCTGGTCTCTGCTTGGAGTAGGAGCTCTGCTGGTCTTCCTGCTCGTCTAACACAGAGGAATCGGCAGCAGGGGGGACAACCAGAGCTCTGGTTACCTGGGAGCGTGCCAACTCTGTCATCTGAACAAACACAAAAAGACATACAAAGCAAACGGTTGACCTGCTGGCTCTTTTCACTGAGCGGTCCTATCAGGAGGGATCAGCGGGTCAGGCTGCTCTCCACTGATAACCCACCTCCTTGATGTTGCGGGTAGCGTCGGCCGTGTAGCGCGCAGCATCGGCCTGTTGACTCATCATCTTCAGAGCTGCCTCCTGGAGCCCCTCCAAAGCCTCCTTCTGAGTCCCGGCCAAGTTCTCCTGCAGCTCCAGGTGAGCCTGGATCACATCAAGCATGAACATGAGCCACACGGAGGAATGAAAACACACATGCCTATGAATTCAAGAGGTGAGGAGGCAAACAATAACAATCATCTACAAATGCTAACATATCTGGTAGGTGAGAGTTAACCAGAGATGACTGTGTGTGTGCGTGTGTGTGGGTACCCTGGCCATTCTCTGCCTGTTCTCCTCCAGCTGCAGCTGGGCCTCCAGGGCTTCCCGCTCGGCCTTGATCTTCAGCTCGTAGAGATCACGTTCATGCTGCTGCTGCTTGGCCTGGGGGGGTCAGAGAGCAGAGAGCCGGTCAATCTGCTGCTTCACTGCAGCAATTAGCAACCTAGTTAGGTCACTGGAATGTAGCAAAGTTAAATAAAAAGCTGTCTGAATGCTGTTAGAATAATACGATTCAGACACATGAAATAAAACGCAGAAGTCACAACAGCCAAATTTTCATGTGAAATACATAAAATACATGACAGTAATCTTCACAGATAATAAATATATAATAAAATATGTAAAAGCACAGTTAAAGTAAATGCTGATGGTAAAATATTGAAAATTCACAGACATCTTTACAATTGTAATTGTCTTGGACATACAACTTCCAGTCTATTGAAATAAGGGCAGATCTGTGTCACTCTAAGCTACAAACTGCATCTGCACCTTGAGCATCTGGGCCAGTGAGGCGCTCTCCTGCTGAGCCATGGTCACCTCCATCAGCCTCTCCATGTCGTTGAGCTGTCGTACAGACTCCTCGATGGACTCCAGGTACTGGAGCTCTGCTGCCACACGCTGCTGCAGGGCAGCAGGGGAGTACTGCAGGTCTCCTGGAGGAGAGCAGAGGAGCAGGACCGGGTGAGAAACACACCAGTGAGACAGGGACGCTGCACCCCGAGCCGAAAAGTAAACCAGGGTTTTGTTGTTTTTTTTCACCTGTGGTCTTGGTTTCTGCCCTGCTGGAGCGTGCTGCAGAGCTGGTGTCTGGCTTGATATTCGCCCCTGTAGCTGCACTTCTCCCAGGCTCATGGGGAGAATCTGCTCCCAGAGAAGAGGCGGCGTCTGGAGAGGCTGGTTTGGGCCTGGATACTGAAGACTTCTTACCATCATGCCCCAAGCTACAAACAGAAAAACAGGCATGAGATGGGGAGGGCTGATGATCACAAGAGGATGTTTCTCCACATTTCTCCACTGACATACAGTAGGTTTAATATGTTAATATGACATTTAGGTTACTGAATATCCATGTATATATTAATTTATAGGGATCAAACAAAAATCTTCTCCTCTCACATTGGTGATGTTTAAAACTGCATGCACAAGAGGGAAATAAGCTGTAGAGTCTGAACCACTTTCTAGTCCAGGTTTGTTTTTCTAACGTGGAGGGTGCTCCTTAGTGCAGAGGCACCAAGTGGGAAGCTGGAACCTTTTCAGTGTGGGCTGAGAGCAATTTTAAAAGGGGGGAGCAAGCTGTCCTGATGATAAAAAAAGAGGAGGGCCCTTGTCCTGCAAACCACAGAACTGACTGAGGCAGCATGACCCTGCTGAGAGAGGCCCCAACCATGAATGACTACATTGTGCTGCCCAAGATCTGATCACAGGCCAAGGATGTGTCTGAAGAGATAAGGAAGCATCCTACTTTCTAGTTAAGGACAGTATACAGTGACATCTGTTCTCTCTAAGGAAAACACATGTGATTAAAGTATTAAAACACAAACACGTTACCCTGCTCTCTAGAGCCCAGCCGTCTGCCAAAACCTTACAGCACTCATGGAGAATTATGTAAACTGTCTGTAAAGAAACAATCTTTGAGCCTTCCTCCCACAGAGCAGGTAAGCAAACAATCTGTCGAGAAAGCGCGCCTCGGACACAGTGCAGTGTGGATGTGTGGCCTGTTCTGGGGCTCCGCGGCGTGGCAGGAATGTGCTACCTGGGCTCCAGGATACCGTCCGACGGCTCGGATGTCAGCACCGGGCACTAAGATTAAGAGTAAAAGAACTCTCTCCTTTACTTTGGCAGCGGGCCCGAGCTGTGGCCGAGCTGGATGACCTGAGCAACCACCCTGCAGGCCCCCAAAACAAAACGGCCAGTGTTTTCTGTCTGGCCCGGGCTGCAGCCCCCTCCTGCTGCCGGGCAGCACACAGCTGCCCCGGCCCTCAGCGCTCAGCGAGCGGCCAGGGCGCTCAGCCTGGCAGCCCCCGCCACAGCTCTCACAGAAACCCAGGAATTAGTCACGCCCGGGTCAATTAACCTTTAGGGCAGTGGTGTAGGCGGAAGTTTCTGAGTGGCTGGAATAGTAACAACTGGGACGATCCAGGCCTGAAAAGATCCCATTCATCCCAGAGCGTGCAGGCAATATTTAAATTCCACTAGGTTTAGTTTGGAAATACTCAGGAAGGAACCTGTGCGGCTTCGCACGCTTATTTCAATTCAATTACAGGCAATTATCTACAAGGGTCATAGAGAGAACAAATAATAAAATAATAAAAACGTGTACACATGTCAGTGATTCTTCATTAATTATTAACCGGAGCATATAGAGGACCACAGGCCGCACTTGGATATGGATTACATACAGATTACTCCGGCCTGGGCAAGTCTTAGAAAGACATACTAGTAGCGCTCGCTATGCACAGTCATGTGTGTAAGAGAGAGGGCTAGGGTTACTGTTATCTCACTGGCTTTGATGAAAACAAATGGCCAGAAGCAGGGTTAGCAAAACAGCAGAAAAGCGATCAGACTTGCATAGCTCCCCTTTTAAATCCACACTTAGATATAAACACGCATGCAATGGTGTGCACATTTTGCTAAAAAATACAAATTAAACACAACAGGCAGACTGATTTTTTCCCTCATTTTTCCCTCTGTATAGCCACTCAGGCTCAGTAATTCTCAATCCAAATGCCCTAAAAACAAAGGCTTCAGACTGATCCTTAAAGAATCGCAGCAGCAGAGTTTATGGAAAGACACGTAGGAAGGAAGTAGCAGAAACATCTGAATGTGCTGGAGCTCCTGAGAGCCACTCATCTGCTTCTCTGACACCACAGCGACTCCTCCTCAGTTTGATATCCGAGAAAAGCTCTTCACTGTGAAAACACTCACACTTGTTCTTCCTTAAAAGTTTTACAGCACTCAAATAAAACTTTGAGTTGTTCCTAATGGTTTAAGCGGGCCCTGTAAAAGCGCTTTACTGCGGGCGGCTGAAGGTCCTTTACCTTTGGAGAGAGGTTTCCCCGGAGGTGTCGTTGGACTGGACGCTCTTGGCCTGGCTGTGGGCGGAGCCTCTGTCTGAGCCTCTCCTCCTGGAGTCGGAGGATAACGTCTCCGAGGGAGGAGAGCAGGAGCTGCGCTGCTCCACCAGGGTGCCATCGCTCTGGTCCGATGCTGCGCCTGCACAGGAATGATGGGTTAGGTCTGGTGTCTCACAAAAAGCATGAGATCACATGTAGATTCCTTCCTTTGTGTTCAGTCTGACCTCGTTTCCTCGCAGAGTGTTTGGAGAAGGGTGAGGAGCTGGATGGTGAGCCAGAAGAAGGATGCGATGAGTGGAAGGACGAGTGGTGTGAATTGAGCCCTGCGGTGTTCTTCTCGTAGGGAGACCTCCTCATCAGCTCCTCGAAATGACTTCACCGTAACAGAGAGAGGGGAGGAAGACACGTTCAGTCACTTCCTGATGACATGCTGGACTTCAGCCAAGCAGGGACCACACACAACACCTAAGGCCTACGCAGCAGAGCCAGCACGGGTTCATGTCAATCTGCCTGATGGAACTCCTACTTATTTGTGTGACGTGGACGCCACCCAGTGGTCGCTGGTGAAACTGACATCGTTTCCCTCACCTGTGTGAACTGGAGCCTCTCTTCAGGTGGCTGCTGGCCCCGCTGGTGTGGGGGGACACAAAGTCGTCCTCATAGACGGCTGCCTCGCTGTGACCGTTCCCAGAGGGAGCAGGGGGAGAGCCCCTCTCATTGGCTGGAGGACAAGACGGACGACAAGTTTTCAACATCACGAATACGACCATTTTCATTTCATGTTACATACATTATTTATTTGAAAATTAAATCCAAGCAACCCAAAGCGATAGAAAACTTTTCACCAGTGGCACCATCTCTGAACATATGAAACAAAGTGGCTTTGAGGATGAACTTGTTGAGCCTGTTTATTCTGGAGTCAGAGCTCTGTTTCACTCACTGCTCCTCTCTCTCTCTCTCTCACACATAATGATCACATCTGCAAAAGACAATTTAGAGTATCCAATTGTACACACTGCATCATCATGGACTGTGGGAGGAAATCAGAGTTCCAGAGCAGTTTCCCCAGGGATCTATGTACTTTATTCTCTTTTTACAATTGAAGTTTACCATTTAATAACTTGTACTCCTCGACCGTCTAGCTGGAGATGAGTGTACGTGTTTGTCTATGTGTGCAGGAGTGTGGGGCTCCACCCTTCGCATAACAATTGTAGATGTATGACCACGAATCGAAAGATTGTGTGGCCTGTACCCTCTTCTGCTAAATGTACAGGACACTACTGTCCATCCAATATGAAAATCCTGACCGGCACGACTGTGGAAAGAGACTGACCTCTGGCTTGGCTGTGCAGGTTCTTGGTGAAGATGTTGATGACGCTCAGAGGGCTTCCCTTGTTCAGCTCCTCCCAGGCTGCTGCTTTGCTGCCGTCGTGCTGTCCACAGGTGGAGCTGAGGACGGAGCACTTGGCTGCCTCCCTCTGGAACTCCGACAGCCTCTGGTAATCCCTTCTTGGACTGGCCCAGTAGTCTGCAGGTCTGTGTGTGTGGTCACTGGGGGGGTGGTGACGAGGGCTGCCCTCGTCCTCAGACAGACTCCCCTCGCTCAGAATGGGACCCTCGCTGAGGGAGCTGGCGCTGGAGTCGTGGAGATCCGTCTGGTTCTCGTCTTCCATCGTCTCACGGCCTCTTGTTCTGCTGTCCTCCTTCTCCAGACCATTAACCAGCCTCCTCCTTTCTTGTGAGTAACTGTCAAGAATGGGCCCGAAATCAGCTGAACTTTTATGTGCACCTTTCGTTTCTTTCTGCCCCACAAATGAGTGCAGGTTGCCCGCTCCTGGAAGAGCGACGCCATTGAATAAACTATGGCCGGTGTTGGTCAGAATCCTCTGGATCCTCAACGCCACATCCTCGTCTTCTGGAGCGTCTGTCTCCTCCCAGCATCTCTTATTCTGTCTGGCCTGGGACGACCTGGGAGCCAGGGCGGGATCCTCCTCCAGAGACGTTGCCGTACCGTAGTTCATCCCCTCTCCTGCCAGCTTCCGGGCCTCGCTCTCGATGCGGCTGGAGAGGGAGGCGGCGGTGGCCTTCAGGGCCTCGATGCGAGACATCTTGGAGCGGGAGCGCTGGGAGGAGGGGGAGGCGGTCGGCCTCGGCAGGGCCGCCGCGTCTCCGGCTGCCACCGCCGTCTCCAGGCGGAGGAGCTGGGAGAGGAGGTGGTCACTGTAGGGAGCACCGGGGAGAATGGCAGACCGCGCAGCCGGACTCAGACGATCAGGCTGGAGGAAGGCAGCGACGCCCACATCCAGATCATTCCTGTTAGAGAGAAACCAGTCTGTTCATCCAGAGGTCATGTCTACACTAGGCCTGGAACAAACTGTAGTAGTGAGAGTAGTAGTTGTTTAATGTAAAGACGATTTTCAGAGTTCAGATTTTCAGAAAATCTGAATGAAGAATCATTCAGTATAACTGAAGACAGCTGGTAAAATTCTGCTCATACCCTCTACTTACAGTCAATTACCAGGCATCTAAAACAGGATCTGTGTGTTTTTCTTAAATGTGGCACTAAAATGCAGGGCATTATATCCTCTGGGCTTCGGGGTGTTCATAAAAACAACTTGGGAACAAACAAACAAACAGTTTGTGTGTTTGGCACAAATCAGGTGATTCCCTAGAATTTACCGCCTGAACGTTATTCCCAGTGAATATGAACCTCACTGAAAGCTGTTCATTGTTTATCTGTGTCAACAAATCTGAGCAGAGGAGCTTTATTATTCTGGGAGTTTGTGTGTGTGTGTGTGTGTACCTTGATAACGGAGGAGGCGGCTGATCGTTCAGAGATCTGTCGCTGCTCGACGGGCTCTGAGGAGCCTCTAGTCTTTTGTTCTCTTTGTCCGACTCCCCTGAGGGCTGGTACATCGGCCTCTGTGGCACAAAACAGCACAAATTCAGGTTCTATTTCCCTAAATGTAGTTATTTCAAGCTTTAGATGAAATTATACATAATTAGGGCTGCACAATATATCACAAATGAACCATTATTGCAATATCTGCTGATTAGCCTCCAGCTATTTAGCAGTCAGTGGTATGTACACTTATTGCATTACTCTACGTATTGTCCCACAGTGATACTTCTCCAACTTGTTTATGTACTACAAGTCATATCGCAATTGTGATACTTGAAAGCATGTTTCCCTAACACTGTGCAGCCCTATGCTTATGTGGCTATGTGTGAATACCATGTGAGAGGCGGGGGCAGTGGGAGGAGTGTGTGTGGCCTCCTGGCCCAGCTGGGCCTCCTCCAGCAGCAGCTTGTTGTAGGTTTCTTGGAGGCGCTTCTGTACGGGTGCCACGGGGTCATCACAGGGCAGGGGTGCTGCTTTAGCAGCCTCTCTCTGCTTCCTGTACAGCTCCTGCAGCCTCTGGTTCCTCCGCTCTGCCTCCTCCCTCTGGGCCCTCTTCTCCTCCGCCTGACGCCGCTTCCTCTCTTCCTGCTGCCTGCTGATGTACTGGCGAACCGTGTCGGCGTCGTAGTGGCGCTTTTTCTGCCTTGTGTCGGATGCTTCTGGGTGGCGTGGGGTGGGGCTGGCGCTGCGGCAGCCCCTAGAGGGCCCGGCTGCTGCTGAGGTGCCCCCCCAAGCAGAGACCTGAGTCCTGGTGCGTGACCCTGATCCCCCTCGGCCCCTCCGTCCACCGCTGCCTCCCCGGGACCTCTGCCGGGCCCGGTCCCGGTCCCGGTCCCGGTCCTCCCTCTCCGCTGCCTTGTACTCCAGCTGCAGGTCGTCCAGGATCCCCTGGATGTCGGCCGACAGCAGGTCTGTGCTCACACCCAGTTGGGCCTTGTCCCGGTCTGCGGATGAAGGGGTGGATGTGGTGGTGGAGTGGCTCTTGGACTGCTGCCGGAATCCACCTCGAGACCTTTCCGTGCTGCTGGGGCGAGAGCGTGGCTTTGATTGCGGACGTGGGTCCGAACTGGAACGTTGATGGGAAGCTGGAGGACGTTCACAGAAAGGTCATATGTTACAGCTGGAAGCCAGAACTCAGCTTGTTAACAGAAGCAAACACACACATGTGAACTTGGTGTTCACCGTTGAAGAGCTTGAGGACTTGAGAGGCAAGTGGACAAATATTGAAAATGTTAAATAAGCAGCTGAGAGGCTAGTAAAAGTGTAAGTATACACATGGTCTCCACTGGGAAGAGTGTCTGGAAATATTCTGAAGTTTGGAAAAAAGACGGTCAGCTTGAAGATGAAATACTTCCAACCTCATACTAGTCAGACCCCCTTGGTAATTATTACCAAGTTCAGAAGATACTCAGGCAAAGTTTACACAATACCCTGCTTCAAAGCACACATATTGTTCTTTCAGTTTTCCTTTCTATTATGAAGTTTTTAAAGATCAACATACAGAATCTTTCTGAACTATCAAATGAAGCTTTACAGGTAAGTTGCTTGTAGTGATTTGATGGGAATGGAGGTGATTATATTAAATCTACATGTGATACTGTCTCATATTGATCACTGGCTCCTGAATGGAATCAGAATTGGATCACAGCAGTATTTGTGAAATCCACAAAGATCGAATCGTTGTCCATTGAATAGATATAATATTGTGATGAAAGCTGGGATATACACCCCAAGTGATTAGTACTGCTGCTCCACAGCAAGAAGATCCCTGGTTCAAATACCAGACGAGCATCAGGCAGACCCTGTTAAGGCACAAAATGGCTTGGATAATGGCTGCATGAACAGTATAGAAACTTTCATAATTCCTGTCATTATCTGTGCTTTATTTAACACGATTTTAACAACGCCAGATAATGAAGTGCTGCAAAACCATTTTGAAATAAAAAAAGCCAAGATAAAAGCTGAAAATCCCCTTTGTCTAACATGCCAGCTCCAGGAAAACACACTAAATGAGGATGTGGGACAGGCTTGCCATGGTAACCCTAATCTGGGCCACAGTGAAAACTCCCATGTTGGTTTTACAGCATCTAATCCAGACAGCGTGCGTGTTTTTCCAGGGCCTGCCTGCGTCTCCCTGCTCTGCTCTGCTGTCTTCCAGCGTATACGCGCTGAACGTAACCTCTGGAAATCAGGCCATATCTAATTGTGCACCCGACCAGAACAGCCAGTCAATCTCTATTCCTCACGGTCAGTGGGTGCCAGTGCAGATGCAGCTCCCACAGACAGAGGTGGAGACGGGCGGCAGACAAAGACTCTTTATTTATTGATATTCTTCTGGCTGCTTTGCTGTGGGTCCTGGACTAAAACATCTGTCATCCACGGCTCTGAAGGATAATCACCCAGCGAGGAATTTAATGCATCATTTCAACAAGGTTCAAGTCCGATAGCAACAGGAGAACACGGTTGGAAAACAGATAGAGTAGTGTTTTTAGACCTTTTCTGAACCACCCTACACTTGTATGGTGGAGTCAAATCCCCAGTGAAAGTTTTACTGTGTTGCCTGAAGCTTCGAGTTCCTTCTTTTCTTTCCTTTTCATATATTTTTCAGACGTCGTTTCTTTTCTGCATCCTCTCACACATTGCTAATGTCTAATTATGAACAAGTGTTTAATTGCTCTGCCAGTCCCTGTGTTATATTACATTACATTTTCACAAATGAGTTAATTCCCCACAGCACAGTGGCTGAAAATCATGGCCACATGATATCTGACGGAGGGCAGAGTCGGTGGGGAGTAATACCTACCCCACACATCACAATCAAATCAGGTCCTAGATGCCACAGGGTGAGAGCAATGCAGATAAGTGTTTGACGTCAAGCTGACACATTCTGAGGGCCTCCTCTAAGTCTAGCAAGGTCCTAATCACCTTCTCTGTCCTTTCACATGCTGACTCACTGCATAATGGGTGTATATGACGAGGTGCAAAGACGTGGTTGGACAAACGTTTATTGTTACCAATACATTAGTTGTGTATATATATTCTATGTTTATCTGTCTATCCTACCTACTGCTTCAAGTATTTCCTAGTAGAGAATGAGTTATGATGGGGAGGATTTGTTTTGTTATATTCTGCAGCTTTGTAGCTTTATTCTATAAAAGCACATTGAAAGTCAAGCTGAGAAGTGTTATGGTAAAATGAATTTACAGTTATAAGTTGTGAACACTTAAAGAGTGGTATTTGTTGCTGATTAAGAGTACAATTTCCTTTCCTAGCACGCAGCCAATTAAGTATTTAATCATCTGTATTTTTCATTCACTTTAAGGTAATTTACTACGTGTCTATCTGTTTAACACTGTGTTATAACTTAATTCAAAGTGGAGAGAAGACTTTAAAAAAACCTCTTTGCTTGGGAGGGAGTCACAAACAGCATTTGCAAAGCATATAGAGATGAAAGGCTTATTGGGTCACAAAGTTGGCTGTTGGAATCATGGAAATGACTAACATGGTAATGTAAGATGGGGTGTGATGGCATGTACAGCAGAGTTCACAGCACTGCGCACTGTCCCACCTGTTCTGCTCAGTCTGTCGGCCTGATGGGACCTGTCCTCCCCGGGCAGCTTGGGAACCGGACCCAGGATCAACTTCACCAGCTTCTGACCCTCTCGCCACGACGCGGGACTAATCACTGCTGAGGAACAGAAAACGAAAACCACACTGTATGAGCTGCCAGCGAAGGGCACAGTAACTCAATACAGCACATGTTGATGCTATGGAGCCCAGCCTGCATGTGGGCATGTGCACATATTCAACACCCCAGGAGACTTAAGGAGGAGACATTGGCAAATATAAACACCTCCGTCCCTGTGATGTTTATCTTACATCTTTTCTAATGCATTGAGCTGTTTTTATTTCACACACTTCTCCTTGAAAATCTCGGCTGCCTCCTAGCTCGATGCAGCAAATAACAACTCATAAACAGACTCGGTCTCATTACTTGGAATCATGTCTAAAGCACTTTCCAGCACTATGCTGAAGAGCAGTTCCTGATAATGAAGCTGTACATCCAGGAACCAAACAGCTGTTTTGTACTAAGTGAATGAGCCAAGCCACAATGTGGGCTATTAATAGTGCTGTGCCAGCATGGACATGACCAGACAGACACGAGAAACAACACAAGTTGCAAGACATGCAAGCAGACACCGGGCACATAGTAAGCTGGCCCACTGGGGGGATAGGTTTCACAGTCGGCTGCTTTCGTAATCACTTTTAATCATTCGCCAACAGGATATGTCACGGCTACATCGTGATATATCTCACTCATTTCTGCCTGTGCATCGGAGGGCACACACACACACACACACACACACACACACACACACACACACACACACACAGAGTCTGTTGGCAAACATGTACACGTGCATTTGGAAACACATTTGTGAGTAAGGAACAGAGTTTCCCCAGCTGTCGGGGAGGGGGGGGGCATGTCAAGGCCGCCTTACATGTGGCTGCAAGGCTTTTCTGTAGGTGTCTGAACACAAACTGCGTGTCACACATATTGGACATTTCTTCAGAGATTAAAGTCTTAACACAGCCTGAGAGGTCAGCGACGGCTCTGGTTCATGTACTGGAACACACATACACACACACTGATCTGGTATGGGAGCACTGAGAAGATGACAAGAGCACATCATAGTCTGTTGTCCGAATGCCAGCATCTGCTGTTGGTCTGAAAGAGTTTCTGGCTAAAGAGTTTCATAAACTCTGGAATAACATTAATTGAGTGTAAAAGGTGACTTTAAAACTGGGTTGGAAGCACTAGATTTTGAATCACGCCAGGCTGCTCCACACATTTAGCTCTTTCTACAGTCTCCAATTAAAAATAGATGGGATGTCAGGTTGGGCGTCTCACATAAAAGACGTTTATCATACCTGGTTTGGCATTTAGGTCAGAGGCGTGAGCAGCCTTATGGACCTTCCTGACTGGTTTGGGAGGTCTCTTCTCCTTGGACCCGTCAGCTCTCTGTACCATCTGTTGCTGATGCCTGGATCTTGTGCTCTCTGTACACAGAGGACAAATAAAAACACAAATATTTATGCGGTTATATAATGATTTTGCTGAAAACTCAGTCCTATGTCTTGGTTGTACAGCTCTTTTTTTAAACAATAAATCATGTATGTTTCAGCTAAGCTTAACAGAATATCTCTATGACACCAAAAATTAACATACAATATTGGTTTGTTCTTTTGAGCTGATAGTTTTCCTTGACAAGCAGTAAATGGCCGTCCCTCATATGCATCAGTCTGCTAACATAGTGTCTCAGAGAGCTCTCTATCCTTGATACCAGAAAACTGGGCCAAAGTCCAGGAAATACAGTGCAAGGACCCAAGCATGTCAGACATGATCAATCACTGCCACTTATGCAAAACTCAAGCTCAGGTCAAACAGGAGTAGTTAAACAACCACTGGCATCCTGATCAAAGGAGATGATGTTCAAAAGGAGTCACAGAAATACGAATAGAATGCGTCTTATACTTACCAGCAAACTGCTTAGACAGGTCTCGGTATATTTCTCTGCTGAGGTTGTGAAAATCCTCCTCCTTCCAAATTTTCCCATCAGGAGTCTGGATCTTTGTCTCAGTACTGTTAAAACCTGAGGAGAATAAAAAACATATTTTACAAACTGTTGTTTAATTACTAAAATAAAAGATCAAAATAAGCAACAATGGTGATGTATGGGATAAATTGTGTTCTGATGGTACCTTTGTATATAGGTGCAGGCGGTGCAGGAGCTACTTTGCGGATCTTGGCAGTGGGCATGTTGTGACCACCAGTGCCATTTCGACCCACAGCTGCTATGATGGGTTGCTCCAGCTGAGCCAGCAGCTTTTCCTTCTCTGCAGCCTCCTCCAGATGTTGCCTCTGCCTGCGAATGCGTTCTTTGAGCTTCTCCAGCTTATCGTCGGGCTGGTGGCGCCTCAGGTTCTCCAGCCGCTGGGACGCTGAGCCGGGGCTGCTGGAGGGAGTGCTCTCCCCTCTGCGTGCAGTACCTGGGGTGTGAGCTACACTGGGGCTGGACTCTTGCGTATCCATGTCTAGTTGTGCTTTGGGTGTGCTTTGCTCTTCAGCCCCCTCCCTCGCAGGGAGTCTTACACCTGCCTGGATTCCAGAAGTCCTCAGGTTGACCAGGGCAGACTGGTCATTGAGGTAGCGGACCTCAGTGCTGTCCAGAGCTGAGGAGTGTGTGCTGTCCAGGTCTCTGTCTGTCTGTTTGTCCCGGGTGTCGCTCTGGTAGACCAGCTGGCTGAGCAGTGGATCTGTGGGAGGCGGAGAGGATGGGTGCGAGGACCCTGGCACTGATTGCAGGCTGTGGGCCTCCAGCTGAGAGGAGGGATGTGGTGGAGGGGTGGCCTCTCTGGAGACAAACCAGATTACATGGGTTTAGGGAGGGGATTTAAAATGA
The DNA here is from genome assembly GCA_029224185.1 of Karalla daura. Lineage (NCBI taxonomy): Eukaryota > Metazoa > Chordata > Actinopteri > Chaetodontiformes > Leiognathidae > Karalla > Karalla daura. The sequence continues at coordinate 22,252,202 of CM055194.1, forward strand.
TTTACTCTTAATTCACCACTCACTGAAGTGAACTGCAGTGCGCTCTGATGTGTGGAGATCAAGGGTATAGAGGGAAATGACACTGACAAAAGATAAATCTGAAGAAAAAATTCTAGAAATGTTTTTTGTTCATTCAAACATAGTGCTGTCGTTGGTTGGTTGGTCTTGACAGTATTGCTACAAACACTGGAGCCCTGAGCTTAAGTGTCTGTGAGCAGCAGAGATGTCCAGAACATATGGTCTCTGCCTGGATGCCTTGAAGAGCAAAGGGCACAGGGTGCCACTGATTTGGTAAAACAGCTTAGTGTTTGTTACCAAACTCTGATTCTGTACTACACTAAAGAAATCACAAAGCCATTCATACTGTGTAACCTGTATAACCATACCGCTTAACCTATAAGCACCAACCAAGAACATCCCCATGTGTCTACAGTAATGGCTGAGAATGCTTCCTTGATTTAGTGCAGTATTTGTACCTATAGGAGGCCAGCGGTTCCCTGAACTCCACGTTGTTGTTCCTGCGGACGTTGCTCTCCTGGGTGGTGTTTCTCAGTGGGCTGCGTGAGCTGCTCTTTTCTGGACTTTGCTGACTGCGTCCCCTGCGCTTTGAGGACCCTCCACTGTCATCGGCTTCTGTGATCCAGGGAGCGAAGTTAAGACAGGTTTCAAGCATCGTGTTTGATTAAACCATGACGTCAACAGTGACTCACCCTTGCAGCGAACGGCCCTGGAGGATTTCTTCTTGGGGGGATCCATTACAGACTCCAGGAGAACCCCTGTCCCCGGAACTGCCTCGAGGCGGTTCTCTATATGCCGCAACTACAACGGGAGAACACCCAGAGTGAGACTCTGAGCCACATGTGTTGAGTATGTTACTACAAGGTGCCATTCTGGTTGAAACTATGGTGTACTTACGGCAGCTTTGGACTGAGCCAAACTTTTCCATGCAGTTACCAGCTCTGACAAAGAGAATGAAAATCAGTAAAAGAGAACTAAATAAGACAACTGTGGGAACAGTACAATGACTTTTAATTTATTCACAAACCTGGTCCAATATTGTGATCTGTGATTTGGTGAGTCGAGCTTTTAAGAGACGCCTCAGTCCTCTTGCTGCTCCTCATCTCTCCCATTCACCTGCAGCCAAGAAAGGGCACCGGAAAACAAATACTGAACAAGCAGAAACAGACATAAATGCTTTTGCCAGAATGAAAGTGTGTCAGCTCTGCACTTTCCATATTTGTAGTTCCCACATAATAGAACAAGCTACCAAGCAGCATCAGGGCAGGGTTGTCCCTATTTATCTTGCAGAAGCTCTTGACTAAACTCTTCTTCGTGCATCCCCTTTCCAAAACTTTCACCTTCTTTTCACTACCCTCCCTACAGTACTCCTGTCCCTTGGTCTGAAGAATGTGCAGCAGCATTTATGAAACACAAGTTTTCTATTTTGATGCAGATTCTTCTCCCATGGAAGCAGCTTTAAAAAAATGCAAATGCAGTTTCCCTTCCACTGTTGAGCAATAAACCATAATATGAATGACACCTCAGCAAGTCTGCAGCGAAAACCACTTGGAAAAAATTCAAACATAGAAACACATACAGAATGAAACTGCCTCAAGCACATCTGAACAAGAAAGTGACTCTGTGAGAAATGCGTTTACAATTCAAGTACTTAATAGATACTTTGTTCAAGGCCAAATTCACACAGTAAAACCACTGTAACCATTCTGAGAGATCCCACTGCCATTTAAAACAGGTTTTACGACACTGCATTCCATGATTTACATGAGCGAAGGTAAGAAGAACTGTTGTCTGTCACGTCTGTCATGTGATGTTTACCTAAAACACCTGTAATACCAGGGCGCAGATGTCCAAACTAGCACAGCGTTGTGACACACAAAAACAACAAAATAAACTGCTTCATAAAAACATGATAAAAGGCACTTTTATCAGTTTACTGAAAGCTCATATCTAACAGTGTCTGAGTCATGAGGAGTCATGCCTTTTACTCCTAACAATCACTTGACACCGCCCTTAGTGCATGCCGGCAGGCTGTGAGGGTAAACAGGAAGAAAAGTGGATTCATTTCTGCTTCTGCATGAACAACATTTCTCAGTAAAAGCAGCAATACACGGACGGCGAGTTTCATCCGGTGATGGTCAATATGGCCAACCGGTCAATTTCATCATCAGATAATATAGACTAAACTACGCTCGCTAAACCAGACTGAATCCAGGAGTGGATCTAAATGTTATAGCTGGAGAGCTAGCGTTATAAAAGTGATGTTATTCAACAAAGTTGAAAGAGACTTTAGCTGCTTTGGGCAAAGTTGAGACTTTACCCCAAGGCAATACAACATAAAACATATGCCTGTTAGAAACAAACCTGTTGAAACCTTCTGGAAGATAAACAGCTCATGAGTTCAAACAACAACCACAATGTCTACAAACCGCAGACCAGGTACGGCATTACAGTACCCGTGTACTGTCTTTACTGAAAATAATCGTGTATTTAGAGCGCGTAAAGTTTGTCAACCACACGTTGCTGAGAGTACATACTGCTCGGACTGAAGGTACACCCATCTGCGATCTATCCGGACACGTATCCACAACATCTGGCAGGCGATAAATGACAAAAAAATGACACTAATGCCGGTGAAGCACAGACAGTGTTGACAGGCGCTACTAACGCAACCCTTCTAGATCCAAGATGAGGGATGCTTCTTCTTCGCTCGGTGCTCTGCGACACAGCGCCCAGTGCTGCCCCCGGCGGCCCAACGCTGTCACTACAAAAATACCTGTTTCTTTGGTTCGAAAGCGGTATTGCCTGTTGCAGTACTGCTTTCTACACACTAGTGTCGCTACTGCGCGAAAAGTCCTATAACCAGCTGTCTGGGCCAGAATGTGTCATTTTCGACATTAAGATTTCTTCACTTAAACATTCATTTCAAACAATAATGTCATATTGCTCTTTATCCACCTGGCACCACCCTTGTGAAACCGTACAGATCATAAAAAATACTTTGTTGATTTTATTATAATTGATTTTATTATCTCGTAAAACACAGTTTAGAAAACAGATTAAAACTTATGGTTCAAAGAGATCGGTGCAAGTGTTTCCCAAAAGAAAAGTGGTAAGCAAGTAGGTAGATAGATTATAAGTTTCTAAGAGCCCGCTCGCAAGTAGTCAGAATAAGATTTATTTGCCAGATGGTTATTCAATATAGTTGTAATGATGCTTTAGTGACTTAAACAGAAAAAATGGGAAAGTGGATGTAAGGTAGGAGCACAGAATAATCATGTCAATGCCCTGTCACAGACTGATTTTAGTCGTATCCTATTTTTTATATAAATATAAAGTATTACTTTTTTTCTTGAGTTTTCTTGCTGCTGACAAATATGTAACTTTGCCCTGATGGGATAAATAACAGCTTGATTGAAACACAAAAGACACAAATGTATGCGTTATGGATGACAAGCTGTCATTTCTGATTATATGCCACTTAAACCATCACGAACAAGATATTACTTGTATATATGATAGAATACGTACGTACTTAAGTTGATATTTCTCATTATATTACATTATGACCATTAAAAAGTAATTAAATAAAGAGTGATCAAGGGACTGAGTCAAACACCCTGAAACACCCTGTCCAGGAAATACTCGCCCTTACAAATACCACGGATCGCTAATCTTAATGATAGTTTTGGGTATGATCTATATGGGGTACAGCTGTTTTTACAACCACAACACTACAAACTCAACCTCAACTTTCCAAACAGTTGTTTGTGGTATTATAGCTGACTTGTGTAATACTTAAAGAATATGTCTCTAACTCCTTCCAGCATTGGACTACAAGATGATTAGCTCTGATGTGTCTGTGGTCCAGCGAATAGCCGGGGCCGCCAACTCCAGCGTTAATGTTCCCGCTAGCTAACAGAGAAAAGTCCTGAATTGACTAAACTCAATATATATTTCCTAGTGACAGAACAAATACCTTCGGGAAGGCTTCGAGGTGTTTAGATGTCCACATTCATGCCGACGTCCTCGTAAAGAGATAATCCAAACTTCCCAGGACTACTTCTTCAGTTTCGTCCAGCTGACTCCTTGCTAACATTAGCTGGCTAACGTTAGCCCCCCCTTTTCTAACCACAATATGCGCCCATTATTGTCGTCTCTGCGTCTTTTCGCCTGGCAACCAGATGTCCAAGTCAGCGACGGCAAACCTTGAAGGAGAAACGTCTCGACCTGGCCAGGAAGGGCTCCTTTCCCGGGTTACTATGTTGATGTTTCCCAACGGCGAAACTCGGGTATCCAAGAGGGGTCGGTGACTGAGGGGCCGAAATATCGCGAGAGTTGTGCTGCATCAAGCTGTGACGCAACCATAGACACGCACACGCGTACATTCAAAAATTCGAAAAAAAAGGAGAGGAATGACATCTTAAACCAGTAGTTATCACATGTATACAAGATGTAAGATTCCCTGTTTACAATTAATCAACGTGAAATATACAGAATCCCTAATACAGCTGCGGGTTTTGAAAAATCTAGCACTAAACTGTATATGGATATTGACTGACACCTAGCGGTCACAGCGAATATCACACACAGAAACTCAGACAACTTAACAGCTGTATTAACAAACAAATAAAAACAACATAGCTCCCTTGTATACGATCAGGTCCTTTTAAATAAAGTTTAATCTGTAATCTTTTACAATTTATTTTATCTTTGAACTCCGTGAATAGAGACAGGATCCTCATTTACTGGTCCCTATGGCAACAGATGGAGTGCACATAAAAAAAATAAGAGAGCGTGTGTGTCCACTGTGAACAGGTGTGTGCGTGTGTGTGCGTGTGTGTGCGTGTGTGTGTGTGTGTGTGTGTGTGTGTGTGTGTGTGTGTGTGTGTGTGTGTGTCATAAAACAGTCAGAGCAGCCTGGAGCCAGAGTCCAGTGTTTCCAGGTTATGGCTTCTTGTTTGACCAAACGCACAAGTAGCAACAAGTAGGTTCATTGTGCGGATGTCTCCAGCTTCTTATTAATATGGATCAAACACCTGATATGGAATTGCATAAACATTTCAAATATGACACATTAAACCGGGTTTAGTTGCATATTTGGGGTCCTACTGTTCCCCCAGTTAGTAACCTGGCACAGCCCCCCCTCCCCTTTTCCCCTTCTCTCTCTCTCTCTCTCTCTCTCTCTCTCTCTCTCTCTCTCTCTCTCTCTCTCTCGCTGTATAGTGTATATGTGTCCGCGCGCGTGTGCGTGCGTGCGCGTACCGGCAGGGGGATAGTGCGCCGGACGTGGTCGCATCAGCTGCCACATTTTCATTTTCTGTGGAAAGGTGAACGACATGGAGAGGGGTTCTCTCTTTGAAGGTAAGAAATGTTGAGTGCTTTATCTTCTCTGACAGGTGTTGTGGTTTATCGCTTTTTATCGACAACTAAAGGAGGTTTTGGCAGAGGTTATGCTTGATGCCACCCAGAGGAATAGGGTGCAGACAGACGGACTGAGGACTCTTCTTTTTTAGTCTAAAATGATCATGCAAAGCTGTGAAATCCAATCTTGTGGGAGCTTTAATGTGACTTGTTAAATCACCAGCAGCTGTTCTGCTGATAAAAACGTGCCTCTTGTTGCTGCGATTCAACAGCTGTGCATTTTTGTGGTTAAATCCGATGTTTTTGTGCATTACTTCTTAGGTGAAAACCCCTCCGAGGTTTCTTCTTGTCCTGAGAGGAGGCTGTTTTGCAGCACCACTCATTGGCTTCTAATGTGGCAGCAAAACATGAATTAGTAAATTAAATCAGTAATGTGTTGAGACTGTGACAGGGCTCTAATCTCTCCTCCCTTCAGCTTTTAGCGGTGTAACAGGATGAGACAGGTGCCAGAGTCCTGACACAAGAAGATGCAAATCTGAGCATCGAGGGTTGTGTGGAGTGACATAGCAGGTATTGGCATTAGGGCCACTTGAAGGCAGACTCAAATTAGGTTATGTTAATGATCAAGTGGGCCTGGAGCAGATAATGATACACATTTAAAGTGTAGGAAATCACCCTAGTTCAATCTCAGCAGGCAACGATCTTTAACCCACAGAGGCTGGAATTAATCAAAGATGAGAAAATCAAGACTGCATTTGCTGCAGTGAAGAAGGAGGGCAGAGTGTGTGACAAGGTGTTAATGGGAGGGGGGGGGGTTCAGATACTCTCTGAAATCTTCACTGTTTTGTACATATGACCCCAGAGTTTATCAAGTGTTCTGCCTTATTTTATTACCTTCTTGAAAAATGAAGCCTGGCTATGGCCTGCAGTAAGGCTCCACATTTAGATGAACCAGTCCATCAGATGTAGCATAAAGTCAGGGAGTTTGACAATAAAGGAAGAGGCAGTGGCGGGAATCATCAGTGTTTGTGATCTGGTTGTTCAGGATGCTGGAGGCCCACGGGCTGTGCTGCCAATTGACTTCATCACTTTCATCACATTTCTCCTTTTTCTCCACTAAACTTGAGTCCTAAAAGTAAAGACGTGCAGTCTACTCCAAGATTCAGTTACCGTTTTAGTGGTTCAATAGACTCGATTGATCCTATTCTGACAGAGGGCAAATTGACCAGTGGTAGGATCGATCCCGGTCCTCCAGCATGTCTCTGTCAATTATATCCTATCACATGAACATATCACTCCTCCAGTCTAGTTTGGCTTTATTTTCCTGTTACTGTCTTTTGTTAATCTTCTCTTGTCAAGTGCGCTGATTGTCCTGATTGAATAACATCACACGGCCTGGAAGGAGTGTAAATTGGCTTTCATGGTGTATAAATTAGTGCCTCTGTTCAGCATAAACCTGAACCTGTCTGCACCTCTTGACTGCAACAAGCTGCATGTTCATTTGCCTACATGCGATTCATATTTTGAATTGTGTCTCCTAACTCACACAGGTGATTAATCATATCTTTTATTGTCTCGAGATGCACAATGAAGTTATGCTTGGTTGTCACATTATGTCAATCTTGCCATTAAAGTCTCTGCAAATTAACTTGTGCAAAATGAATTTCACCATCTAATGGGCCAAGGCAGTCAATTAGATACAAAACAGGAGGACAGTCAGTAGTGAGACACATTTTTATGAACCCCTTTTCACAGGTTGAGAAGGATTATTCTCTCTTTACAGTCTGTCAGGGGTCTAAATACTTTTCACCTAAGATGCATCAGAAGACAAACCAGCGTAGGATTTCATTATGGTGATGATACCACAGACATGTAACTGCAGTTGTTGTTGTGACCTCAGAGCAGGTCGGAACCATATGTCCATATTACAGATGTAGGATTGCTCCATACACACCCTCCATCTATTATCTCACCCGCTTTGTGCCTTAACAGTGTTGCAGGGGTTTGCTGGATCATACATAGGGCAAAGGTGAGGAATTCAACCTGGAGAGATCACCAGTTATTGTCATACAGGAAACACACACACTCCCACGTGCACACCTAGGGGCAATTTAGAGTCTCCAATCGGTCTAAACTGTGGGAGGAAAGTACCTGGAGAAAACCAGTGGACATGCAGAAGGAACATGCAAACTCCACAGAGAAAGATGCTCATTGTGACAGGGATACAAACCTAGGACATTCTTTGTGTGAAGAGCTAGAAATGAGAGCATAGCTGTAATGCACAATGATGCACAAGCATTGAATGCTGCAGTGTAACTGTACAACCATTATGTACCTTCCCTACAATTTTATGCTCTAACAATCAATTTTCCTAGAATTAAATTACTTCTGTGCTTGGATCCATTAAATTGCAATCATTTAATATTTACAGTATATCAGTATCTTATTCCTTTTACCCCCCCAGAGAAGTGAGACTGAGACTGAACAAAATCAGGAAATTGTGCAGCGAAGCATGGTTATACAAAGGGCAGCAGCCAATCTGGCAGTGATACACGTGTCTGAGTTAACTCCCTCGTACATGACTTTATAGACTGTAACAGCTCCTAAACTTTCTTTACCCAGACTTTGGTTTCTGTGTAGAAGCTGCAGCAGACATCGCTGCAGTGCTGTCAAACACTGGCTCTTTTATCACGGCCTTTCTGACTAAGATGATGATAAACTCGTTTGAAAAAAAACTCCAACAGCGTTTTCAAGGACACCATGTTTACGTCGCAAACCTTTCTTGGCTTGCATATTCAACAAACATTTCAAACATCATTGACTGTGCAGTACATTTTCGCCTCCTCATTCCCCAGAGCACAGTTTGAAAAATAGTCCACGGTTTTGGCACCGAGTTCAAGACCTGTACAACAAGAAAACAAAAACGAGTGATTGATGCTTTATTTAGTGGCAATATTGTCACTCTGCTTCATGCTGGTTATGAGCTGGCTATGATATTTGCACCGGCGTTGTTTGCTGTTACTGCAACACGTTCAGATTGTGACGTCTGAAATGATCGTTCCAGCGTCGGGCTGAGGAAATGCATCACACTGTCGCACCGCGTGACACTTTCTTACTTTCCAGGCCATCCCCATGAGGATGCTTTTCCTCCCAGTGATTGGACCTCAACCATGTGGCGCTGCTATTAGCGGGGTTGATCATTAGCGCTCTGATACGTCAGCGGTGTTAAGTAATAGGCCTTCCTAGCAGGTCATCACAGCAGGAGGACCTGTTAGAGAAGCCTCCTTTCATCATCTGCAGGATATGTATGGTGGTTTACCTGGCTGCAGTTTAAAACCAAAAAAAAGAACCAAAAAAACTTGTTTAGTGCTGAAATAAATGACTGATTTTAAATTAATCTGTGTCTTTTTGATGATGAGCATTCAGGTGTAAAGCAAGAACGTCCAAGATAAATTAGGCCATTAGTGTTCACTGTCTCCATGATGAAAATATGAAGGTCTAATAAACACTGGAGGGGACGGAGCGTTTTTGTTTTTGTGGGAACACATATTGCAATGGTGAATCGCATAATAAAAATAAGATTAAAGTAAGTGCATGCAAGAGTGGAATGACAGAGACAGAGCCTTGTGGGAAGATTGAATAGAGAATGATGAGTGAAAAATAAATGCACAGTGGGCTGAATGATAGAGAAATAAACATGACGCTCCATGGAACCGGACAAAGAAAGTTTGAAACAGTCTGTGTGAAATAAATACACGATATAAAAACAGCCATATAGGTTCTTCAGTGCACACAATGGGTGAATTAAATGTGTGTAGCATCTGCATTAACACATCCACAGGTGATGATGCATCTGCATCAAAACTGTGTAGGTTGTATTTGTCATTGATTGCAATTTTCTCCAAATACAGAGGAAATGAAGTATAATAACATAACATAACAAAGCCAGAGTGATGGTGCTGTGGGTGGGATAGACATTCCTGACAAGATGCAAGTTTTAGAGGTTTAGCTGCTCCTAGGAGAAGGTGCAAACTCCACATGGAACGACCCTCATTCCAACCACAAATCCTCAGTGTTGCCAACACTTATGACTTGACTTGACTTGATATTGTGTGAGTTCCTTACATTTTCTGACATGCTGTTGCTTATCAGTTTTTAAACTCATCACTGTTTTTGGTCTTCTCTCCCTGATCCTCTCAATCCTTAGAATAGATTTGCCTGCCACACTTCACACATGTGCACATGTCCTTGCTCCAGTGGTTGTGGTCACTGCAATGCAGCAAAGTAGTCGTGTAACACAAAGCTGTAAATTAAATATGTAGATTTTGGCACCCGCCTAATGCACTCGGTATAATACAGGGAAGTAATGTACGGCATCTGCATCTTGTGAGAGTTACTGCTCACCGCTGAGCTTGAGAAAATTACACCTCTTAAATACATTTGTCTTACATATTCATATACTACATGCCTCACTGCTGCTACAGTATTTATAAGAGTCGGTGCTCCCTGTTCTGGATGAGCTGTCTGTTCACTCCAGCTCGATCGGCCTCTTCTTCCTCCTGTTTGTACAAGGCAAACAAGGCCACAAGATAACCCAGGGCTAACAGCCTGCACGAAAGTGATTGAATACTCTAACTTGAGTATTGAGCAGTGAGTCATGAACGTGTGTAGAACATTGTTCTTTGCCCTCGATAACTGCTGAAGGTGTCTGGTCTGGCTGTGCATTGACGTTCTGACTAGGAGGCATCACGTGCAAGAGAGAGTCACACACCTGAACATGTGTCGCCTGTCATCCATCCATTATCTTACCTGCTTTAACCAGTGTATAGGTGACAGTGACGGGTTGCCATAACTGGGCATTTTGAACTTATGAAAAAGGCTCATGAGGCGATGGCGCCTCATTGTCGCCTCACACCAAAATAGGGCTTCAGGGCTGTTTGGTTTGCATGGATGTTTATATTTATGTACTAATCCCAAAACATCCATGTTTAGGTTGATCATACATTCTAATGTGCCTCCAGGCTTGAGAGTGAAGTGTGTGTGTGTGTGTGTGTGTGTGTGTGTGTGTGTGTGTGTGTGTGTCCAGGGTGTGTTCCCTGCCTTCGCCCTGTGTGTGCACTGGCTCCAGTAGACCTGTGCCACACCTCCGATAAGGATTAGAATATATTATACCATTTATCACATAATAAATTGATATGCAATTGCTACATTTTGTACATGGATTAATAAATAGGAAAACTCCACGATGTCACTGGCTTGTTGTCTCTGTCTGACTCTTTAAAGTGTCTTAACACGGTGGCTGTCACTCCAGCACCTTGCGGCAGATGCCATGTTTATTTTCAGCTGGCTTAAATTTTATGCCTGATTTCCTTTCAACCAGCAAATTAGGGTGGGTTCAGGTGACATGACACTTCCTGACATGTTTGGCCATTCACAAGCCTGGCACCGAGACTGAGGATGGGTGGGTAGAGGGGGGAGGAGGGGGGAGGAGGGGGGTGAACTACGATGTGTAATCAGCCAGTCGTGTGGGCTGTCGGGGGGCAGCAGGTGTGAGAAGCTTCCTTGCCTGTCTGAGCCTCTCCTTCATTCCTCATTAGTAACCCTGAAGACACCTGGCAGTTCAATAAAAGGGGGAGAAGAAACAACTTGGCCCCTCTAATATTATGATTCAGGATTTCTTCAAAGACTCGCTCCTTTGTCAGCTTTCATCTGACCCAGGGCAACTGGAAAGTCAGCACACAGCTGTGAGTAACGCATTAGCTGTTTGGGAGCTGTTGCGGATAATGGCAGCATGAAAGCTCCGGCTCTGAGGCCAATCAACAACCAGCCTCTTAAAGGCTAATTAGGAGAACTGCACCAAAAAGCAGTCAACTTTCTTGGCAGTAAGATTCTGATAATTGTGTGGAGGATCCACGGTGGAGCACAGAGGAGCAGCTGAGCCTTGATGTTTCACAGTTTGAGGGTTTCTTCTTTTTTCCCCTCTCTCTTCAGTTTCAGGCTGCTGTGCTGATGATCCGTCTGGACCGGCACTATGTGTCATACAAATGGTAACAGGGACAGGAACTGATTTTTTTTAAAAAGGGAAATTACAGCTTTTTATCTCTGGATTCTGCACCTTGTCCTTTTGAAAGAAGAAAAAAAATGTAGTAATCTGTAGAGAAGTCCTCTCATAACAGATGTTTTAGGAATAAGTTTATTTGAATCTGTGTATTAAAAAAAGATAGCCAGGATGACTGTTTTTGTTATTTTGCTCTCAAATAAAAGAGAAAAGCAAAGTAATATGGACAATGTGACACTAAAGCCCTTCAGCTTTACGTATGTACAAGCAAGAAATCTGATTCATATTTTTTTGTCATTCCACATTGATTCAGGAACAGACATGGCAAGAAAGACATTTAAACATATCTGAACAGATATCACATGAGGACAGACATGACTGAAATGTGCACAGCTCTGAGTAAGAACAGGTGCATATGCAGATAAAAGGTGTTGATAAACACAATAAATGTCTTAACAGTTAATGTGTGCATCATAAAGAAATCACAGTGACTCAGATAATCCACTGGGAAGATAAAAATACATCACATAAGATATTCTCTTGAGTGTTTTTTATCTTGTCTCCAACACCAACAGATGGTAGATGGACACCAACAAGTGACTCCGGTGCCTGAGGAGAGAATATCTTGTCGTCTGTATATGATAGTCACGTATGGTCTACATGGTCTGGATGTTAAATTGTTCTGTAGGTAGGACAGGCACATATGGACTAAATGGCCTTTACCACAGATGTGCTGATAAGATCTTAAGTGACTTAAAGAGCAGCCTTGTCCCTGCCTTCTGCTGGGGCAATATATAGCAAGTGTTTATTGTCATATATGCTTTCCTTGCCTGGCATCACTGTCTGTTTTGTGCGTTGATCCACTGGAGGAGACCTAGCCATCACTCACCCTTTCATAGACCATATTCATCCAGAAAACTGTACTCCTCTGAAGTCAGCCGAATGGGTTTGGGTGTTTAAATATTTACAGCAGGCTATTTTAGTTCTGTTGATCATAAATACGGAGTCGGTTTATTTTCCCTGCATCAGATTTGCCCGTGCACGTGGCAGGTGCTTTTGTGACCGTATCCCGCCCAGATCCGATCGTTCCTCTGTACCCAGCTAATCACATTGGTATTCCTGTTCGTCTGGTCTGAGAACATAATTTGCAAAATGGATCCAGTAAGCACCAGATCAATAGAGGTTCCCCCTGCCATTTCTCAGGCACACGCCAGGAACCTCATAATGGATAATTGTGTGCAGGTATTTTCATGTTTATAATATATTTCACTCTCTCGCTCACTCCGTATGGATATCACGTCGGAGCACCTGGTAAAGCTGGAGAGAGATGGAGGAGGGCAGGGCCGATGTTTTCCAGGTGTTCTGTCTCTGCTGGAAGCTCAGTTCCTATTCATTAAGCAGCCACAATTAAAGACACTTAAGGTCCTATAGTGCTTGATGGTTTCCCAGAGCAGCAGCGTTGTCATTACATACCATTAACCCCCCCAGAGAGCAGGGAGTTTAAGGTGTCAGAGGCCGATCACAATCTAGAAACATTGCTGATTTTTGCCTTGAAAAGTGTACTAATGTATTCAGAATAAATTGATTTCATGCAGGATCGTCTCGATCATATCAGTAAGGACCCTAAGTGCAGCAATAACAATATTAATAGTAGACAACTCCGGTGGGGTGGAAAATTAGCCTAATCTGCGGGCTGAAAGTGTTGTGTGTTTTAGTTAGGATCCGCACTGTCTCCAAATTTTTTATGCCTGTTCTGAATTAAATTAACTCTGAAAATATTTGGAAATGGCATCAAAGTATGACATTTGTTCCAAGAGAGATTTGGAACTTAATCGAATCTCTGGAAATGTCAATGGTATTTCCAATTTTTTACCCTAATTGTGTCAGACTGCATTGCATGACAATCAAATGATAGATATAAAAGATTTTATGTGTAATGAGAATATTAACCTTTTTACATGAAACCCCCAGAGTTTTACTGGAACGCAGCTGACAGGCGGAGAACGGTACATGCACTTAAATAACTATTTCTAGATAATGTATAGCGAACAATGGTTAACACACAGTAAACACAACCATACTGGCACTGATCTGGAGTTGTGTTTACTACAAGGGTCTTATGAGCAGGTTTCAGCTTCACATGTACAGTTGGCTCCTTTCTGCTCTCACGAGTCATGTCAGAAAAAGAAAAGTCTGTCATTTCAAATAAATTATTTATTTTGCCACATTTTCTCATTTGCTCTATTTGACTTTCTGCCTCACGAGTTTAATAAATCAAACTGTTGCTGGTTTATTTAAGTCCAAAGAAAAATGTCTCGACATCAGCTTTCTTTCCTCGCAGCCTCTCACCCTGAGGCCTCGTGTAACTCCCGGGGCTTCTCGTCTTTTTCTCGACGGCAAAAAACAACACAAAACAAAACCAAAAAACACAGCCAGGGTTTTTCCAGGCGAGCAGAAAACGTTGATTTGTGGACTCTGATCGAGACCTGTCGCAATCAAGGAGGTGAAGCTTTCTCGCCATCGGCGTCATCAAGGCCAAGAGGATCTGCGATCATTAGCCGTTCCTTCGAGGCAGTTTGTCCACTTATTGACAGCGGGTGTAATTAATGGCTCTCAGGGACTTTCAGCAGATTTGAGGCGGGTGCTTTAGACCACTCGCGCTAAAAAGCTTTTGTTCTGTCATCGTTTCTGCTCCACACAACAAGGCACATCCTTATTTTATGTTCCTCGATAATTTCACTGCACATGCTGTCGAGTCTTTGCTCCCAGAGGGGCCATAAAAGCAGAAATCTATCATTTGGCTAACTAAAATAGTGAGGGGGTCCATAAAGCTGCAGCAGGAGCATAAGAAATTAGGAGGCTTTGACAGCTCATACACAAAGCCAGACTATTCCTCAAATTTCCCTGCACGATAAAGGAGAAGATGGGTTGATGAAATATCCTCCCTCTTTTCCCTCTCTCTGTTTAATTGGACCATTTAGGACAGGCAGAATTATATTATTATTTGTGTTGAGGGCTGTGTTACGGCTTATCTAATTATTTCTGAGTCTCAGAGGCCATATATTTAAACTGACTGAAGACAGTGAGAGCTATTTGCCCACTGGCATCATGCCTCAGGGGGTTAGCGGAGCAAATTCATACTTACACCAGAGCTGGAGCTCTTTAGGATTTTGGCTCATGTTCAAAAGACAGAACGCAGCTGCCAGGCAGAGGCAGGTTGCATTTGTTTGTTTCTGTATTTTGTAGTTTGAATGAGAGTTAGAAAGTGTTAGAACTCACCTAATACTCACTTTTCTTCCCCGATCTGGTGATCTGCATTCAAAGCAAGACCTGCAGCTCTGTCGTCTGTCTCGCTCTCAAGTCACGATCGCGGATGCTGTTTCTGTCCACAGCCAAACACTGTAAGGATATTAGTTTAGATTCCCAAGCCGTACAACTACTGTCAAAGTGAGGCCACTCTGAAAACAAACCTGCAGACAGAGACATGTTGAGTGAATCCTTGTTGCCCATGAGGCGACATAGTAGACTGGTGGTTAGTGTTTTTGCCTCACAGCAAGAACTAGCTGGGTTGGGTTGGACTGAGAGCTTTTATATGTGGAATTTACCTGTTCTCCCTGTGTCTGTGTGGGTGCTGTGTGGGTACTCAGTCCAAAAAGATTGACTGGAGTCTCTAAATTGCCCCTAGGTGTGAGTATAAGAGTGAATGTTGTGAGTGAGCAAGATAATTTCATTTGTTTTGAGTACATTTTCATCAGATTTTGTGTTTTTGCACCCTTTTTTCCACTGCATTGACTGTATTGGCTTTGAAGTGCATTGCTACAGTATCAGCCCATTGTTGGTCTTACTGCTGACTTGTGAGGAGTTGTGTTAGTGGGATTTTATTTATTATGGCAGCGCTTGCAGATTATGCTTTCACTCCACTACTGGCACAAGGTTTGTACATTAATATGCTGCATCTCTCTCTCTCTCATTGTTTTGTGCAGCACTATGCTGAGATCCCGGGCGGTCTTCCCACCATGCTGGAACTGGGCTCCTGTTCGGTCAGCTCTCAGGCTCTGACAGGGGATCACAATGCGTTGGGGCTACCGAGAGTCTCTGCCGGAGGGCGGGAGAGTCCGGTGGTCAGCCTGGGCATGGGGACGGTGTGCGGCAGCAGCACCCCCAGGCACCACACCCTCTCCCTGTCCCCGGCCGACTGTGAGAACTGGCAGAAGCACCGCCCGATGCCGGCTGCAGGTTCAGGCCTGTTCCCTCAGTCCCAGTCCCTCCTGGAGCCCCAGAGCCTCTCCACCAGCTACGACACCCTCTACCTCCCGCACGCGTCCAGCCATGCGCCCCCCCTGCACCCAAACCGCCTGGGCCTGTCTCTGGACGTGGCCTCCGCCTACGACGTGGGAGGTGGGATGCTCGGGGTGGACGGAGATTTGGCAGTCAGTCCCAATGTGATCAAGAGGCGTCGGGGCGGCCTGATCGAGCAGCGGGACATCGTCAAAGCCCATCAGGCCCACAAGATCCAGAGCACCCCGCAGGCCAGACGCAAGGAGTGGGAGTGAGTATGCTCTGATGGCTCTCTCCTTCTCCTACCTGCTAAATCAACCTCACCTTTATCCTAAATTTAATGTACCACAGCAGCGGCTGCTGTTTATAAGGCAAGAGTTCTGAAGAGTAGACAGACCACATCAATGCAGCTGCACACAGTAATGTCTTGATAACAGTGACATCTTCTTTTTACAAAACGAAGATCACAATCAGAGATGCGTTGGAAATGTCCTTGTACAGTTCATCTCTATGTTATCTTATTATTTTGCACTGTACTTGTTGTATTCAGCTGTGCAGCAGGGAAGACTGCAAACACCATCTTTGTGCCAGCACACCCGATGTTAAATCTGCTGTATTTATCTGCACTCTTTGATCTCCTGTCCCCTAATTATTTTCAGTCTTATTTTTTGGTGCATTGAGTTTTCTGGACCAACATCTGAGAATGTAAAAAAAGTCTCAGTAACAGAACATGAAATTAGTCTTCACACCTGCCTTCAGAAGTCTCTCTTTCGGGTTCAGGTGGAAAAAAAGATGCAAGAGGCACAAAAACATTCTCTCATTAGTAATGTCACTTACACACCATGCGCTGACAGCTGTTCACATCGTACATATGGAAACAGTCAAGAATACACGGTGCCTAGATTCACAGGTTTGAGTGATTTAAAGGACCAGATTCACACTTTGGGAAATATTATTACTTTTCTTCTGTCTGAGAGATGAAAAAATCTATTCAATCCACCTATCAGTTATCTTCAATTAGCAAGATTGGGAATAAAGGAAATTAAATAAATGGAATGGAAATGAATGAGATGCAAAACTGAAATTAAAAAGTAAACCAAACAATGCCCGTTCTGTGGGGTGTGGGGACTATTATGTTTTGTTTTTGTCTGTGAGCCACTGAAGAGTCGCCAGCCAGCAGAGATTACAGCAAATTAATGTTTCCAGCCAAGAAGTAGTTGGACACATGCACCCGCCATAAAAGAGCATATTGTTATTTGTGTACATTATCCAGACGAGATATAACATTGTAATTACAGAGCTTTATGGGATGATTTTATAGCTCTCTGCCATGCGTCCCGTCTCATTACTGAGCTAAGCTAACGGGGCCGCCACTGCATATTTACTTTACAGATATGAGACCCGTATCAGTCCTGTCATCTACTGTATGTCTACAACAGAGCGCAAATAATGGTTCCCAAAGGATTGAGCTTGTTCATTTAGATGGGACTGCCAGCCAGTCATCAGACTTTCTCCTATATGACTGTGTATGTATGTGTGTGTGTGTGTGTGTGGGTGTGTGTTCATCCACGTGCTCGCACCACATGCATACATGTGAATGAATGTGCCTTTGTGTATTTACTGGTTTCCGGCCCTGCAGCGCAGTGGAATTTCTAGCTGATTATGGCAGCGATGCCCCCCTCTGTGTCCCTGCTCCAGCTGGGGCTTCACCTGTAGCGGCGTCGGCACCCTCTGTGCCCCCCCGCTCCACCCTCTCCACAGGTACAGGATGCCACATCCCGAGCCGCGCCACGTCTGTTGGAGTGTGATGGAGGGGAAGAAGTGGGAGGGCAGATAGGAGGTGGAGAGGAAATGGAGAATGGACAATGAATGCAGACAGAATGTTGGTTAGTAACTGAAGCAGTTATTTATGGTATGACAATGATCTCCTGCTTTAATTTGCATGTGATGCTGAAGTGACAGCATTAGTGGTCAAGAATGTGTCATTCATTAGTCTGAACTAAAGTCATTGTCTTCTAAAATGTACTGCTTTTTTAAACTGGTTTCTCTTTATTGCATTTTTTGAAACAATTTCATAGCATTCATTGCCTCCTGCTGCTCATATTTATACACAATACTTGTTTTTCAGCCACACATGTTGAGCTGCATATTATATCTCTGATTGTTGTTCTTCACAGAGACATCGAGACACACTTGGCTTTTCATTATGCAGTGACAATACTACATTTGGTGTGACATGCAATAGACTGGCAGTATTTCTTAATTCTGTGCTGTTTCACTCACATTTGCATAACTTTTGAGCTAATTTCACCAAAATAATTTGTATTAGGTATTCTAAATTCACAAACTGTCGCTGACTGATTAGTTGATTACAGCTCACTGAATGTCACATTAACATTATGCAATAATAATGTGGAAAATGGCCTTGGCAAGGCCTACACTAAACATATGAACAAGTCTATATAACATTGCTAATTATTAACTTACTTTGTAATTGCTAGTTTTGAGCTTTCCACTGCATTTCTCCAACAGCACACTCTAGCACAAGTCTCTACCAAATGTGGTTAAAGCAGCATTAGATTCAGAAATAATCTTATTTTGTGGCTTTGTCTCGCCTATGCTTGTCTCAACCCTTTCAGTTAGCTTGGTATTAGCCTTGTGTTAGCTTGGTGTTAGCACGGCACTGTAGTTTTCTCCTCTGTTGTGGAATGTCTCAAGGTGTTGGTGAATTAGTCCACCACTTAATTTCTGGTTAAATGCTGCACTACTGAGGCTGTGACAGCTGTGCTACAGCAAAAAAGTAATGTACTAGAGTTGCAATATGTTAGAGCCGACACTGGCTATCGACCAGATGAACCACTCTCAGCCTTGCCTGGTACAATTACTACAATACCGCATGACAGAGCTGCACTTCTGCAGCTGAGAGGACAATGACCAGGGAGTGAGTCAGGACGCGTTACAACCATGAACATTCACCTCTCAGGGCCACTTAGTGGCAAACCTGCAGCTTCCTGACAGGAGAGGAGGATGGAAAATGAGATGTTGCGCCTGAGCCAAAGTCTGCACCTGCTTCTGTTTTCCAATGGAAATTAGCCCGATTTCAGACCAAGCGAGAATAATATGCTGTGAAAAATAAAGCTCTTGAATGTTTTCGCTGTGCTATCGACAGAGCCGGAGCACGGCAACGTCAATAAGTCCGTCACCCGGTTAACTGCTGTTTACTTAAAGTGGCGAACAGCTGCGGGCCAGATTGTCTTGACCCTGTGGATGGACTTTTGTAGTCCTCAGTGAACCATTCATAGCCCTGCATTGCAAATAATTTGTTACTGCCCATGGCTTATTTTAAGTGTTCAACTTTACTCTATAATCTTAAATCAAGCATTTAATCTTGTGAAGTTACTTTATCTTGTTGAATGAGCTGCTTTTTCCTCAAATTTATTGTTTTTATCTTGTTTTTGGATCGGGACACCCCTTTTTTGCAGTGTGTGTCCACAGGGCTAACAAACGTGCCTTAAATCATTCATATGCTACAGCGTCTTGAAAACAAATGGATAAAAGGCGAGACGTGATGTATTAGAGCGATCCCAATGTTAAATCACCATTAGGTCTAATTTCCCTCAACACCCTGAAGGAATGCTCTCATACTCCCTAGAAGATGTTCTGTTTGGCCATAAACTGACACAGGATAATTACTGTTTCATATTGGTTCTCTCTTCCATTTGGATGCCTCACCTCACAAGGCATGAATAACACATTTTTAGTCACACTTGGTTTGCTTTAAGAGTAGTAAAACGATCAGTTTAGGCTCCAAACGTTTCGTGTTTTGGATATTGTGAAGCAGCGAGAAGCTGCTGACTTCATCTTATTTTTTTGAGTCCAGTTGTGATTTTCTGTGAGACTTGCACATTGCGCTCAGAGCTTCAGTCGCTTTCTGAGTGAAGCACTCATAAAGCCTGGCGCCTCGTTCTGCCTCTTAGCAGTATGTGACTGGATTCCCACACAGTTTATCTGTGTGTACGTTTGTAGGTCTTGGCACGTGGCGATCTGGATAAAAACATTCTTTTCGGAAGTGCTCCATCAAATAACAGTGGTTAGCGGTGGCGTTAGCGTAGCCTTAATGACAGTAATCAGAACGAATCGCTCAGGCTTTTCACTGGTATGAGGGGACACGTGGGCCACAAATAGAGGAGAGCTCTAAACATGTTTTGGTCTCTTTTTGACCTTGGGGCTGTGTGTGGGTTGAGTGTGTGTGTGTGTGTGTGTGTGTGTGTGTGTGTGTCCATTATTGAGGAGAAAGGTAGCATAGCGAGAAAGAGGAATGTCATGCCAAAATGTCATGTTTTTTAAGGGTTCTGCAACTAAATCGGCTGGAAATGTCCTCTGGTGGTTTCTACACAGTTGTTGACATATTTTACAAGTCACAGAAAGTTCTCACTACAATTTGGAATTAACAATTGCAGATTGGACCAAATGGACATTGTGAAACTGGTCAGCTGTGTAATGATTTCCATTATTGCTGTGCAGTCTTTTAAACCCAAGACAGACTGCATCGAAACCTAATTTCCAGAGTCATCACACTGGAGTTGAGAGGAAAACCGTAAAAGAAGATCTGCAGCCTGTAAGGGAGTAGTAGTTAATTTCAATGTGGCAAGCAGAGATCTGAGGCAGTTAGAGTTGTTAAGCTGATGGTAGCATATGCTGAACCCATGAGCCATTAAGCTCAACTTGGAGACCGCGCCGGTGCAGACTGGCAAGACTGTCGAGTAAAAACATGAGGCCAGTTTCCAAGCGACAGCATCCTGAATGCTGCTCTACCCCAGGACGGTTTTGAATGTACTCTTTTGAACAGATAGTAGTCATTCTGTGATTTTCGTGTGTATGTGTGTACTGGGACAAGGTCTCATGCGGAGTCTTTAATTAAGTCCTTGAATTGCTTTGATGTCCTTTCTGAGGAGTCCAACGTGAGACCGGCGGCATCGGTCTTTGGCTCTGAGAAACATCTCTGTCTGAGGTTTCCTATCTGCTCCTCATCTCTCTCACAGCCTGTTTACAGTAAAGAGATGCAGGAAAAAGGAGAAGGAAGAGTGTGCAGTGACAGTCACAATAGCTGCCCCGCAGTCTCAGAATGATTCAGTTGGATTCTAATTAATGAAGCATCTTTATCGTGTTGTCAAAATGTCCTTGATACAAATCTATGCATATAAAATATATTGTTTGTTAACTGTTGACAAAGTGGCACCGGACCAGCTTCTGGATGTGAGGTGGAACCAGCTACTGGGAGCCATGGATTCTTTCCAGTGAAGTCATTATTGTCGCAGGGCCAAAACGTCTGACTCCTGCCAGTAAGAGCAGGAGCTGCTCTGTCGCATCTCTGCTTGGGCCTGTCCGCCTCACATCACAGCTGCTTTTTAACTTAGAATAGAGGATTCAAACACCTCTTAAATTATCACACAACAAGAACATTTCAATGTTGGGGCGAATCAGTCGTTATCTCGTGGTCAGACAGAGGCTGCCTCTGTCCAGTGCTTTTCGTAGGCTGGCACAGAGTCTGTGTGTGGCTGACATGCTGACCAGTAGCTTGCACATGCACATAAATGAAACTCCACATCTGACAATGTCACATCAACAATTCATATAATCCTTCACAGGTTCTTCACTGGTTACAGATGAAAGATGAAGACATCAGCACATCCTACAGTAGCTGTCTGAGGCTGCGTGTGTGTGTTTGCCTGCACTTTAGCTTTGTCCTGTCGGTCCACAGTGGTCCTCCGCTCTGTGTGGGTGTTTACACAGTTGGATGCATCGTGTGCGTGTGATCTCTGTGTCTTGTGATCACAACCTGACTGGAGCACACCGGCTGTGCCGCTGACCATCTATAAAGCATCTGCACAACTTTATTGCTCGCAGTGAACAGCTGGAAAATTGCCTATTTACAGTCGTGTCTTCATGGAGACGTTTTCATTCAGTACACACTTAGAACAAGCCTCGTTGTTTGTCCGCCAGTATAAAAGAAACAAAAAAAAAATGGAGATTTTTGCCACAGAAATTGCTCTTAAATCGAACTCCATGTGAAGCACAGCAAGGACATAACCGAGCTGCTTGTAGCCACGTGAGTGCTGCAGCGCTCTGAAAAGCCACTCTAGCTCTGTGCTTCAGACTGAAATTTCTCAGCAGGTATTTAAAAAGCTTCCTTTGAACATCTGAAGTCTCTGGAGGCTGTCTTTCTTTGAGACTATGCAAAACCAAAACAGAAAAACAAAAACAAAACAAAAAAAAAATCACAGGATGAATTTTAATTCCACATTAAAATTTCAGAAACATTAGATTCCTCAGAGGGAGCCTTTTACTCGCCTTCCTCATTTGGCTCCCTGTTGGTGTAAGAATGCATTTTTTTAAAGCACTTCATGGTTTGACTTCCTCTTACCTTTCTGACTTTTTCTGACCTTAATTTCTATCCCACTAAGACCACTCAGGTTCTGCAGCGGGGGCTCAGGGGTGACTGTGCTTCCTCAGAGCTGCCTCCTCTATGTTGAGTCATTCAACACAAACTTCAAGGCCCTTCATTCTTCTTCTTCTTTTCTTCGGTTTTTAATCTTTCTCTAGCTTTTAATATTTCCCTTTTCTTTTACTTCTTTAGTTTTTGACTCACTGGTTCTTTAACTCTCTCTGATAAATTGTGTTGATCTTGTTTTGCCAGTGTTTTTAAAGCACATGTTGTGCCATAGAAACAAAAGTATTAGTATAGGAAACCAACACAGGGTCTAAGTACGGATGCACAGATGTAGATGGCTGTCAGCTTGACAAATACGACAAATATGAATATAAAATGTGTTTAATATTTCATGTTTCTTGGGTAACACTATAGCTTGGTACTTCATACCATGGCATCTAGAGCTGTAACAAAGACTTATGCAATAATGAATAGCTATTTCAATTGATGATTTAATTTAAGCTTTTTAAAAAAGTCAGCTTCTTAAATGGGAATGTTTTCTGATTTCTTTTGTCTCTACAACAGAAAATTGTGTGTCACGGGGGTAAGGAGACCTGATCTTGGCTTTTGTGGGACAGGCATTAACATTTTTCACAGTTTTTGTCTCATTTTCTAAACCAAACAACCAACTGATTAACTGAGGATGCAATAGTGGCCTCAAAGCAAAAGAGCCCTGGTTCAGGGTGTATTTGGTACCTTCACTCTGTGTGCTGGGACGAGCTCCAGCACATCATTGTGGCTATAGGATTAGGCAACACAGTCGATCAATAAATGGATGTTTCTAGCAAAGTGGACATGATCAGACGATGTTCAAACCCTGTTCATCATCCCCAGACTGCACAGTCGAATGCACTTTTCTGAAAACCGATACAGACTCCACTTTAGTTAGTGGTCTCTTTGTGTCCTCTTCCTCTGGCATTTAAAGATAAATATCCGCACCTTTCGGTCCAAGCAATTACTGTATGTGCTTTCATGTCTGTTGATGTTGGATAAAGCTGTGTGTGTTTTGTGATGCTGCTCAGCGGAGTGTAGAAGCAATAATCCAGTGAAAGGAAACCGTGACACCACCTCTACTTTCACTCCGTCTGTTTCTCTCAGTGTTTCTCAGCCCACGGAGCATTAAGTCTGAAAGAGCGTCTGCACTCTGCTACCCTCGCAGGACCTCACACGCCGGGCTTATTGTCGACCTGTTGAGCTCTTAGTCAGACAGATATTCAGAGAGGAGGACAGGGATTTCTAAACTCCATCACTTGCTCTGCTGACAAGTCTGCCTGCACCTCATTTACACGTTTTTTTTAATATATATATTCAAATTTGTCTCTGGAAAACTGAGGATGTGTGTGATTGATGTTTCACACTGAGGCGTAATTGGACAGCAAGTCATGCGACCTAAATGTCATGCAAACCTGCTTGCTCATTCATGCCCACTGCACCAAGCTGGCTCCAGGCTGCTCCGCTGCATTCCCAGCTTGTTCCTCACTATTCCTCCAGCTGCAGTTACTCACTTAAACTCAATTTGAGGTCAGTGGATGATTTTTGAAAAGGTCATGGCAGGCAAGCTTTGCTTTCCCCCATCGATGTCCCACCGCCGAGGGTTTGACACTTTATTAGACCTGACCCTTTCTAATTTCATCAGTACACAACTGGGAGAGAACTTGTCTGGCGCTCTCTCTCTCCTTCATTATTGTCTCCCTGTCAGTGTCAGACAGACACCCGGCACAGTGTAAATGTCAGAGCTGTTTGTCATAAGTGAATTATTAATGATGACACGCTGAAAAGCCATTTTCCGGGCCACAAAACCGCGTGTCTGTCTAACAATATGCAGAGAGGACGAGGCGGCGTCGCTCAGAGGGAGCGTGTGTGCATCGAGGGAACAGTGCAGGACTGTTTGCTCTGCCGTGCGCTCCACAATAATGTTTTCATTTGATTCGAGCTGGCATATTTGTTTTAGGATGTGCCGCATTTGTTTGCACTGCGTTTAGGGAGGAGTCATTAAAGGGTGAAGCTGACAGGCCGCGAGCGGCATTCATTCCCAGGCTCGGCCTCTTTGTTAGGCTCCGTTTTGTTCTCTCTCCGCAGTGACTCTGTCTCTGTCTCGCTGTGTTAAGTTGGCAAAATGCTGCACGCTGACAGTGTTGATGACCGTCACAGAGATGGAGAGAGATCAAGAGTCGAGATCTGTCAGTAGGTGACAGTGCCCGAGTTTGATTAAATGTTGCTCCGGGCTATAAACTGACGTTGGAGAAGAGATGTGGAAAGAGTTCAGGAGGAGCCGAGAGATGGATTTAGGAGGAGAAGCCAGAACGTGTCTTTATTTTTTTTACTTTACGGTTCATATAAATGATTAATGTGCTTAATATTTTATTACTCTAATCACTAGGTAGTCGTCATCCGTTTTTAAGATTTGATGATTAACGACCCTCAGAAGATGATGAAATCACTCCAATTTCCCACTGAAGGTGATATCGATTTTCTTATTGTGTGTGTGTGAAGCTAATCATGGCAGAAACATTAAAGAATACTACAAACTACAAAATCAAAAGAACAAAAGTCTCCAGTAAGCAGCAGGTTCACAATGGCAATGTTAACATCCTGACCTTATAACCTGGTATGATGTTTCACATGTTCCTAGCCATTACTGTTAGTGCACCTGATAGAGATGCAGGTGCTTTGGTCATTAACCAAATTACTTTCCATCTTATCCACTTTTTACCACTGTGTTGCAGGGACCTGCTAGTGGCTAGGCCAGTGTTTGTGTTCATAGGGTAACACTCTCAAGTGGTCCGTAATTGTTGATAAATGCCATATATCAACCAGCTGCTCTCTCATTGGTCAGAAATCTCACACAGTCGGATTCCAACCGAGGACCTTCCCCCTGTGAGCACTATTCACTAAATCCTGTTAAGGACATTATTGGACAAATATATGGTGTTTTACCTGGACGATGCAGCTGGATGTAGAGGATATAGAGGATACATTTTACTCAGAGAAAAGCATGGGTGTCAACATTTACGCTCTAAATTTATATACTTTCATTTGACTCCGAGCCATAAATGTCATCCTGCAGGTGGCTCCACAGTCAGGGGATCATCAAACACATCACAGCCAACCTCCGGGATTCATTAAATCTGTACCAAAATGTCATCCCGACCCACCGATAGTTGATGACTTATTCCAGTCAAAGTGTCGGACCAACACCCTCGCCTGGCCTATATTTCCATTCAGCTCGGAGGATAATCTGCATGGCCTCATTCCTCCGCTACACATTCTCTCAGTGCAACAGTCTTAAATGTTACTGCCATGAATCTCCGGCTCATGCCGAAGCCCGGCTACGTCTCCTGGGGAGTTCTCAATGAATTATGGCCTCTGGGCTTCCCGTCCGACACCACGTGACGGCGGCACGCTCTCCCATTCACTATTGTACGTTCATATTCACATGGGCATGGACCAAACGCACACACACACACACACACACACATGCATACACTCTTTCACATTTTGAGTAGCGCTGTGCAGTGAGAGCACAGATCTATATGGTCTGCAGGCACTTGGAAAAGATCAACATTATTATCTGTTTAATAATGGAACACCGTAGATGTGCTTATAACTGACCTGTCAGAGACAATACCTCAAAGTAATGTTTCAGGCTTCGATCGGGACGGAGTTTAAATTTTTATTTTCAACCAATCGAGGGCGCTCTGAGAAGCAGCTGATGTAGATGACGTTCTAGAAAGTAAACCAGAAAGCTGCCCGAGGACAGCTACATCTCGAATAATGCGAACACTTGATTAAGAAATCAGTCATTTATGGCCCTCCAAGCATCTGCCATCAGCCGCTGTCAAAATGAAAATAAATTCCCGTTGTGCGATCTCTGTGGAGAGATCCGTCTTTCTTCTCCGGAGCTGCTGGTTAGCTCGTTGCTCAGGTAGCGCTGGGGAAAGCTGCACTTTGTGTTGACCCCCACCTGCCCTGCGATATGAAACCATTTAGCAGAGGAAGCGATGTGACCTGCCAACCTGCTCCACCAGTCTGCACGCATGCACACAGACAAATAAAAGGCTCTCGTGTAATTATGTTTGCCCTAGAGGAGTGACACCAATAACTCTCGTGTTTTTCTTTTCTTTTTTTTCCCTCCACTTTTCTCTTTTAAAATGAGACCTGGCTCCCCGCTCTCAGCATGAGGCAGAGAAATGATTTGGGTCTTGAATGTTCTGAGGCGCTCAGTGTCACATTTCTAAAAAAAAAAACGATAGTGTGAGAACATCAAAATGTCATCCATCCTCCCCTGTTTCCATCCATCCTCACCAGTGATGGGGAGGATTCAGAGAGCAGCATTTCTACTTCTTGTTGTGGAGTTCTGTGACTTTTGCTCGATATTTTAATAAGATTTAGAAATCGCTCCATCTCTTTCTTTCTGGAATGTGGTCATTTCCTTAGTAGGTTTTTACTGCAAAATCTAGATTTTATGTTTCTAGAGGTGCCAGATATGCACTTAGTGTCACATTCAGACCTGGTGGGTCGAACCCAGGGACCTCTTGCAGACAGGGGACAGTGCTAATAAATAAGTGGATGTAATACAAATAGAAACATCTAGTTCAGCCGAGGCAGGAAATGTGTCTTTGGTCTCTCCCAGTTATGTAAAAACACAGACGTGTCACCACGGAGTATGTCCAACAAACATGGAAGTACAAACATGTTAATTCAGGTACAAACATCTACATGGGCTACACATACAGATTACCTTGATTTATCAGTTAATATGTTGATGGCACTGGGGATGAAGACGCCCTTACTGATCTCGTCCTTTGCTCCATAGCGCCACTCTGATGGAAGCTCAAACCTAGTCCAAAGATCACTTTCACACCCTCGGGTTTCTGGGATGCAAAGAAGTTGCAACCCTCAAGTCTTTATGGAAAGCAACCACCGAGCAGCCACGTCACCCATCGAAATGCCAAACCATTTCATTTTATTGAGTAAATAACTCATTCTGAGAATACAATTGGTTCTTTGAGCGAGTATCGTTCCTTTATGGCAGGGCTCAGTTTGCATATATCCACTGAGATGTGATAAGAGGCCTCTGTGCTTCCTCCTGTTATGCCTGTTATGAATGTTCTGTGAGAGTGTGTTCAGGCCGATTTCACCATTAATTTCGCTCCATTTACTTACATAGCAGGGCAGGGCAGGCCGTGTGTTTACATGTTATGGTTGTACTTTACCAGCCTGGCTGCCGCACGGTGGACATTAAAGTCCGGACGCCCCGAGCAGGATGAATGTGCACCCCGTCATAGACCTTGAATTCACTCCTGTCCATTGATTCAAAGCTCCAGATTTAAATATCAAAGATGATTGAGCTGTGCTCTCAGAGTTCAATGCTGTTAGCTTCGCGGAGCAAATTCTACCTTTGTAGTGGCAGCAGGATTTCTTTCAGCCGCTGCTGCTTTCAAGCCAAATGGGCTTAGCGGAGACACTTCCAACTTGCCTCTTTTTTTTTTTTTTTTGGCCCTGTTTTTTTAGGATTACAACCCAGACACTGCTTGTGTAGCATGTGGTCGGCATCCAGCTCCACACATTAGCGCAGTGTATAATGCAGGGAAACGCGTCTGAAGTGTGCGTGAGGTATTCATCACGTCCGTTCCCCCTCGAGGAAATGTTGCCGCTACGTGACTTATTCTGCTCCTGCAGGGGAGCAGCTCTGACAAATGGCCGAGAAGGTTGCTGGGTAAGCAAACCGAGCCTTCATCAGTATCCCATGCAGCTGCATGAGGTGACACCCGCAGCATGTCTGTGACCTCTAGTGGAGCTGCACAGAACTGTGCCAGATGCACAGACGGGCCTGGGCGCATTTCACAGGCCCGGGCAGGCAAACGAGACGGTAATCTTTTCTTTTTTATCAGCTTGTCATTGCAAATGAATGGGCGGCTTGTGTGGAAATAGGAGTCGGGACACATAAGAGAAAAGGGATGATAAAAGAGGGATATTCATGCAGAGCCGCAATAAAAAGTTGCTTCTTATGTCTTTAAGTATTAAAGCTCGGGTTCAAGTTTGATGTGGCACAGTGGAGCCTCCTCCTCCTCCTCCTCCTCCTCCTCCTCCTCTGCATGCTCAAACATTGATAAAGAGCAGCAGCGACCGCAGAACTGATGAATCATCCCTCCGTCTCATTCATCACAAGCCAAAAAAATAAATTTGAATTGATCCTATGTGTGTTCAATTAACAATGTTAAGCCCGCCAGAGGGCTTTCATAATCCACTGCAGCTTCGGCCGAGCTTGTCTGAGCAGTATGCTTTTTTTTCCAGATCAGAACAGCTGCCACTTAAGAAGCCATTAGATAATGATGTTTGGAAGAAGTATCATGTGGAGAGGAGAATCAAGCCAGGCCAATCTGCAGCTGCAGGCAGCTGCGGGGGCATCTGAAGCACTGACCTTGCACTTAGACTGTGAGATTAAATCGTCTTTATAGAAGTGACTGTGGTAAATATGCGGTAAATTCACCGTTGACGTTATCGATCTGTCAGGCTGTCAGCTGATTATTAACTCTCTTTTCATTCATTCTAATTTTGAGCGAGATAGAAATATGGACTAATGGATGGTTTAATTTAAAAAGCAAGCGGCTGCCGTACCAAGCAGTCACTGAGAAATCCTTATTCATGGCTTCTTATTTTATCAACCTTCCATCCCTCGCACTGTATATTAAAATGGATTCCTGTCGCTGGGATTTAGTGGTTTTTTTTCTTTATTTTGGTTTGGCATCATATTTTTTAAATTATGTGGCCTTAAAAGTGTCTCAATTCCCGCCCATTAATTCTGTCATCTAGATATTCTCCACATTTTAGTTGTTAACGCTTGTTTCACAAAGGTCAAGATAAGGTCTACAAATACCTGTTTTTTGTCCTCAACCTCGACAGCTTTCAGTTTTCTGTCAGAACCTGAAGAAACCAGTTTGCTTCATTGTTGATCATTTCATTAGTCGATTAAATGATTAGTTGTTGCAGCTCTAGTAAGATACAAAAAACGAAATTTGAGTCGCATTTTAG
Source organism: Karalla daura (assembly GCA_029224185.1). Lineage (NCBI taxonomy): Eukaryota > Metazoa > Chordata > Actinopteri > Chaetodontiformes > Leiognathidae > Karalla > Karalla daura. Next base: position 22,281,445 of record CM055194.1, read on the forward strand.
TTACAAGTTACATTTTAGCTCGCATATTTTAGAACCTGTGGTGGGATACATCTGAAAAAAACTTCTTAAACCTTATTTTAATGGTGATGATCAGGTTACAACACAGCTGAAGATAGTCAGACAACAGCACATGTTGTTACACATTCCCTATATTTCATGTCTCAATCTGTTAATTCAGTGATTAGGGATGTAAAATATCTGTAATCCAAAACCATAGTGTATTTCCTGTAAAACAGCAGCAGACCTCTGCAGCACCCGTTAGATGCAAAGCAGTCAAGATAATGGATGGATGAGCGATCCCTATACACGACGTGAAGATGAACTCACCTCAAACATGCAGTACCTCCGTCGGTCAGGAGATGGAGGTGACGGCTCAGGAACTGTGTCTTCTGACAGTCGACATTAACCAGATAGATGATGTGACTGTGATGATAACACACATATAAATTCACATTAGCGTCGATAGATTAATCTGGCCTTGTACTGGAGATTAGCGATCAGTCAGGTGGGTCGTCCACCTGCTGTGCAGCTGAGCGTCTTTGTTGACACATACATTTAAACAGCCTGATAATCCTGACATCCAATTTTCTTTTTGCACAATTGATCCCTCCATTAACTGTTTAATTGTGTCTTTCATCATTTTATTCATTCATTAAAAGGCTTAATATTCATAGTTGTGCCTTGTGCCATGGGTGTTATCCGTCACTTTAGCATCAACTAAAGGAAAGTTAATGAAAGACGCCATTTTTGATCAGGATGGAAACGTGTTGTCTCAGTGATATTTATCCCTAGCTTACTATTGTTGTTAGTCATCAATAAAACACTATATAAGAACCAAATTCAAGTTATTAATGTTTGCCAAGGTGTTGGAAGATTTACATTAATCAATAATATTTGTAAAGGTGAAACAAAAGTCATTCTGTGGATGCAAATGTGTGGAGATTATAGATTTATCCTTTGTCAGGTGTGAGATGTCTTTCCACCACTTATTAGAGTTTTATTAGTGATTAATGACGACAGCTCAACATGCACAGCACGCTATTAGAGACTGCAATGCAGTGTTTTCATCCTCTGCTCAACTTCAGAATCCACATAAACCCCTTTTATGTCTGAATTTCCGAGAATCATTTGGTCAGTGCGAGGCTAATCCTCTTCCCAGTCAACACACAACTACTCATTGCAGAGGAAGAAGACAAAGCTGTCCGTAACTCGACTCTCCAAGCCCTGAAACGCTCCTCTTCATCTTCCCAAATCAAGTCACTTAACGCCAACGAGCTTGCCAGGAAGCCGCATAAATCCGCCGTTAATGTTGGTTTTCATCCGCTCGACGACTGCCGCTCCTCCGTCGATGCCCAACTGTTGCTTCGGCTGCTCGAAAACTCGCAGCACGTTGAGGGAGGAAAACCCCCCCCAAAAAAACAGGTTAACAACACGCTGGAGGACAGAGGTCGTTTGTCTGCAGACGACGACCATAACTCAGGTCCCTGTGGGGGAAGAGATGATTTATATGGGTTATTCCCTGAAATCTAGGGTTACAGCGACAGATTCATTGGGGCTTAGAATAGGGGGCATGTCAGTTCAGTTGCTAGGAAACAAGTCGGAGGAAGACAACAGTGGAAGGCGTAAATCTGGGTTGGAGAGAGAGAGAGAGAAAGGGGGTAAGACAGGGGACAGACAGACAGAGAGACAGACAGAGAGACGGGCAGGGAAATCGTGCTGCAGGGTAAATGTGTTTCATCATATTTCCTCCAGGCGCTGATCAAGACCAGGAAGGAAGAAGCTACAGTGCTGCTATTTCCACTATGTCTCATCACAGAGAGATGAACTATCGATTCTGCCAGGGCCGTCGTCTTAATTATTCCTGTTTGTTGTGATCAAAAACACTTTCCCAACGGTGAAGCCCAGACATCCAAACCCTGGCTCTGGCACGGCTCGTCATTAACGCACACCCAGACAGAACACACACACACACACACACACACACAAGTCCTCTCATGTTCCAACCATTACCATCTCAATGAAGCTAAATATAGCCCAACCCCCCCCACGCCCCCACCCAACCCCCCGGGCCCCTTCATCTCACCACATCAATAGGTCTGCCTTTGTCGTCTGCGTTTGTCATGAGCTCGTCTGCGTCGTGTTGGATTCTAGGGCCTGGCCCACAGCACACTGACCCGGAGCTGTGGTTATTCTGGGGTGGGGGGGGGGGGTCCCATCTTAAGAAGGTTCAGCGGGTGTTTGCTGATAAACGAGCTGGTTAATGAACCTGCGACTCAGAAGCAAAAAGTGCTGCGTTCGCCACAGATGTTTGCTCCAGGTTAAATCTGTTTGTGGCGCTAATGAACAAGACGCCTCCTCCAGCGCTCAAGTTGCTGCAAAACTCAAGATTCGAAACTGAAGTTTTATCTGTCATTACGGTGAAATTCTTATGCGGCTTTGGTCATTGCATAAAGTACAAAAACGTACCGACAGAGACAGGAGTACATAGATAAAAGCAGGGGCGTGTCCAGGGAAATCTGAGTTGGAGAATGTGACGATTACTGTTGTGCATAGAGGTGTGTTTGACCTGAGCTCCTCATACTCTGGGAACCAAACAAGAAAGACATTGTCATTGTATCTTCTCAACCATATGCACTTATGTGCAATTGGAGTCACAGATACAATTAGTGGTGTGCTCCAGTGGATCTCCTCCCCTCTGTGAAGACTGCAGGGAGAGGTCGTGATTGCACTGATTGACCATGGTTCCTGACGGGCCGTCTCATTCCTGAATGTATGATTCATTTGATGGCCACACCGTGGTTATGTGATGAGCACTCACAACAAACAACCTCTCCCTATGGTTAAGGTTTCCATAACAAACCTTCTCCCCAAATAATTAGTCCTTTAACGCAAATATTGTGGAACTAGATGGAATAAGCCGTCCTTTTCTGGAATACTCTGAGCAGCGACACAGCAGCCTCCAGAGGATGCTCCACCTGCACGATTTACTTTATCTGAATGTGTCTCCCGCACAGATGTGATTTTGGAGTAATTCCAATTAAAATGTGTTTGAATTCATGGCTCAAACTTTTGCAGCCTCTATTTGAAGCTTTTCAAGCTGACTGCCGAACACATTCCCATCAGAAATCTGCAAATTATTCCCTGGTTTTGAAAATATTCGGCTCTCATGTTTTTACTCATATTAATTCATTTGTCATTTTGTCTGTGGGAGCAGATTGTTTCCACACTGAGGGAGTTTCACATTTTCCACTGGTCTGATATTACCGTGTTAGGCCTCTCTGTGGAAACAGCGTCTCAGTCATGATGGTTTCTGGAAACGGAAGAAATCAAGTGAAATTTAATTTAAAATCGAACGATGTCTTGAAAGAAAAATGGACAGCAGCTCTGAATGTGTTTTCACACTTTTTCGGTCAAACTCACGCTGAGGTTTAAGTGCAGTTTAATCCGGGGGGAGCTCTGCATAGTCCACCCATCTCTCATCCGCTGCATGGAGAAATCACAGGTTGGCAATTCAGAGATGTTCAACTCTCACGTCACTTGAGAGAGAAAGAGAGAGTGAGAGAGGGCTCGTAATAAATGGACAGAGCATCTGATTGTGTTGGAGCACCAAGCAAAGAGCGGACAGGGAGCTCTGGCTCTGTGCTGATTTATCCTCCACCTGGAGCTGGAGTTGAGGCACCTTCAGGACTTATATAATGTTTTATCAAAGCTCAGAACTTATTGAATGTCACCCAGAACATACGTTGTGATCCTCATTGTTAATATACATGTTGGATGTGCAGCTGCACAAAAGTCACGCTTTTGTTTTCTGGTTCTACGATAGTGAAAATAGAGATAAATATGAAAAAGTGACATAAATAGCTAAATGTTTGTGGGAGCATTGTTGCAGCAAAATGCGGTATAAACACGTTGTTGCTCGTTTTGATAACACACGATTATAATTCGGTTTGTTTTCTGCCAGACGAAGCAAAATGTGTCAAATCCGCGGTCCTGTCTGTCTCCCAAGTACCTGGAAAGTCTTTCATGATCTGTCACATCCCGTCTAGACTGCTATAATTCACACCTCTCACACTCGAGCAAACACAACCTTTTCAGGCTTCGGTTAATTCGCTCCTCACACACTCTCAGCAAAGGCTGCACGTAGCACCACTACATTATTCATCACACTGACTAACTGGGTGTTTCAGAGCTGGTTCTGAGATGTTCATGATCAGTGTTATTACAATATGGGGACCGGCCATTATCAATGAATGTGGAAACAGCTGAGCCCGAGTGAAGCTCGATCACCTCCTCACCTCCTCTCCTCTCACAGGAGAACTTATGAAAACACGTCCTTGTCCTCTTCTAGACCTCTTTTCACTCCATCATTATTTCTGTTTTCATTTTGCTGCTGTGACTCACTTTGCCGCTAACTTTCTAAAGGTGCCTCGACAACATTTGCAATTACCATACTCGAGGTAACGTATGGATGTTCACCTTTTTTTACGGACGTCTCGTCGCTATGGAGACTGATCCGACAGTGACACTCCTCCGTGAGGTCAGTCTGGAGACTGTCGACAGAGACTTTCACAACAAAACGCCTCGTTCACAAGCAAACAGACGCCACCCTCACCTTCACAACGCTCTCCACGCTACTCAGCTCCACGCTACTCAGCACCTACCAGGACGGTGACCTCGCATATCGTGCTGTAGCCTCTGTTAAAAAGGACCGTCAGAAATGAGAAGATGTTCTTTATGTGTCTGCTCTTTTATTTATCTATACGTGCAAGTTTAAAACTCCTCCCACAACGGTCAACAGGAGCGTTTTCTACGCTGATGAAAATGTGTTGACACATTTAGTCAGACAGACACACAGATTCCTAATGTGACGTCTCACACACCGTCTCTGTGTGGTGTTTTTTCGCTATGTGACACTAACAGAAGTGCTTGGGATGGGAATGACTAGAAGCTGAGTGTGGAAACATGGAACATTAAAGGAGACCGAGATTAGTTGAATATAAGATCATTGGTCACAGGTGTCAACATAGGTCTAAAAAGAGTTTTTATTTTTCCATTTTCAGGGATGTGAATGTTACAGTATGCTCCCATTCTGCACAGATCATTTCATTCCACCCTTAGCACAGGTTTAGGCTTTACTGAACTCCTCACTTAACGATGGAGTGAAGCAACTTTTTTCCTGAACTAAGCAGTAACTGGAGCTTTGAAGCAGCACTGGAGCACACACACACCCATCCTCACATTTCTGAACCACAATCACAGCCTGATGGACTTCCAGGAGTGCATACACTGGCATCTCATTGGAAACTTCTCCAAACAGTCGTGTGGTTTTATTCGCCTGTCATACATAAATTATGTTGCTACATCTTCAAGTTTTAAACCCGTACATGAATGAGGAGTGTTTTTCGCAATATTCAGCAAAGCCAAGGGAAAAGTGTTTTTTCTTTTCATTCTAGAACTGAAACGTGACAGGAAAGAGAACTGCAATCGTTGTGTTTCTGAAGCTGCACTATGTCTCCCCTGGATGGGATTGAAAAAGCAGAAACAAATCCCACCTAAAGCAAAATCACCAACAGGTTAGACTTTAAGGTCTCGATAAAGAGAAACGGTGAACTGGCCACATCCTGGCTGGGCCCAGTTGATATCATATCATTTTCCAGGTTTGTGAGGACAGAAATGGGGTTAACTCATTGCTGCGGCATGGAAATAGCTTGAGATGTCTCCAAAGGAAAAAAAGAAAAAGAAGTGGGATGAATCCACAGTGTGTGAGCTGGGCAGAGAGATGCTGGCAGGTGAGGATGGAAACTGCTCAGTCGGTCATTCATCAGTAAACACGTGCGCACGTGTGGTTTCACGTGGTTGTTCCCTCCTCCGGCCTCGGTGGCTCATTGAGAGCAGCAAGAGAAGAGCTCCGTAATGACCGGGTTTCAGAGACCGGGCTTTCAGGTGTGTCTCCGCTCTGCACGTACTATTTTTGAATTGAAATCTTTGTCCGCGGCTCGGAGCCGTGGCACTCGTCCCATTACCAGAGCAGGGACTGTCAACCTGCTGTCAGGCCTGCAGCCAACCCCGCTGACCCCGTGTTCCTCGAATACATTTATGCCAGCCAGACACCCGGTAGCGCTGCGAGACGATATTCCCAACTCTGACGATGTGTTTGCAATGTCAAATTAAAGGCCAGTTCTGCACCAGCCGCAGCCTCTCTGACTTTATCCTGTCGTGCTGAAGTGGATTTTTCGCCACCGTGTAATCAGATGTTTTGAATTCAGCTCAGAGGCAAAAGGTTTGTAGGGATTTTAGCTTCAATAGTAACGCGACATATGAGTAGAACATACCATAACCTGCTTGTCTGGGAATGATTATTTCTACCTATCTATCATAATCTATCAATATCTATCTATCCATCTCCCATGTAATCCCAAAATGATGTTAATAATCTCTATATAATCCCAGGATGACTCAATAACTCATTGTCTCATGCATTCAATTCAACTCGTGTTCACACAGCACTATTATTCACTCAACACTAATAACAGTAATAAGCATATGTTGTAAGTTGTGAAGTATTTAATGTACATTTACTGCTTTCAGACACTTGAAGACTAGAGCAACTATCTATTATGTCAGCCTTTCACAAACAGTTGGTGAAATGGTTCAACAGTGAATGAGTTTGTAAATAACATATAAACCCTCTTATAGTATGATTATTGATCAGTTATATGCGTTCGATTAGGGAACAATCCTTGGACAAACGAACAAAGTGCTTCATATCCTCACCTTGTAACTAAAGCAAGAGCCTGTGGTCCATTAATCACTGATGCGGCCAAACAAGCTCTGCATAAAAGGTGCTGATCAAAGCTGGAGTGATAGGCCGAAATTAACCTGCAGCCCGACGCATCCATGTCGTCTCTCAAGGCGGATGATACCTGGTGGTTCCTGTCCAAAGGTGTGACTGTAATTAGAGGAAGAAAAAAAAACAAAAAAGCTACCAACTCAGAGCCTCTTCTCCAACAAAAGAGGCTCTAATCACTCTGCCTTTTCCCAGGAAAGAAGCATCATCCTTCCACCCTAATCATCCCCGCAGCTAACACCTAATTACCATAATTCACCCCTCACCTCTCAGCCAAGAAAGCTGCGGCGGCCGCACGCTCTCATCCTGGCACAACACCATGCAACGCTATCGCTCCCTCGCCGCCTCGCAGAGGAAGTAACAGAGCTGACGTTGTTCTCACTGAAATACCACAAAAAAAAGAGAAAAAGCGAGTCAGACACGATTCCTGTGACTTATGGCTGCAGGAGAGCGTTTGAGCGTCTCCTCTCATCGTCCGTAATGAGGAGACGTCAGAAACCTGTCTGTTACGTGTGCTATTTTTAAGGCTGGTAATGTGTCGGAGCACTAATGATTCGGAGGGCACACACCATTGATCGCTGCCTCCGTCACAGCACCGTCACTAACTAGCCGTCAGTGTCAGCGCTAACTCCCTCCTGGGGTTTCGTCTCGTTCTGTGACTCCTGTCTGCACCTCCATCACGGTGCTACCTCAGCTCCACAGATGTAGTCCACGTGCTTTTCTGAAAAAAAAAAAAAAACGGGACCAGAGCCTGAAACATGAGACTGCATTTTGTCATCCTGTCCATCTATAGGAGTGTTGTTAGACTCAGACAATTACGTGTGTGTATATATATGTGTATATATCCGCCTCATGAGAGTATAAAAATGTTTTATCAAAATGTTGCAACTTTCCCAAAATTTTAATGCTTTACACCTTCTTACCAACATAGCCACTCTGGTTGAGATCTTGCACATGCAGCATCATTTTCTAAAAAGGAGCTCTGCACTTTCTCTCGTTTTAACAAAAGAGAAACGATATGTTTTAAACCCGTTTCTAGCTGTGGTTTTGTGGTCCACGTGAATGAGGACGTGAAGATGTTTCAATGTATATTTTTGTACAGCCAGTGCAGGTACAAAGTGGAGGTAGAAGTGTTTTATTTTCCATTCGACACATTTCCCTCCGACGTGTTTGTGAATCATTTAAAGTCACGTTCCTCATCCCTGACAGACGTAGCATTTCGCCTGCACCCCTCTGAGGCAGCTTGCATTGTGAAGCCCTGCATCCTGATGAGAGCAGATTATCATCACTAGCAGCCGGCTCTCGGCAGCCCCACTCCCCCTCTCACTACCAGGCCAGGCAATAGCAGGTTCCCAACCCTGCAATTAGCCAGAGATGCTGGCTGGCGTCCTCCACAGCGCCTCGCCTGCTCTGGCTTTTTCACAACAGGTGTTTTACTCCAGCCCAGATCTGCTGCGTGACCAGCGCTGGGCTCGCTCGCCCCGAGGCGTGACCGCGCGGGGTAAACAATGTGAGTCGGCGCCAGTATCTCAGCACGCAGCCCTCTGACCAGGCACGCAGAGGAGGAACGATGGAGTGACCTTGGAGCGCATCTTAGATGTTTTACTAGAATGTAAAACCCTAAAACCATCTGTAAAATCTCAAACTACTGATGAGACTGCCAGATGATCTGTGTCACACACGTCAAACTCAAAGCTGAATCAGACTCGTGATGTCATTGTATGTGGCTCACAACAGAGAGGGTTGTCTTAAAATAAAAGTCTGTGCAGCTTTATAGAATGCATGGACCCCAAACACAGGGAATGTAATGAATGGATTGGATTGGATTAGATCACCATGTCAAAACACTGAATGGGGGGAACATGGTAACATGGCCATGTGAAAAACTAAAACTAGAAAACAATTTCAGCTATTCAACTATTCCAGCATATCCCACAAAAATGTGGGATATTTCATCTTAAGTCCTGTGCTTTCATTTACTTTTGTACCTGAACAGAGGCTTGTATATGGGAATTGTTTTAGAGATTATTTTGGACAGCTCTCAGAACAAAGTATTTGCTGATGATTTTTGGACCTGGTATTTGGCATGTATTCCAGTAAAGGCAACATGAAACAATTTTCATTCTAGGTCCCCTTTAAAGCAGATCCCTCTCAAGATATATGTATTTTTTCACAGCTATGTGACTTCACTAAGTGAATGTTTGACTGTTCATCAGGTCTGTGCTCAGTTGTCTGTGTGTACAGGTTGTAAAGGTGTGTATGCGTGTGTGTGTGCGGATGCTGTCGCATGTTCTCTCTCACACCCAGTGGAGTGGGTGGAGGGAGGGAGGGAGGGAGACACTTCCCCCATCACATCACTGCAGACCAGGCGTTTTGAGGTTTCTCTCTCTGTGTCTCTCCCCTCCCTGTCCTCAGCAGTTGACAGCTTGTTTTGGTGGCTGGAAAAAAAATGTGGAAGTTTTTCTTTTTTTCTTTTGTTTTCCCCCCTTCGCTTTATATCGGTGTTGTGCCTGCAGTATAGGATAGCGCTCTGGTGATAGGTGGACATCAGGGAGGAGGAGAGGAGGAGACAGGACTGATGCGCTCACTGGACTTGTTATAATTAAAAATCATTACTCCGTGGATCGACCTCGTTTTTTCTCTCTCTTGTTGCGCTTTTCCGCGGAGGATGGCAAGAAGATGTGACCTGTTGCAGACTGATGTTGGGATAAAACCGCGCTGCATGAACCCATTTCTCTCCAGTGATTAATAACTGAGGCGCGATTGAATTACTTTGGTGGTTATTTCCTGCGCACCTGCAGAAAAGGACGCACCTGAGACGAGCCCGCAGTTGATGTTTTGCGCAGGTTTCGCAAGTTCTGCGCTGTTTTTTGCGCCTCTGAAACTGATGATGGACTGAAGCCGCTGCAGATCTCTCCGCCTGCAGTCTCTCACTGTCCTCCCTCCTTTGCTCCCTTTATTCCGACAGAATGGCGCGGTTTGGAGATGACGTCCCGGGCTTGCTGAGCTCCGGGGACGGCGGCTCGGAGCGCGCCCGGCCCCGGGATGGAGCCGCCGTGTCCACTGGGGGAGTCTCTCCAGCCTTCAAGCAGAGCAAGGCGCAGAGAGCCCGCACCATGGCCCTGTACAACCCCATCCCCGTCAGGGAAAACTGCTTCACCGTCAACAGGTCCCTGTTCATCTTCGGGGAGGACAACGTGGTGAGGAAGTACGCCAAGAAGATCACGGAGTGGCCATATCCTTCACACTGATGCAGGTTGGGATGGCTGTGGAACAGTTAATACACAACAAGCATGACATGGAAGTCAAATGTGTGTCTGCGTGTGTGTGAGTGCGTGTGTGTGTGCGTGCTTAACAGTTACACAGAATCTCTAAACAGCCGCAGTCTCCATAGTGTTCTACCCTTTAGGTTTATGTTCGTGTGTGTGTGTGTGTGTGAGAGAGAGAGAGAGAGAGAGAGAGAGAAAGAGAGAGAGAAAAAAAGCTGAACTTCAGCACCTTGGACAGGGCACATGCGCGCGCAGACACGCGCACGCTCTCCCTCCCTCCTGTTCCTCTTTCACTATCGTTCTAATTATCTATCAGCCTGTCTTGCTCACAGACAAACACAAAAACAAATCTATCTATCTATCTATCTATCTATCTATCTATCTATCTATCTATCTATCTATCTATCTATCTATCTATCTATCTATCTATCTATCTATCTATCTATCTATCTATCTATCTATCTATCTATCTATCTATCTATCTATCTATCTATCTATCTATCTATCTATCTATCTATCTATCTATCTATCTGTGTGTCTGTCTCTCTGTCTGTCTGTCTGTCTGTCTGTCTGTCTGTCTGTCTGTCTGTCTGTCTGTCTGTCTGTCTGTCTGTCTGTCTGTCTGTCTCTCTCTCTCTCTCTCTCTCTCTCTCTCTACACACCCCTACATGAAAATAAACTTTCCCTATATTTTGTTTCCATGGGAAAATGGATTTGGTGAGACAGACAGATCAAGAAAACATTTTTATAAGGGACCTTTCTATGTGCATGCACGCACACACACTGACACACACATAGACAGACACACACAAACTCTCTCTCCCTCCCTCTCTCCCTCTCTCCCACTATCTTTCTAATTATCTGTCAGTCTCTCGCTCACAGACAAATGCACAAAGAGAGAGAGAGAGAAAGAGAGAGAAAAAGAGAGGGGGGGTTGATATCGGTTCAGTGATAAATGACTTTTTTGGCTCATTAATTGATTGCTTAATTTCAATATATGATACAGTAGGAAATCAGGAACAGACAGTGGAGTGTGACATGAAGGGCAAACTAACAACGCTTTCTAGTGTATCAGGAGTGTTTCTGTCTCCGAAGAACTGTAATCCAAACATAGATTAAACTCAAAGTGTTGTTTGTCGACGAGTGTGTGTCTTATACAGTATTCAGTTCTTTGCACACACACACACACACACACACACACACACACACACACACACACACACACATACACACACACACTCTACTGCAGAGGGGGAGGAGGTGTCAGTGGAAAGTGGATTAGAGGAACACACTGGAGTTTCTCTGTTTACAGCCGGGAATCTTTTCTGTCAACAAAAGGCAACAAAAGCTGTTACAGGATATATAGAAAACTGCAGTAAAGATGCTGGATGAGGTGATTGACTGGTGGCTGTGCTCATAATTACAGGCTTTAAGCAGGAAAACATAGCTCTGTCTGTTTTTATATGATTGTAAATGTGAACACCCTGGGTCCAGGGAATCTGATTAACATTACTGAAATATTTAATACTTCGGTGAGTGGCAAAGTTTTGGCTGACAGTCTAAACTGTGTGTGTGCTACTATTTGCTACAGTAGTTGGATTATATCACAGTCACATCGTACAGACTACTATTACATAACACATCACATTAATGGTTATTTGGTTATTCTCTCAGCCCTAATGACTCACTCTGCTGTGACTGAAAGACTGTATTATTCCCCTCCGCCTGTTGCTCAGGGCGGCGACCACACGCAGATGTCCATGTGTGTGTGTGTGTGCGTGCGTGCGTGTGTGCGTGTGTGTGTTTGTGCTGCTCACCAGGTGCCCGGGCCAGGTGTGGCCTCCCCTCTGCTATTGTGCTGCTCCATTCAGCAGCTTCCTGGTTGACTTAATGACTGACTGACTGGACGACTGATTATTTTATTTTATTCTACTTTCATTTATTTACTTAAGAACCCAGTAAATAGAATGAGTGTCATTCTATCGTTGTGTTCTCGGGGGGTTGCCCGTCTATTGAGGTGATCAAAAATAGAAGTGGGATGAGTTTTAATCAGCGGCTGGTTCGGGAGGGGTCGAGCTTGTGCGTGTTGGTTATCTCATTACAGACATATCTCAGCTGTGCAGCAGGTGGTGTCATTATGCTGATATGATGCTTATATCAGCTGTGCTTTGTACATATTTCATACCTTCTTACTTCATTGTAGTCAATATTAAAAATGTACACGATGTATATCGCTCTCCCACCTCCTCTTCCTTATTTAGATTAAATATTTATGCATAATTTTATATTCTTATCGTATTTCCTTTCTTGTTTCATGCAGTCGGGGTCATTACAGTACATTTCCCTGTCAGTCCACTCGTACATACGCGTGTTGTGGCGAGTAGAACATCTCCAAATCGTTGGCCAGCTTCACATCACTGCGTGGTGACCAGGAGGAAACGAGTCAGACCGAACAACCTCCAGGTTAATGCGCCCGCCATGGAGCGAGTGTCTCATTACATCTAATGATCTCTACTGTATCCGATTAACAGGCATTAACAGGAATTATAAGCAAAGATGTCCGATCGCTGTGTCATATACTGTTACAACATGTCATCACTCACCCAGTTAAAGATTTGGCTAATACGGTTTCGATGGGAGTGTCGCTCTGAGCTCAGTGCTGCTGAGTGGCTCTGTCTGCTGTGCAGCATGTGATCTGCCTGAATGCACAAGATGCTAAACTGTACCTTCAATGGTTTTACACACACATTATTATTATATTTTTATACTTATGAGAACCCTCGTTAGCCTCGTCTTTCCAGTCCTCACATCTGGTCATGAGCTGCAGGCAGTGAGTTTGTGAATACAAGTAGCTTTGATAGGTTTTGCTGGGCTCAGTTTTAGAGGTATTTGTGTGTTGATGTGTGAAGTGTACAAGCTCTGGCTGCTTTATATTACTCTGTTGTCATAATGTTGTGGCTGAATGTCGTGCTGCTGTAATATTGTATCTGTGAAAGCATTAGAGCTACAACAAACAACTGTCTCTGGAGTCAATTCATCTGTCAGTTATTTTCTCTCTATCGATTAGTTGTTTGGTATATGCAGCACTGCAACTGTTTTACAAAGGTCAAGATAAAGTTTTCTAAAGTTTCATCAACCACAACAACTTTCAGTTTTCTGTCTGAGAAAATGTTCACTTTTTAAGAAGCTGAAAGCAGAGAATTTTTCTTCTTTAAATCATTCTTTAATCAATTGTTTATTGAAATTGTTATTAGATTAGATTATTAGTGAATGGATTATTTCATTAGTGGATTGATAGTCGATTAATCGATTAGATGTTGCAGCTCTAGAAAGCTCATGTTCAGGATTTCCCTACAGGGACAATCATATCGATTTGTTTCTTGTCATTGCTTTGTTTTGTTTTGCTTCCCATCGCATCGTATTGTATTGTGGATAAGGTGATGAACTCAGATGTCCAGGAGAGGCTCAAAGTAGAGTGGTCTCTCCTCTGTATGGAGAGGAGCTGGGTTGGTTTAGGCATCTGGCTGGGCTTCAGGATCCTCCCAGAGAGGAGAGCACGGGTTAGGAAATGTACAGGATGAGAACTAGCTAAACTCAGCAAAGAAGAAGGTAGAATCAACAAAGTGACACCTACTATTGTCATTATTCAACTATTTCAGTGTCCCCTTGCAGTGTTTATATAGTGATGTGTCCTTGCTTGTCTTCTAATTTTCATATTTTTATTACCCCATTGTACAATAGGGAAATCAATTCAAGGAACAATTTGATAAACATGGATAGTTTTAAACACCTTTTTCTTAAATTCAACCAATTCTACTTTTTAATGTCACTTTCTTCCCTCCTTCTAGAAACCAAACTGGTTCTCAGAAGCAGCACAATACAAAGCTACACACACACACACACGCACGCACGCACACACCATCTCTGCAGGATGTCTCATAAAAGGTCAGTCTTGTGTTTGGAGCACAATTTGTCGCTGTCTCTTTCCCCTGAGTGCTCAATTAACAGCAGATGATCAATCCAGGAATCGTCCAGAGGTTTTCGAGGCTGAGCTGTCGGAGTATATCCCGTGGCTTTGAGAGAGCAGTTTTCACCAGATTTGTGAGTGGGTGTTATGTCACAGAGTGGCAGGACTGGAGGAGGGTGTGAGTGTGACTCCTGCGTGGGGTCGGAGGCGGACCGGTCACAGCGGGCCTGTGGAACCAGGCCCGCCTGGCGGGGGAAGAGGCAGGGCTAATTACTGTAAGTCTGGGGCCTGAGTTCAGCCGAGCAGGCCTGGGGAGGAGCGGCAGCTGCTCCTCCTGTCTGATCCCCACTGGGTTCCCCCGCAGCGGGAAGTTTCCCATTGAGAAGGTACACCTCTAAATAATTGATTGATGGATTTATTAGAGTTTGTTTTCATCAGGGCACACAGAAATAACCGTGCGCCCGCTGGTTGGTAGACTGGTAGACTTTCAGCTTTTTAATTTGAGTTACAAGGTGCATTTCCATTACCCTGACTAATGCTAAAAAGCTAAATATTGCAGTAATAAAGCACCAAAGGAAACACCTAAATGTCAAAAACCCTCTCAAATACCACAGAAACATTTGTATGCTCTCATGATAGAGAGGTAGTCTTTTGGACATATTGATGTAGAACTTAAAAGTGTCATGGAAACACTTCCACTTTTCTTAATCTGACTTAAATTGGAGTCTTGTGGGACAAGATTTTAGCCAATATTATGTGATGTTTCCAGAAGACTGTACAACAGCTCATGTGTGAAACACCCTTACAGACTTTCACAAATAGAATTAAGGTTTCACAACTGAGACTGTGCTTGAATGAATGTTCAACCTCTGTAGGATACACTAGATTTACCTAAAACAAAGTGGACAATCAATGGAAAAAGTCTCTCAGCACACTAAGTTGGTTTCCCCTTTAAAACCTTTTCCTTAAAAACTGGAAAATCTGATCTTAACTCAGCGTGGTCCCTCAGTTGAATCAGTTGCACTTGTACTCCATCGACATTTCAGAGACATTGCGTTTATTTATTGATGAACTGTAATAGAAATACAGCTACACTTATGTTTTGGGCATCGGGCAGGAAACGTCGTTTTTTAAAACCACGTTTTCTCACAGGCCTCTCAGAGGCTCTAACCGGGAGATGAGAGAGAGAAAAGGTAATTTAATCAAGGCTGCATTTTAGATTGTAAATTCCTTGGATATGCCTTCAGGGTCATTTTACAGCTGGAAAATACACCATTTATTCCCCTCTAACTAGATTTCATCCTTGAATGAAAAACAGGAAATGGGAAATTGGAAAGGAAATGACCCCAGAGTCCCTATAGTGCACCTATGGACCAACTACCTCCAGTAATGAAAACATGTTTTAAAACCTGCGGCTGGCTTTATCAATTTTTATCAAGGGCTGATTTTCGAGGTGAAAGTCTGCAAAATAAACTCATGATTAATTGTGTCATTACGCTAGGTTAGGTGTGGGCTGGCCTCCAGTTTGCGTCGTCCACAAAACATCATGAGGTATGTCCCAGCCCGAGGCTGCGCTTTGATGACTGTATATCCACCTGCCTCTATATGTCCTGACAGAGCAGTGTTTATAACAGCGGCCTGGCGTGGGCTGGACTGAACTACGGCCGCATTTATCCTCGGGATTGATGGTCCGGCTCCGTCAGACCACTGAGGTGTGGAGCTGAAGTGGAATTAAAGAAAGATCGAGTTATGCCCGACGCAGCAGTCTGTTAAATCCATTCGCTGGACAACATCTCTTTTTTTCTTACCTGAAGCTTAATAACGGCTCAACAGAGACTTGTAGCGTATCAGTGTTTTCATTCCTCCGGCCTAAATTGAGTCAGTTTTACTTCCAAATAGAGGTCCCACCCTTGGCTCGCTCTGTGTTTGTATATTTAATGCCACACTCGGCCTCAAACTCTCCCTCTCTCTCACACATACACTCACAGGCAGGCGGCTGATAATTCATAGATTTCCAATAAGCCCGGCTCAGATGCTCGTGATTCATTTTCACCTCTCTGTAATAATAATCGTAGGGGCCCGGATCCAATCTGGGCTCTGAGTCTCCACGTCTATTTTTACACGCGTGTTTGAGGAGTGGAGGCAGAGTGCCAGCGTCACTGTGACTCACAGGATTGCTCACGAGACGCCTCGCTGAGAAAGCTGGGAGACGATCTGTGATCCACGTCACTCCGCAGAGCGGCCCGGAGGGCGGGGGGAGGGATTTATTCAAGCACACTTGTTGAATGTGTAACTTCTGAGGAACCAGGCGGTGCATTTTGATGATATTAAGAGGGGAAAATGATTAAAACATCCAGAGTCAAAGGCGGCCCTTCATTGGGAGGTTAATAAGACCTGCAGAATAAATTTGTGCATCGAGGAGCCTTTTTAGCCTAAAATGTTTAAGCTGTGTTTTCGTTTTGAGGAGCTCAGCCAGTGGTTTGATGGATAGCACGGCTCCTCACAGCAAGGAGACCTCTGGTTCAGATCCCTCTCAGCCTGTGTGGAGCTTTGTTCTCCAAGAGTCTGCAGGAGTTTTACTCCAGTTTCCTCCCACAGACCAGCAGCATCCTGAAACTGAACATGTATTCAGTGCATTCTCAGTTGTTTATTTGTTGTTTGTTTTCTGCAGCTTCTGTTTGCGCTAAGAGAAAATCAACGGTTATCTTCGGAGATCAGCAGGGGGTCGGATACGCACAAATATTGCAAAACCAACCTTTTTAAGTAGTTGGCTCCGCTAATGAAAGAGGGGAGGCTGCGTGCATTAACTAGATTATTCTCGGCTCCATTTAGATGAAGATGCAGATAGAATATTCATCCTCGTCAGTCTTGTAAACAGCTTAGTGGGAATATTGTGTTTTGGGGAGTCGGTGTGAAAAACATACACATGCCTCCCTGTTTTCAGGTGTGACAGATTATTTTCTCAGTGAATGTTTCAATCCAATTATTCATGCGATCCATGATCTTCTCTCTGTCTGTTTGTCTCTTTGTCAACACATTTGTCAGCTCTTAGTTTCTGTCTCATTTCTGTAAAACTTTGTCATGTCTACAGTGTTTTGTGTGTGTATGTTGAAAGTATGCTTAAAAATGTAGATGAGACCCAGCTGTCTTGGCTGAGACTGAGCTCTTAATTATGGGAGTAGATTCATATCTAAAGAGATCCTTGTGTGTCACTGTGGCAACTTTAATTCACTGCAGGTTTATGATTTTGAGGCAAACTGGGGAGAAAAATGATACTGCCTTTATTTCACTGTGTATTATGGTTTCTGATTAATTACTTTTCAGTAAATCACTTTGAATGTTTTAAGAAATTATACCACATTTAAATATCAGTGGCTCAGACGGTCAAAAGAAGATTTGACATATTGTGGTTAAAACTTGCCTGGTGGCCTCAAAACTGTCGCCTCAGTGTGTGTGCGTGTGCGTGTGTGTGCATGCGTGTGTGTGTGTGTGTATGTTTGTGTTTAAGCATGCGTGTGTGTATGTGTGTCTGTGACAGAGATAGTTCAGCTGCCCAGTAACCGTCTTGTAGCATTGACTTTTGGCTGGGAGAGAAGCCTGTTGCCTTGGATACCTCTGTCTTTCTATCTTCATTTTCTCCCTTTCCTCCCCTTTCTTACCTCTCTCTCTCTCTCTCTCTCGCTCTCTCTCTCTCTCTCTCTCCCCCTCCACCTCCTCTTGTTTGTTATGTGTGTGTGTGTGTGTGTGTGTGCGTGTGTGTTTGAGGGAACGCAGGGTGTGGCATCTGGCTGCTGCTGGGAGCTCTCAGAGAAGCTGAAGTGATGCTAAAGCGACGACTCAAAAGACACATTTCACTTCACGCAATAGACAACGAATAACAAGCGAGAAAACAAGCGCTCGGCTCCAGGCATGTGTCCGGTAGTTAAGGCACTTTTTTTTTTTTTTTTTTGCAATTTCCCTTCATGGCCATCATCTGCTGGCTGTTGATGGCTGCTACAGCTTTACAGCTATTAACTTGAAATCTCCACTAATGAGTTGGTTTAACTGGGTGGGAATAAGATGCTGTTTGCTCTGTTTATTTGGCGTCTCATCCCCGACTTGTCCCTGAGTAACCTCCGCTGGATGCAGCTGCCACATCCATGTCAGTTTTGTTCGGTCTCATTGCCTCCTCCTCGCCCACCGGCTTCACTGGGCTCTGTCTGGATATAACCGTCGTCCTCTCCTCTCCTCTCCTCCACTGATCACCCCGCATCCTCCTTATCACTTTCTCCTGTGTCATTCTCGCCTGGTTATCTCTGCCTCCTCCTTCGTCCTCCCTCTCCTACATCTTCTGCACGGAGCCAGGAGAAAGGGGGGGCTGCCCACGCAGAGCGGTAGATAAAATAGCACATTGCTGCCTCGGATCAAGCCCAGAGCGGCCGGGGTTGAACTGGCAACCGGTGTCAGGCGGAGAAGCTTGTTGTGAGAGTGACCCTGTTTATAGGATCACATCTCTGGCACACACATGCACCCATCCTCAAAGGTGTGTGTGGGCAGATGGGCAAAAACCTTAAAGGGACAAAATGCAAGTCCCGATAGTATCTATTCATCCATCATCCTTCATCCATCGACCTGAATATACCCGTGTTTGGGAAACCAGACTACCCAGAGAAAATTCAGACAGACCCAGAAACCCCAAATCTGACCAGGATTCAGACCTTCTTACTATGAGGCAACACTGCTGTAATCCACTGGGATGGAAACTTGACTTTGTGTCAACTTTGGGAGCAGTACACTGACTAACATTCATCATCTGGACACTTACAATTATAGGTAGCAGATACTTTTTGTCATACGCAAGTTTGTCCCCACCTCTTTTTGAAATTACCTATTAACCAACTTAATGAATGAAGACATAATGTTGCTGGTGGACTGGAGGCCTGTCCAGAGTGTGCTCTCTGCCTTTACCCCATGTGTACTGGCTCCAGCAGACCTCTGTGACACTGTTATGTTTAAAGCAGGTTAAGAAAATGGATGGATGGTGAATGTGCGTGCGTGCGTGTGTGTGTTTGTGTGTGTGTGTGTGTGTGTGTGTGTGTGTGTGTGTGCTGCAGCTGACCCCAGCTAAGTCGCAGCCTGTGTCTGGCTGTGTGTGCAGCCCCTGGGCCTTATACCATGCCAGGTTAATTCTGTTTTACACAGAGGAATTACTGTTACTGTTAGCTGTCTGTCTGTGCTTACATGACACTGTAATTGCAGTGCTGCTGGGAATGATTTACTGTAATTAACTCCATTTTTTTCCCTCCAGAGTCGCGCATACGTGAATCTCGCCACATGGTGCGACGACTTTCTACGCTTTGTACAGACATGGGTGGAATATTTTTAGTGCCACTTGTGATATTTCCTGAACTACTATTGTGTTGTGATGAATAGAGCGTGTGGCACTCTGACTGTGGCCCAGAAACCTATTTGGAGCTCCCTTTGTCTCTGTGCGTTTGCTTTTCCGTGAATAATCCATTAAACATTACTTACAGAATGGTCGGAAATATTCTCTGTTTTTCAGATTGTACGTGACAAGACCAAAAAACAACAATCGGTTGATCCCAATTCAAATCAAAGCTTAATATAGCCTGTTATTCTTCATAACAACCCACCATTATCATCCACAGCATTGCATTGTTGTCCTTTATTACCATGGACATGAATGCCGGGGGTTAGTTTGTGGTCGTCCCACATCTGTCATCCCACTGCAGTAGATGCTTCAGTTCTGCAGCTTAAAATCATCCCCAAATAATGCACCATGTTGGCAGGGAGTCGGTAAAGGCGTCAGGGTTGGTTGATTAGAGACTCTTAAATTGTCACTAGGTGTGAATGTGAGAGTAAATGGTGTGTGTGAGCGGTGGTCTATTGAGGTTAACTTCCCCTTCTTTGAAGCTGAGTGGGTTGACCTACTCAGAGTAGGTCATATTGAGAGTCTGACATGGTTTTGTTCTTTCTCAAAAGTTAAAGTACAGAGAATCACCATCCTTGTCTGTTTTATTGAGATACCTAATGAGGTCAAAAAGTTCCTTAACTCCAGCCGTCTGTCCACTCCGTTCGAGTACATGATCCTCACCACCATCATCGCCAACTGCATCGTCCTGGCGCTGGAGCAGCACCTCCCTGGAGAAGACAAAACACCAATGTCCAAGAGACTGGTGAGAAACACGCACACCCACGTTTCTGCCTCAGAGCTGTAAAGAAGGAGTCAGAACTCCAGACATCACACCTGCATATCCTTCAGCCAGTTCTCCCAACATCTGTGTCTGACGTTGCTCTTGTAGGAGAAGACGGAGCCCTACTTCATCGGGATGTTCTGCTTCGAGGCCGGGATAAAGATCATTGCCCTGGGCTTTGTTTTTCACAAAGGCTCCTACCTCAGGAACGGATGGAACGTCATGGATTTCATTGTAGTCCTCAGTGGGTGAGTTCAACAAAGAGTGTCTGTCAGTGAAAGAGATGGTGACTGTGAGAGATTTACTCTAAACACACAGCACTGTTGTTGTTGTTGTTGTGCTCCCAGTTATTCCTTCCTGGTTTTGTTGCTCAAGTTGGACAGACAGTGTTTGTTTGTTTGTTTGTTGCTTGCTGTTCTTGGTTTAATATTACCATCAGATTGTGTGAGACACAGTAGGACTTGCCTCTGACAAATTAAAAGGGAAACAGTAAAGAAAGGTGATCTGCAGACAATCTCTTGGATGTTTTTTCACCTTGAAAACAAATCTTCACCTTTCAGGTAACAGCAGAGGTCACTGCTTGTCTGTGTTAGCTTTTCGTTGTTAGTTTGTAATCTAGTTTGCTGTTAGATTCATTTTTGTCAGATTAACTCAAAGCCATGCCCACCACAGTGTCGCTGCAGCCTGAGCTGTCGTCCTGGTTTTTGAGCGTTTCAGGTGTTTGCAGTCTGCTCTTCATTTCCTGCCTGGGGACAGATCAGATGAGGGTCAGTGTGTGATATCAGATTACATATTCATAACGACACATGCGTACATATCTGTCTATACCCAGCCCACAGCACAGCTGGCAGAGCTGCAGCTCCCCTGACGCCTCCTCAACCCAGAAAGACTTTTACTCTTTACTCTTAGAAAGCATGAAAATAAACTGAGGAGGAGAGGAGAGTTTGCACTTGAGTTTCCGTGTCCTGGTTGAGCAGGTTACATTAAAAAAATAGTTGGCCTTCACGTATAGATAAGAGCGCTAAGGACATCCATCCAACCATGCCATGCTTATTTATTACTCTAAGTCTAATAAAATAATAATAAAACACTCGCCCAAAACACACTCTGACAGTATTCACAAGTTACTTCATCAACTTGAAATAGTTACATAATACATAATTATTAGTATCAATTATTAGTATATACACTTTTTTTCACCTTTCCCAACACAATTCTGAAAAATTGGGAAAATAGGAAAGAAAAATTTCAGACTCAACCTGCTGGTACCTGCACCATTATTGCACCTCTATTGCACTATAAGCATCTACAGAATCTACAGGTGGCTGAAGTCATCTTGCTCTGTGCACCATTTTGCAATTTAGAGGCTCAAATCTGACTCAAACCTGCATTTTAGAGAAGTTTGAAGAACTGCACAAAAACACAGGAAGAACATGCAAACTTCATAAAGTTGAGCCACTCAGTGTGATCAGGAGTCAAACCCAGGACCTCCTTAATACGGGGTGACATTGCTACCTTCAGTACACTAATTACAGCTGTTACCACTGGTCTGTTCTGAAGGATGAAGGGCGTTAAAGTAAAGGGCAGCGTGCAGCAGGTGCCTGGTAGGTGCTTCGCTGTCAGAGCAGAGGGAGGAAACATTTACGGTTTCAAAGGAGCAGCTTGACGAGGCAAAGCATTAAGGCCACCTCTGCTCACACACACACACACACACACACACACACACACACACACACACACACACACACACACACACACACACACACACGAATATGTGAACACTAATGAAATAATAATCAATTTACTGCAGAGAAGAACAAAGGGTGGCAGACAGGGTTCTTAGAGAATTCTACATGATTCTGGCTGTTCCATTATTGATGAGCCCAGCTCGGGCCTCGTAGCGATACTCAGTTGGTTTGGAGAGGAGAGAGAGAGTCAGGGGAGGAAGGAAGGGAGGAAGAGGAGTAGGAGGAGGAGGAAGAGGAGGGCTGAGTTGGTGCAAAGGGCACTGGGGGAAGTTATGGTCAGAGCGTTTCCTTCCTCCCTGCTGACAGCGGCCTCGGACACTCTCCCCCCAGATCTAGAAGCTTAATTAAAACGCAGGCGCATGCTAATGGACTGTTCTCCTCTCACCTGCTGGAGCGGTGACGGAGAGGCTGGGGCCTCGCTCCGTCAGGGCTGACAGATGTCGCTGGCTGGCTTCCTGGGAGCTGCGTGTTTGCAGACAGCCCACAGTGTATTTATGGAGGCTCAGGGGTCAGTGTGCGCTGCGGCTGAAGCCTCCCAAAATAATGCCGTCTAATTAAATTTCCCAATGCTTTCTCAACCTACAGAGGCACAACTTAAAATGTCGTCCGCAATTTACTGCCCCCTCATTTGGCAGTTTAACAAAGGCACATTACTTATCTGGACGGCGAGAAAAGGAAAAAGAGAAAACAACAAAGGCAATCGCTCTTCCTTAATGTGCTGTGGAGTGAATTTCAGCTTCCGATTGTGATGTAGGTAGGAGGCGAGCTTGATCTGGATGAAATAGCCTTCCAGGTCTCATTTTATTAATATGCAGCATGATGAAGTGAGCTGCAGATAGAGCCCTCTCTAAATTATCATTCTGGCCACAGCAGAAAGATAAATTAATGAAAGTGTGCTCCCTCTCTCCCTCTCTCTCTCTCTCTCTCTCTCTCTCTCTCTCTCTCTATTTCCAACGCTCACCTGTAGATTGTCACTAGAGGGTGAATGGAGATTATAAAAAATGCTGATAGCATTGGATGAGTCAACGCTGCTGTCAGTCATTTAGTCATTAGAAGAGCTCGGCTCAGACGAGAGGAGTCGCTTACCAGTAAACAACTGTCCCAGAGCAGCGCCCACACAAACACACATTTACATTCATCCTCTTGGCTCATTTTAAAGTCCTATTTATTCAGTTTCCATCTCCTTCTCTAATCTATTATTCTGTCCCGGGTGTAAGAAAGGTGATGAAAGGTGCACACTCACAATTAGAGGCAATGTAGTCTCCCCTTGACCTAAAACACACATGTGGAACTGTGAGATAACTCCACACAGGAAGGTCCTTGGTCCGACCCAGGAGGTAAACACAGGTTATGGTGCTAACCGCCAAGATACTGTGTCGCAGTTTGGCCAGGAATCTGACGTTGAGGGGGTGACAAAAACGCAAGTTTCATCATCAGTTTGCATCATAATCCCATCATTATTTACGTACAATACCTGCTCTACATACTCAATGATGAATTATCCATCCAGAACGGACACATGGTCCTTCAGGCACAACGTCAAAACTACAGAAGGGGTTAATAAACTGCAAAAAGACTAATTTTAGCATTTCATCTTCCCATCTGTGCTCCCATTAGCTATAGATAGTGTCTAATAAAGACAATTTAAGCTCAAAATAGACAGGCATCACATAACAGTTTATAAGTGCTGGTTCAAAATGAGCAGAACAGTTCCCGAAATGTGTTAAGTCACCAGAACTGACTTGTTTATCACTTCTTTATCTTCGAGTATTGAATGCATTGCAAACTTAATCCTGTCACTTGTGACACTCATGTTCAACTTCAGTTTTGTTGTCACTATATCAGAGAAGTTGACTGCACCGAGCACTCATTGATTCAAGGTTTACATTACAGTCACAGTCGCACACAAACACACACACACACACACACACACACACACACACACACACACAGGAACTCCTATTTTAAGCGTTTTGTGGAAAATTCTGCCGATGGAGGCAGAACTGGCGCCCCCGAGCCGAGACTACAAAGCAAGCAAACCTCTCCAGCGTGGAGTGGATACCCCTGACTCACTTCACATTGTGTGTGAACATGTGTAATTATGGAACCATTTGCCAACAGTGCCGACGCTGAAGGCCATGATTACCTCAGCAAGCTGCAAGCTTGGTGTTTCAAGATGGCCTGTATTACACACTGAGAGTGAGTGGGAGGGAGGTATGAAAAAAAAACAGATGGCACTCGCAGTTTCCTTAAAGGCTGCTATCATTGTAGCCGAGAACTGTTTTTGTGATTGAAATTGGAAGAGAGAACCTGCACATTTTCTCAGGCTCTCACACGCAGTCTGCTAAAGTTGGGAAGTCAAGAGTGAGAGACCGGAGGTGATAACCTGGAAGAAAACGCAGCAAAGAATAGAGGAGAGGGGAGAGATAAAGGCAGAGGAAATAAGGAGGAGGCCTCTAAGCGTAATCGTACGTACTAATTGGCACCTTGGCAGCCTGATGCACTGGCAAGCCCTCCATTAGACTGGCAACAGTTGGCAGAGGGCGACGCCCACCGAGGGATTGTGTCACCACTCTGTGCCAGACGCTTCGTGGGGGATATGAAGACAGCGGAGGAGAGACGGAGTTAATGGGAGCGAAGATGAGGCGACTGGAACAAAAGAGCATTTCAACTTCTTTCCTTCTTTCTTTCTTTATTTTCACCCCGGCATCTATATAGGAGAGTTTGGGGAACGCAGACATGCGGCGAAGATAAATTCCAGATCAGAAAATACGAGTGTAAGAAGCCGTGAGGCGATAAGAACAGAGGAGGGGGGAAGAAAGAGAGGGACTTAAAGGTCTCCTTCAGTGACTTCTGAGGGGTGAACAAAGGAGACTGGAGAGAAATGGATGCTGAGGAGAATAGATGAGAGGATAAGCAACGATTCCATTTTTGAAGTCTGAGAGATCTGTTTTTGTCACTATATCAGAAAAGTAAAGCTTCCTGACACGTATCGACTCGTATTTGTTTGATGCAAGATTTGAAAAGGTCACAAGAGTTACTTGTCCTCTCAATGTACTTTTATTCTTTTCTAGCTTTTTTTAAATCACACAAAAAGTATTATTTAGTACAGTGAAGAGAGGAGATGATCATCAAACCTTAAAGGGGACTGAGACGCTATGAAACACTACCTTCAAAAGAGTAGTGTTTCATAGTGATTCAAAAGTTTTGTCATTCACATTAAAGATTGTGTGGCTTTTATGTTCCTTTGCTAAACAATGGAGCTTAGCCACTTTTTCCTGAACTGAGGTGGTAACTGGAGAGCTGCAGCTATGGAGCATGTTGTAAACATTATGCTCCATTCCGGAACATGTCTGATGCCATTTCATGTTATTTCTGGCAACCGCATGTAAAGTGGTTGCCTTGCCTGCCAATCGCATTAGTGGTCAACAATGGAGCTTAGCAGCTTGTTTGTAAGCTGAGTGGTAAGTGGAGTGTTAATGCAGCTGTGGAGCTTGTTGAGACCATTGTAAACCTCTGAATGTCCTCCACCTGTACGCTGGTCTGACCCTCTGGATCGTGGAGCAGGATCCTGGAGTATCAGACATCACTCCTGCGCTCTCTGTTTTCTCGTTGACAGAGAGGTTGAGGTTGAGGTCCCAGACTCCCTTTGCCCTCTCACACCAGTGATTCTGCTGACAACAGAGAGATTCTGCTGCCTGCTTCTGTGAAATAAAGCAGATCCAGTTAGGAGTTTTCTCCCTGTAAACTTCAGTCTAAGACCCTACAAGAGGACTGTTCTCTTCTGCTGTTAATGCTTATATACAGAGGACTGTGAGATGCTTATGATTTGAGATGGCTCTGCCCGAGGTCCCTGCCTGTTAAAAGGACATTTTTCCTTGTAGCTGTTTCAAAGTGCTTGCTCCTTTGTGGGTCATTTGTTGGGCTGTAATAGTTTGGAGCTGACCGGCTCTGAGTGAACGGTGTCTCTGGAAAACATTGTTGTGAACTGACTCTTTCGGTAAAGGTGAATCAAGCTGAACTGAGTCATGCAAACAGATGAGGGCATGGACCGTCATCTGACCCTCGTCCTGTCAGTGATCTGATCAGTCGGACTAAAGTGCAAACGAGCTACTGTACCTCCAGAGATCACACTGAGTAGCAGAAAGAAAATCTGATAATTCACTCAGAAGCTATTCTCGCAGGATCCACCTCATACGACTGCTTTTCACATTAAACATTAATGTTCTCCCTTTAATTCTGTTGGAATCAATCAAGAGCAGCTGCTTCATTTTCCTTTTTTTTAAACATCGTGTGGAATTAATTTGGGTGCACACTTTGTTATGTGACTGCACTACGGTGTAGTCGGCGGAGTTGTGTCTGACCTTCTCCACTCCTGGTGTTAATTAGCGGAGAGAGGCAGAAGCCTTTGTGGCCATATGAACAGATAGACGCTGCAGCTATCTGTCTTTATTCCTCACTGGGTGTCAGAACCGGATTATTTCGACTCCATCACCACCGCTGGCCGGGCGGCACAGCCATCCCGAGGGCCTCGCATCGATCGCTGAACCCTTAGTATCAGCAGGCAACACAAATGAAACAATATCTAGATTTTTTTTTGTCTCAAATATGTATTTACATGTCGCATGCTCCTTCAGCTCTGTCCACATCCATTAAATTCCCTGTATTTCCTTTCCTTCTCATTCCCTTCCTTCCCCTCATCCTCCCTCGGGCGAGGTTCTGCCACCGTCACTAAAGATGATGTGTGAGCTGACGATCTCAGAGCGAAGCCATCGTCGTGTCAACACACTGTCACCGTACGCAACAAGCTGCCTGACGTGTGTGTGTTTGAGCTCATGCTGTAAATGATCTTCTACGGCTCTGGCATCATTGAGGAGCAACACTGAGTTATCACTCAGTGAGGAGGTTGTTTATCATCTGGCAGGTGTCGCACAGTCGCCACAAACACGTGAGGATATACAATTATTGATCAGATTCACCAGCTCCATCCATCTGTTGCCTTAGCCATTTAGCAGTCAATAGTCGGTGCTCAAGCTGTAAAAACTGGGCCATGGTGGATGGTGGACAACACACACGGTTGGAGGCCAACTGGACACTCTTTAGATTACTGTTAACTGCAAACATATTGGGAAAAAGGGAAGAAAAGTCAGAAATTTAAAAAGTGACATAGTGTGAAGACTTTGGTCTTTACTGTGGTTGCTCTGGTTCTTTGGTCAGTTGTTCATTTAAAGGTTCAATAGAAACGTTCAACTGTATTTCATTGTGACAAAAATAAACACTAAATCGCTAAATTTGGCTAATGTATGTAGACTGCTCAGAGGCTAAAGGCTAAATGAATGAATTTGGGATCACAATGATTCTGATAAATCTGCAAACTGAGGGCGTCCAATTTAGCTACACATGCAGATATTTGGACTGTGAAAAGAAACTTGAAAACTCCACAGAGGTCAGTCCGACTGGGATTCACTCCATGCGCCTTCATGCTGTGAGGCGACGGCGCTACTCACCAACCTGTGCAGAACAAGCGTATAAAGAGAAGAGAACATTAATACTAAAGCAAGTCATTCTAGACAGTCTTACACCACCTTGTTGGGCACTATCATAATTAAAAAAGGCTCATAATCCAGGACACAAAGCAATAAAATTGAGGTGTATTAATGTGGGGAAATTAAATTAAATCAGACTGCGCTGTATTGTTTGACACTAATTGGAACAAGTGGAGGAGAATCGCACACACACAGACACACAAATCTTGCAGAATGTATGAATTAAGTAAAATCAAAAAGACGAGCATGGAGATGGGTGTTTACGTGCATCCATGTGTACAGACCGAATGTGCGACTACTGCTCGCCTTTTAGCCAACAACACCGTCTGTCTGTTTGGCAGTCGTGCACCTGTTAAAACTGAGACACACACACACACACACATACACACACACACACAGACACACAGACACATATACTTTGAAACGCATACAGTACTGTACATACAGATACACAGACAGAGCTGTCCTCTCCGATCTTCTTTCCCATCTGTTGTCTGATCGATTGATGAGTTCAGACACAGCAGGGGTGGACGTGTCCCCCTGAGCTGTTACCGTGGTGACGGAGGACCCCGCCCCGGGGTCAGGCTGTCACTGGCTCCAGTCCCGCTGCCTCTCTGCTCAACGTCTCCACAATTAGACCAGGCCCGGGATGGATTTTCTTATCGTCTTATAGGAGAATGCGTCTAAACAGGGAAACGCGTTTCTCACAAATCAAATTAAATTAAACGCGTGTGTGTGTGTGTGTTTGTGTGTGTGTGTTTGTGTGTGTGCGCAGCAAGTCGCATCGTCAAAGTAAAATTGGTGTTTTAAGCTGTGATACTCAATTAAGTCAGTGAATAATGATGATGGCGTTGAGGAAATTGGCAGTCTAACAAGCTCGCTCTCTGTCCCCGCGTGCCCTCTCTCTCTTTCTCTCCGGAGAGGCTGAGCGGGGCCTTGAAACAAAGACTTGGTCGAGGGCCTTTATGCAGTCTGGTCTGGTATCTGATCAGAGGAGAGGAGGTGCTACACGGAGATGAAAGCCGGCTTGATCTTAGCTGGAACTTGCTCCAAATCTAGCTCAGTTGCTTTTTACGCGGAGAAGTTACCAGCAGGGTCGACATGCCGTTCGCTGGGACTCGCCTGAATCATGACTGACTTCTCTCTTTACAAATCGCCGTCAGGTCAGATGGCTCTTTTGTGAGAATTTAATTAACACGTGTGCTGTAGAGGCCTGACACTTGTTCCTGGACAGGCTCTGGTAAAGGAGTGAACAAAACACACAGGGAACACAGTATTCCCAGGGCTTAAATTACCGCTGAGCCTCGTCAGACGGAGTACACTCTGAAATGATATGTTTTCTCAGACAGACAGAGATGGAGGCGCAGCGGGTGTCCGTGCCGACCAGGCGCAGTTGTAAACACGTCACAGTGAGACTGGCTGAAACGCACAACATGCTCTGGACTCATCACGACCTCTTGCATGTCAAGCGTGGCTTGGACTTTTAGCACTTTTAGGACTTTCTGCACCGACAGTTCCTGAACCTAGCGCAGAGACAGCGCTAGCTGTTAGCGTCAGCCACTAGTTTCACCTTTAGCATGAGGTTAGTAAAACTCCAGAGGTGTGTTGAGCTATTTTGAGAGGACAGTGAATCTCTACTGCTGTACAAGCTGCTCACTGACTACTTTAAGTTATGTTAATGCTTAGTTTCTACAGATGACCCATGGAAAGATTCTAATAAAATATGTGCAAAAATGTTAGGGGTGTTCTCACTTTTGACAGACACTGTACACGATAGAGTTGATTCACCTTATGTCTTCTCAGTGCCACTTTATGTCTGATCTGACACAGTCTGCATGGGATTACACAATCTTAGACTCTTTCCTTGAATGAAAACAAAGATCTGACTATAAAAATGATTGAAATTGTTGGAATCATAAAGAAATTATATAAGAGCATATACAGACAACATAAGAAGTCCCACTGGGTAGTGTAGTTCCTGGGATCTCCCTCCAGTTTCCTGGAGCTGAGTTGCTGTTGCAGCTTGAGGTCATGGAGCAGCAGGGTGCAGAGAGCCAGCTGCCGGCCAAGCCTGGATCGCTCAAAACAAAACTCGTGTCCCCGGATGAAAGTTAAAGAGTCGGCCTACATCAGATCTTTGATTCAGCAGTGCGACATTTGGGATAATATGGCAACGGTTGCCAAGCAACAAGAGGAGACTCCAGGGAGCCTCCACGTCCTGGCCAGGAAGCAGCCAGCACACCACGCAACCCCAGTGGCACATTCTTCTTACACACTTGTCACGCTGTCTTTTTTTTTTGCTGTGAAACTAACAAAAAGACTTGAACTAGTGAGCTCCAGAGCTCCTGGTACAGTAGGTGGGGTTTTGGTTTTTGTTTCCCACTGTTTTTCAATCTTTGTGCTCAGCTAAGATAACCAGCTGTTGCTTCCAACCACATCTGTGTTAGAATAACACCTACGAATGTTCCTTCCAAACTTCTGGGAGGAAAAAAAACAAATCATGTATTTGCCCATTGGTACAACTAATCCTTGACTGGATGGTGCTGAAATGCATTGTATTTAAAGCTGCAATAACCAATCAATTTTGTAGTCAATTAATCTGTAGATTACTCTCTCAGTTAATGGATTAGTTGTTTTGGTTTATAAAATCAATTTAAATTGCTAATGCCTGTTTCACAAAGGCCAAGATAAGGTCTTTAAATTCCTCTTTTCCTTTTTTCATCATTCTCTTTTAAAGCTATACTATAATAGGACAAGATGACATTTATCCAATCCAAAGAAGACATGACTTTGTGAAATTATCGAGGTCAAAATTCAACAAAATAATCAAAATTCATCAAAGAGTTGTTGATCAAAGTGGAATAAAAAGGAATCGGAGCAGATCTGTTTCCACTAGAGGACAGTGATTCATGTATTAATTGTATGACACACAGTATGAACCTCACCACTGTTTTAAATAAGAAGACTTGTCAGCGGTGCTAAATTAAAGCCCTGTTGGATGCAATATTAAAGGTTCGTCTTAGTTGTAACTGGCATCAGATTTCCTGTAGAGGCGTCAGAGCCACCGTGGTCCTGCTACAGCGAAGGTTTCTGCAAAAATGAAGAGAAAAAAAAGTTAATTTGTTTCACACAGTTTATATCTCAGTGTCAAGCAGAGCTAATTTAGAGAAATTGTTTCCAGACCTTCACTAGAGCATGTAACATCCATGTCTCCTCTCTTTATGGACGTCGAGGCGAGCCCCCAGATTGAATGGATGAGAGTCCACAGGGGAGCGAGGTGAAGTGCTCCAAAGTGGGAAATTCAGGAGGCTGCAGATAATGTGAAATACCCCCAGTGATTAGCTATATCAAAGGCCATTGTGCTGCACTATTAGTGGCGGGAAATTAAGCAAAATAAAAAGGCCAGAATGATAATCTCATTTTAAATAGATATTGCCAACAAGGTCACACAGTGTTGCACAACAGCAAATTGCACTCAGTCTTACCCCGCAGAGTCTTTACAGAGGTGAAGCTGCACTGGCACAGTTGATATTATGCAGCTAATGCTCCATGTTTGACAGCTCTACACACACGTACAGTGCGTTTATCCTCAGAGGCCGTGACCTATAGGAAACCTCCTCTGAGCCCTGCAGGTGTCTGGAAATTACATCATCAAAGAAAGATCCCATCGATCAGCCCATGGATCGATGTCAGCAACCCTACAGACGCACTCTGCCCTCGGCCCGACTCCTAGATGGTAAATATGGCGTAGCAGTGCCTGATCGACATCTCTCCAAACCCAGGGCTGTCTGTGTCGTCAGTGTGGCCACAGATCTGTGCTGAAGCAGCTTCTGGAGCTGCCTCGATGCCAGCGAGCTGCGTGTCGCATTTGGCCTTCATTGACAAGACAGAGCTGAGGGCCAGAGCACACTCAGAGCCTGTTTACCTGCTCCTTCAAAGAGAATAGCATCAAGATAGATAGATAGATAGATAGATAGATAGATAGATAGATAGATAGATAGATAGATAGAATCTTTATTATTAGAAACTTTATCGATCTTTTTCACTTTGTGTTCATTTTCTGGTTTATATTTCTTGGCCTTTGACCGTTTGTGGACCTGCAGCCTTGGCTGTGAGCGGGATTATTAATATTAATGCTGGGTTTGGAGGCAGTTTGGTGATGGTGTGATGCAGCGCTGTGTCTCTGGTTTGGTTGACCTCTGGCGACCCGGAGAGCGCCCGCTATGCCAGCATCCTCTGCACTCGACCACATTAACACTTCTCACTCGCTCGCCCGCCCCCTCTATCTTTATCTCGCCCTCCCTCCCTTTATTTCTTCCAACAGATGGCTGATAAATCATTTACACAAATCAATTACTCATTCTGGCCAGAGTGCAAACATTTAGCTGACTGACACGTGAAGCGACATGCACGGCGGTACTCTCACTCGTGGCTGAATCCCATTAAGCTGGTTTTCCTTTCCCCGGCTGCTGATATAAGCAGGAGCAGTCACATTTGATCTTGTGTAACAACATGAATGTCTTGAGTGTGAATGTAGGGGTTCAGTGTGTGTGTGTGTGTGAGAGAGAGAGAGACAGTGAGCAGAAAGGATGAGGGGGGAGTTAAAAAGCAGCGAGTACACTGTGGGAGGCAGAGAGGCTTATATTAACTAAACCATCCAGAGCGGCACTGTGGGAGTCACACCACACAATTCCTTATTCTGTCAAGACAATCTGCTGTACACGCACCGCCCACTGCACCGTGGCCCACTGCAGCAGCTATATTAATTCATCGTCCTGCAGAATCACAGGTTTCCATAATCTGCCAGTAAATACATTTTTTTTAACTCGTTTCCTGCAGCGTAAGTAGTGTAGGTGCAAAACGTACTCTGCCCGCTGTGTGGTAAGTTTTTGTGAGTTCTCCAAAGATGTGTCGGTCTTTACTCCATGAAAAAGTCTCCTCATGTGGCTCAGCACACCTGGCAGGACGATCAGAGAAGGTGGCTGCAGTAATGTAATGTAACAGCTAGCTAACACCAAACTGAGACAGTGTTAGGGAAGCTGAGGTGCAATGGGAGCTGATTGGCTGAGAAAACTCTGGGAGCAGGTGAAGGAGGAGGAGGAGGAGGAGAAGAAGAGGAGGCGGGTCGAGAGCAATTTGGAACACACAGAGCAGCGTGCAAGGGACATTAGTCCCTTTTTCCAATTCTTTAGGAAGAACTTTGTCAGTAAACTTCACACAATGTACGATGGAAATGTGTTTCTCTTTTTTCTCACTTGAAATAAAACAGGATGAAAGAAGGAGCAGACAACAGCTCTCTTATTCAGTATAACACAATAGAAAATACTTTTATTTGTCCCCACAATGGTGACATTTAATGATAGACTTTTTCAACATGATTTCAACAATAGCTGAGATCCTGCATATGTAAAATTGGCTGAGAGAGATCGGGAAAATAGAGACAAAATAGGGGGGAGCCGAGCCACAGCTGTGGTCTGCACCAAGGCCATGACTGTAAAATGTAAAACAGCTCAGAGACACAGTAAATGAGCAGTCTTTGGTTCAACCCCTGCTTGGACCAAGAGCATTTCTGTGTGCATGTTAAGCATGTTAAGGTACTCTGCTTTCCTCCCACAGCCCCCAAAACATTCATGTTTGGTAGGATTGGAGATTCTAAGTTGCCCAGTGAACATAGGAGTGAATGTTATGACTATGTCTGGTGATGGAGGCCTGGCCAGGATGTGTTCCCTGCCTTCGCCCTGTGTACTGGGCTCCAGCACACCTTTGAGACCCTGTTAAGGTACAAAGCATGTTGGGTAATGGATGAAACGGGTTGACTGATATTCTTGTCAGAAAATTTTAAAAAATAGCAAAAAACAAACCAGACGATTTGAGATCCTGCTGAAATGCTGTGTGCCGTCTGTTATCGTGCTGCTGCAGATAAAACCAGGAATGATTGCGGCCCTGAGGCTCAAATGTTCTTCAGTGCTGCAACTGAGCTGCTGCTGGTTTTTCTCCAGTCTGCTCTGGGCGATGAGCGTATCATAGTCGGAGGTGAATGAATGGAGTCTGACACACGAGATGAGACGACTATGAGGAAATGTGCCAACAAAGAATTGCGTAATTGGTGAAAATCAAACACTGACGATTGAGGCTTGATTGAACTTGTGCCACTGCTGTAAAATCTGCTCCTAGAACTCACCTAGAAATTTGAAATCTAGATTTATTTGGTTTTACTTTTGCGCTAGTCTACTTCATTATCAGCTTGCACTGCACTTTGTCGTAGCTGTTGGCAGTAGTAGAAGTAGTAGTTAGTATCTCCATGTTTCTTCCAGAATGACTCAGTCAGTCAGGTTTTCTGCTGGTACCCAGCTCTGTTAAAACCTTCGCTCTCTCTGTGCTTCTCCTCTGCTGCACCTGATGCAATCTATGGCACGTCCTGCTGCCGGATTGCAAACACTGAAACATTAATGATTCCACTCTGTGTCACATATTGCTGTTTGCTGGGCACCAAGCCTCCCAGAAGTCACCTAGGAATCAGGTCTGTCCATCTCCAGCTGACTCCAGAAACCATTTGACAAAGTGTAACAGATAACAGTGAAAACAACCAGCGCAGTCAGGCGTGCAGTGCGTGAGGATGAGGAACAACGATTAAACAAAAAGGAAAACGGACAGTTTAGGCAGCGTCTTGTGAAGCTGAGGACAGGCGGCGTTGATGACACATGCTGTGCGATCAGTATGGTCCCGATGCTAATGCTAAGGCGTTGGTTAGCAGCTGGACAGTGACGCGGAGCATAAGTCACGGCGTTGTGGCTCTGACGGCGTGGCGGTTGTCACGGCCGATCTGTCACGCAGCAGGGAGCTGTCAGGTCTGCGGGGGCATGTCAGCGCCACTCACTTATCAGGGCTGACAGCTCTGAGCGCCACAGCGGCCCGGCCCGGCACAGAGCCGCGCTCTCAGGCCCGGCCTGCAGACACACGCAGGCCGCACGGAGACGTGTCTCTAGGCCACAGCTCCCGGTGATTAACAGCGACTTTATTAACTCGTAAACACGGCCAGCCACCCGCCAGATGTATATTGTCTAAGAATGGGTTTATGAGTTTGGCCCTCATGTCCTGTGGGGGGGCATTTCCATCCACTCTGGGGTAATTCCTCACATAACCTTCCCTATATGTCATCAATGGTCAAGAACCTTTGTTTCTTTAACGTTTGAAATTTGATTCCAACAATTTCAGATCAGGTCAGTAAAATACTGTAATCAAATGTCACACCCTTATTCACAGTTTATGGATGTTTTTGACCCATTGACTGCCAGTAAAACCACATTTCTGATTGCACACCCGCAACACTAAATAATCATGAATTCTGTTAAATTCTGTTCAAACTGGTGCTGGCCTCATCATTTGTTTTATACTTAAACCACCAATTCAATAAATGTCAATGTCAATAAAGTGGCGTTCACTACCACACAAGTGATCACATTTAGTTAAAAAAAAAAGTCAGACGTGAACACAAACCATTAACAGCTAAATGAATAGTCCTGCACGAGGGAGGAGGAGAAACTACGGGGAGGAAGGAAAGCAGCAGCCAAATTTTTTTCATTCGTGCCAAATTTCTTTTTCATGCATGCCAAATGAGCCATGTGTTGTGCTTCCTTTGGCGGGTTTACATCTCACAGTTTCTGTGGCCAGCCTTCACCTTCCTCAGCTCCGTCACGTGTGCCGGGGGCCAGACAGCAGCCCAGTCACAACAGTGATGGAGGGACCAGTGCCTCACTGCGTCTTTTGACTCTGTTTTGTTCATGTGAATTTGTGAGCATAAAGCTACTGTACATAGAGCATTTAGGTTAACACTTTACTTACTGCAGCTCAAAATGGCTGTTTGGCTGTATTTTGTTGTTATGACTAGAGTTTTTTAACTTGAATTTTCAACAAAAGTCTGAACAGTTTAAATGAAGAAAGCTCAAAAAATGAACTTTTTTTCGGCTTTTGGTGAGAAAAACTATTTGAAATATGACATTTGAAATATGACCCTAAGCTTCACAATGTTTCCACTTTTTTCCACTGCGGTTTGCCAGAAACAGCACCAACGTGAACTCTATACAGAGGCAAAAAGGTTGAACATGAATTAGGCGAAAAGTGCAAAAACAGACATGACCATAGATCAGAGTGCAGCTTCTCAGCTCTCTGTTAGTGTTGGCATTTTTCCAGTTAGGCAAAAATTGTTGAGTTATGATATTGAGAACTCATGCCGTGCTCTCACCTCAATATATATACATAGAGAAAGCCAATGTCTGATACATTGTTTGAATATTTATGGTCAGATAGTCTAGACACTGTTTTTCTCATTTGATAGAGAATGCCAGTGTCAGCCTTAAAGAAGCTGGTTTCTCCTGGTAAACAGGACTTTCCTTGTATTCAAGGATGATGAGGACATAGAGAGAAGAGCTCAGATCAGACCAGGTTCACCTGACAGATACTGAGTGATGAATCAACAGCTGGCACCTCTGGGTGTGAGTCAGTTTGTATTGTAGTTGTAGATTGTGGTTTATTTGTTATGCTTTCTAATGTACAGAGAGGTAAACAGTCAAGTTTACTTAGCTTTTCATGATCTGTGCCTGTTTAACTTGTGCACTTTGAAGCGTGGACAGCCGTGCTTTCTTCTTACCGTAGCGTAGGAGGCAGACAGGGTGGATCTGTGAACAGCACCGTCTCCTCACAGCAGGAAGGTCCCCGGGTCAAAGCCCTGGGCAGAACGAGGGACTTCTGCACCTTCTCCTTGTGTTTGAGTGGGTTTCATTCCAGTTTCCTAATAATTTCCATAACATAATGGAAACATAAAACACATAACATAAAACTCAGAACTTTCTATTATTACACTGGGTTTCTGCTGACACTCACCAGTGTCTCCTTGAAAGCAAAAATATCAATGTTTAACAAGGAGATTTACATGAGAGATACATACTGAAATCAGCTCAGTAACTGTGTGTCTGAAGAATCAAAACATTGCATTTCTTATCTAAACTTGCACACTCTAGCAGTGTCCGCCTCTGTTTTGTTAATGAGCCAGTGATCCTGACCTCCAGACAGCAGCATGAGGCTCAGACACAGGCTGCAACCAGCAGCAAACGTTATCTTCTGAGCCGTAGTGTCTCGTCGCTATCTGCAGAGACTTGTGTAAGCAGCGGCGTGTAAACAAGCGAGCGAAACGCCTCTACAAAATCTACAAAGAGAAAGGAGTCAGGCTGCGCGCGGAGAGCATCCCTCCTCTCTTACACACTCCACAAACAGCCATCACGGGGCCCAGGACGACCGCAGAGTAACAAGGAGGGAGACGAGGAAGCCATTTTTAGCCCCTCTCTCGCCCTGTCTCCATAACAACTAAAAAGCATCCCGGAGTGGCTAATGGTCTGAAGAAAGATTGAGAGATGGAGGAAGTGGGGGATGAAATGAGGGAGGTGGCAGCGGAGGAAGATGATTGGAGTAAAAGGATGGAGAGAGGGAAGAGAAGATGATGAAATGGAGTGTTGTGACTCTGACGAGGGGTGCGAGTCCAACGGGGAATATTTAGAGGTGTGAAACTCGTGAGGATACTTCTATTCCTGTATTTGTGTGGATGATGGGGAGCTATTTTAATCTCTCTCTCTCCTCTTAATTAAATCAGCTGATGCTGTCTCCTAACGCCATAGTTGGGACTAATTCTCTGCTCTGAATCAGAGGAATGTAATTTGGTCTGTGCCGCTGTTTCTCTTTAATGATCGAGAACGCCGTCCTCTTAGAGCCAATTACTGCACATAAAGACACTTCTTTAAACATAGCGCAGCACGTAAATCGTCTGTTTACAAAGCTGCAACCCTTTTGCATAATTCACACAGTGATTTCCTCATTCCTCTGCTTTCATCTGGGTCTTCGTGATCACAGTGTAATTGCTCAGCAAAAAGCAAACCTTCCCATCGTGTTTCAGTCAAATCTGACTGATTTGCGTGTTTTCTGTCTGAAAATATGAAGTTGAACTTCACGTGATTGTTCTATGACGTTGTTCACACATGGTTTAAGTGCTGCATTAGTTAAAGTTCAGGTGTTGAGGAAATCTTGTGACTCCTCGTTTAAGGAATGAAACGCTCTTTATGCTCTTTATTTTGCTGCTCCCTCGCTTCTCCATCCATCTCTGTCCTGCCCTCGGTCGGCGTCCTGCTGAAAGGGGAATCGATGCGTGTTCAGGTCAGAGGAAAACAGCAAAACAGAGAAGGAGTCAGAGGTGCAAGCATAATTGGGAAGGCTGGGGGTTTTGAAGGATCGAGGGAGATTAAAAGAGAGAGGGTTATGAATGAAGAGGGTGAGGAGACCTGAGATGGGTGAGGGTTGTGGATGAAGAGCGTGATGTGAGGACACAGACGTGTGAGAAGGAAGGCGAGGCAGAAGGACAAACCCATAAGGAAAGACTCAGACAGTTTCTCATCAGTCTGAAGGATAGTGATGTTTTTCACAGGTAGCGAAAAGCTAAATCTGTACCTCCGAAGGAACAAATGGAGCGAGTGATTTCACGGCGTGTGTCCACATGTGTGTGTGTGTGTGTCCATGAGACTAGCGTCCCCTCAGCCTGAGAGTGTGTCCTGTCTTCTCCCGATGGAGCCGCTTTCTTTGTTCTCCTCCTAAATAGCAGTTGTCACAGCCGTCCTCCCACGCACGGGGAAACAGCCAAAAGGCCCTGAAAGCATTCCTGTTGTTCTCTGTGTTTCCTCTGCCTGCTGGAGACCCTCACGTCCTCACACTCCATATCTAAGCACTGCAGCCCTCCTCCAACACACCATGTGTGTGTGTGTGTGTGTGTGTGTGTGTGTGCTGGCCTTTGTGCACTTATGTATGTGTGTGCATCTATTTTGACACAGCTCATAAAGCGTGTCGGTTTAATTGTACGTGTGGGTTTGCCTGTGTAGACTGCTTTGTGTTTATCTCCGTAGGATCTTGGCTGCAGCAGGAGCACACATGAACATCTCGGTGGACCTGAGGACCCTGCGGGCCGTCCGAGTGCTGCGGCCTCTCAAACTGGTCTCAGGCATCCCCAGTGAGTCGCACAAGCACTTACATCAGTGTAGTTTGATGAATTGTTTGTGTGCATAAGGCGAGAGCAACAGGTCCATCAAACTGAAAGTCCTGCTTGTTTGTAGATATTTGTCATCTTAATTTAATAACTTAATACTTAATAACTACTTAATACTTAATAACTTAATAACTTAATCTTATTCCAGAGAGTCAAGCCGTTTCCTTAAAAGAAATTGCACAGGGATGTTTTTATAAGGTGGGATCTTTTAAACAATGGAACCAAAACTGTGCATATTTGCATAAACATAAGTTGATAAGGTCCATTCAGTGCAGTCATTATATAGAATAAATAATGGTTGAAGAAATGAAAGTTTATTGAAGGTCCAAACCCAGACATGAAACCTCAACTAAACAGTTTTTTAAACTGAGTTGTTAGTAAATTAGGCAACCTATTGTATTAGTGGTTAGCACTATTGCCTCAGAACAAAGAGGTCTCCGGTTCAAATCCTGGTTGGACTGCGGCTCTCTCATTCTAATTTCCTCCCACAGTCCAAAATAACATGCAACCATGTGAGTGTGTGTCCTGCGATGGACTGGCAACCTGTCCAGGGTTTATTTCCTACCTTCGCCCTGACTTTATTGAGACAGGCTCCAGTCACAAACCAAGAGATTCAATTTGTCAACGTTTGAATCATGTTCCTGGAATCAATTTTTTTCTACCCTGAAGCTAAGAATGAAGTGCGTTTCCTATATCTGTTCTGTATGAACTATATAAACTCAGATGCTCACTGTGTATTCTGCTTCACCTCAAGGTCTGCAGATCGTGCTGAAGTCCATCATGAAGGCCATGGTTCCTCTGCTGCAGATTGGCCTGTTGCTCTTTTTCGCAATCCTCATGTTTGCCATCATCGGCCTGGAGATTTACAGCGGCAAACTGCACAAGACCTGCGAATCACAGCCAGGAATACTGGGTAAACACACACACATGCAGTCCTTGTACAATGCTTATACAGATGCATATAAATATAGAAGTATGTGATTAAGTCCACAAACAATTGGTGTGTCCAAATCTGTTCCAATTCGAATAGAACCGATTCACACTCCTCTTTTTGTGCCGATAGTCAGTAGTGACGTCCGGTGATTACTGTTACTCAGATATTTAATTCATCTTTAGCCGAGGTCTAATTTCAACCGGAAATTGTCCCAGCAAGTCTGCGACACTCTGATGGCACGGATGAAACAAAAGCGAGCCATTTGTAGGAAGGACTCGAACTGTGAATAATTCATAAGTGTGAACAGATAACAGACTCGATTTGGAACTATTTTTGAAACGGCTGCAGAGCACCAAAACAAAGAGTTCATTCAGAGTCTGATATCTCTGAGTGTGTGTGTGTGTTATGTATATCTAAGGTTTGTGTGTTGTGTGGTCGTAGTTTGTTGTTATAATCACCGCGGCACACACACACACACACACACACACACGCACAATGGTGCGCCGGGCTGCACCTGGCGGGCTGATCAAACCAAGCCAGCCGTGTTGTCTGGTATAATTAAAACCAACAATTCGCTGCGACACAATGGCTCATTGTACAGTCGCAGCTGCCATTAACCTCCAAGCTGTTCCCATCACACTGAAGCTGAATGAACAGTTAGATAACACTGTTGGTTTCCAGCGAGTATTTCCAGTCACCTGGTCGTCCACTCTCTGCTCCGACAGGCGCTGAGTTCCTGCTCTCATTAACTGGTGGTCATCAACCAGTGGGCGTAACTATAAAAGGTTTAGACAGTGAGTTGTTTAAAGCCAAAGCTCATTCAGTTACTTCACTTAATCAATTATTAATTGGGAAAATACAGTAGAAGCATTGTTGTATTCAATAAATGCACTCATCTCTTGTCCAACGGAGAGGGCTGGACGTTCGTCAGTCCTTGGTTGACGTTGGGTGGTGCCGTAACTACTGTGTGAATAACTGTGCTGCGATGTCTTCCTCTGAGGCTCTTTTTTGTATTTCGAAACGATTGTGTGTGCACGGATTACTTATTTGTGGCCACAAAATAGTATAACGTGCGCACGAAATACTAAATGTTATTCATGAATAGTTCCTGGACAGAAAGCAAATCAAGCGCATGATGTTGATGTTGTTTCCGGTCTGGGGATTTTATTTTGAAGGTACGTACCGGAAGTTTCTGTTGGTGCGGTAGTTTTGCTTGATCTCGCTAATAAATTAGTTTCTGGGAAAAACACAGTCACGTCAGACCGTAAAGCTTCTGTGTCTCTTAACCTCCACAAATCTATACATAAAACAAAAAAACTGGCCGCATAATAATAGTGTAAAGTTGAACACTTTAAACAAATCAACTTTGAACTACTAAATATTATTTAATCGCAAATAATTCAGAGTGAAACTTTTATCCTCCCTCTGTTCAGAAAGTGAAAAACTGGACTCGTCCGAGCTGGAGTTCCCCTGTGGCGTACGGGAGTGTCCGGCCAACTACACCTGTAACGACACCTGGATCGGCCCCAACGATGGCATCACTCAGTTCGACAACATCCTGTTCGCTGTTCTGACTGTCTTCCAGTGCATCACCATGGAGGGATGGACCACTGTGCTCTACAACGTAAGACATCTCTATCTCTCTCTCTCTCTCACACACACACACACACACACACACACACACACACACACACAAACACACCTGTGAGCACACACACATCTCACTCTTCATATTGTTCTGGACAAATAATTGAGATGGAGCAGGTTTTGTTTGTCAAACTTTATATTGTTTATTAAACAGAAGCGCCTTTGAGCTCCAGCTCAGTGATGACTGTCGAAGTGCGGGTCTGCAACCTCTGAATCTTCCTCCATTCACTCTGCTGCTGGCGAGCAGGGTTAATGGGTTGTGATTTTAGCATTGATACCACAGACCGGTCTGCTTCCCATTTTATTTTCTATTTCGAGAAATATATAACCCGCTGTACCTTGCTGAATGACCCGAATAGAGATTAGACTCATCACAGGTCTTTAAGACACACAGCCCACCTCAGAATCTCCTAGAGATGTGGTCCAGCATCAAAGACGATGTACGAACCTGTAGATGTGGTTAAGAAGAGCAGAGGACTGTGTGCTTGAATCACGTCTTTATTTAATCAAGCAGTCTCAACAGGATTAAGATCTCTGCCCCTAGAGAGACCTGAGAGCAAGAAACAATTACGGAAACACAATCAGCAAACAGATGCAGCATGAGTACAAGGGAAACAGGAAAACTGTATAAACAGATACAAGAATTGGAAATTCACAGGCCGATAAAAAAATCTCCAAGGGAGAGTGAGTTCACTGCGCTGAAAGGTGCATGGCATCTAAAGTGAGATCTGCCAATAAGGATTAAGGTTGCTAAGATCTTTGCAAAGTCTTTGCTACAGTATAGAATAGAGATGAGATGGGATGTCAGGTGTGTTTCCATTAAGCCTAAAAAAGTGCAAAAACCTCAATAAAAACTGGTAATGGAAACACCTAGATGTTGATAAAACTTATTGCTAAAACATTTGTGTGCTCCAAATTCTTTTTTTTTCACAAAAGTATAATGGAAACAGTTTTTTTTTTTTACCAGACATGATGGAGAGAGTAACATGACCAGTTTGGGGTGGTGAGTGAAAGTGAGACTGAACTATTTATTAATCTACTTGAAATAACCAACAAAACTTCCGAAACACTATAAGTTTTCGAAGCCTGTCTTGAAGGATGAGAATTTACAAAAATTATGGGATGTCACATCAAAAGACCTATGGCTCATATGCAAAACACCCTTCAATGTAAACACCAGAAGCTGCAATGGTACTTTATCAAAATTTCATAAATATCTGTTTTATTTTGTGAATAACCGCAATGGAAAAGTGTAACATGTGAGACAATGATTTCCTCTGGACTGTTCTTATGATTCATAGGATTATTTCTTTATCAGCCTCCCTTTGGATGACACTGTCAGGTCCTCTTGGTCTTCATCAGCACAAAATTTGTCAAAGACTGATTCACAATAAGAGAGGGCTGAGTCACCGGTGCTCAAATAATGAGCGTGGAAACCAGAACCGGTGTCATTTCTGCTGGAGTGGCTGTCAGCCAGGGCTGAGATGCTGCTCTGTGTTTCATAAGTGTCAGAGTGAGAGGGACACACACACACACACACACACACACACACACACACACACACACACACACACACACATACACACACACACACACACACACACACACACACACACACACACACAGTGTGTACGTGGACAGAGAGACAGGCACTGGCACCATTTGCTAATTTGATCTATGTGTTGCTTGCATGACCAGCCAGCAGATCAAGTCTTTTCACATCCTCGCTGCACAAAAACAAGAAATGTCAAAGCAGAATACTAATCCTAGTTTCATACACGTTATATATTTCATACACATTATTTCATTTTTAAATAGAGCTGCATGTTACTGTAAGAAATGCATTTCACTCAGTTTACTTTGCATAATTTCAGAAGTGACCAAGCTACTTCTTTTATCCAAGATACTGTTTTGTTTGCTCCTTCCGAATACTTGCTTCTGAATTTTTGCTCCTGCAAAAAGAAGGAGGATTAAAAGGAAGAAAATACGACTCTGTGCTGCTTTTAAAATGTGAGCGTCTCAGGGTCAATTCGTTGTTACCTTTCAAGCCCATTATTCCAGGTCTGAGGTGCTACAGAACATGTCACTAACCTCTTTCAAGGCCAGAAACTGAAAGAAAATTGATCAGACTTACATAAAGCAGTGAGTTTCAGAGAGTTGTTTGATTCTTAGTTTTGCTGCCTGCTTAGAATATGTAAAACCTAGAGATTTAATCAATTAAATATATTTTATATTCATTTTAAATTTATTTTATATTGTTGAACTAGTGAAAGAGGAGCAGGCCATCATTAGGTCATTATTGTACAATTCTTGTAGATGCTGCTTTTGAAATCATGTGGTGTTTTTTGTAGACAAATATCCTGATTGTCGATGAACCGTTTATGCGTACAGTCAAGTTAGTAAATATTAAATAGTGTAAACAGTATTTACACACACGTGCACACAAACGGCTGCGTTAGACTGCATTTTGCGGTCAGCTGGCTGCTCTTTGGTTCCATTGAGATGGATGAAGGCAGATGATTTGTCAGAGTGATTGTGTTACGTTGTCTGCAGCGATGCTGAATGAGCTTCACTGATGAACAAGGAGGGAAGGAGGAGGAGAGAGCGGGCCAGCGGGCTGGTGACCGTACAGACATGGTGTAATGATGTTTGCAGAGACCTGGTTGATCAGCATCGAGTACACACACATACACACCCACAGAGCACATAGGCCATTGTGCTGAATAATCACACAATGCATGAACGTGCTCCTGCAGAAACATGCATGAAACCTTCCAGGTGTTTGTGAGGAAAAAGTAGAGATGCTACACTCTGTTTCCATATTGTATTTATATATATTTCAATACCTGCATCATTCGGGATACATAAGTCCTGTATTCTCCTCCACACTCTTTGTTTGAGGCCAGAACAGA
The DNA here is from genome assembly GCA_029224185.1 of Karalla daura. Lineage (NCBI taxonomy): Eukaryota > Metazoa > Chordata > Actinopteri > Chaetodontiformes > Leiognathidae > Karalla > Karalla daura. Next base: position 22,325,589 of record CM055194.1, read on the forward strand.
TCAATACGCATGATGTCTGTGTTTCTGTCCCGCCTAGACTCTGCCTGGACCCTTCAGCAGCCACCCAAACGCCTACGCCACTGTATTTCTGTCTTTTTAATCCCAACAGCAGCATGACTGTGCTCCAGCCCGACGTGATTTTTTGCTGAATTTAGAACTTTTTGTATTTTGATGTTTCAGGCCGACGATGCCTTGGGCCCCCACTGGAACTGGCTCTACTTCATCCCCCTGATCATCATCGGCTCTTTCTTTGTCCTGAACCTGGTGCTGGGAGTCCTCTCTGGGTGGGTTCCCATACCAGTCTATTGTTTTGGCTTTTGAAGTTTTGTGGCAGGAACGAATATTCAGAAACTAAACAAAAGAAAAGCCTGAACCAACAGAAGCATAAAACCGATGAGGAAGACGTGTAAAACCTTGTCTAGAGGCACAGCAAAAAGAGGCAGATGAGCAGACAATGACACAACTAAAAGGCAAGACCTGTTTACACAACATCTTCATCTGTGTTTTCAAATAGATCCACATGCACACAACAACATATGATTTATGCGTACACAAGGCCACAGGAAACACCTGGAGCACTGTAGTACACATGGCAGGCCAGTAGTTGGTGCTGTGATTTTGTGATGAATTAAAAATGTGCATACATCAAGACACAAGATTTTTAAAACTTTACGCTCTGTAACCTGTTTCTCTATTGTTCCACTTTAATGCGTCTCAAACATTGTTCCCATATGGACAGGCAGCCAACATGCAACATGAGTGTAGTATTTTGACACTAAACTGTGCTGTGTAAACTTAAACCGTAACCCTTAAACTGTCACATTCAATCAAAGACATGAGCAACAGCTTGGAGACAAAAAAAAAACAAGGAACTAAAACACCTAAGTAAACTAGCAAACTAAATCAGTAAACAAAGCCAAGACACATAATAACGCAACTTAACAGGCACGATATGTTTTATCAATGGAGAAATAAGTCAGTGTGAGTCCTGGTTTTCATCTCCAGAGCGACATCGTACAGTAAGCATGACAGCCTTCGTAAACAGACGTTTCCACTAATGTGCGTCTGCCATGCCGTCAGCTGGATTCGTTGTTCTGTTTTGGATCTGGCAGGCTGTGCTGGAGGACAGACGACGACACGGTGCAACTTGCTTTTCTTTCTCCGCTTTGAGTGGCTGGCGAGGAAGCTGCTGTCAGAGCTCACGGTGCTGTTTCAGTACACGGTGTCAAAGTCTTTACAAGTTAATTAGTTTTACAGAAAGGTTAACGGGGGATCCATTGTCATTAATTCCACAGTGAGAGAAGATACCCTCTGTGCCTCGCTGTCTGCTCCTTTCCTCTTGTGGTTGAATGAACAACGAGAAGGAGCTTAGTTCGAGATAGCTTTGTCTCCGGGAGGAATTATTTATTGGAATGACTATAAATCCCTGCACCCTCAAAGAGTAAATAAATGGACTCTGTGGTGCGCTCTGGTTCTGCAGGGAATTTGCCAAGGAGAGGGAGCGGGTGGAAAACCGCAGGGCCTTCATGAAGCTGAGACGCCAGCAGCAGATCGAGAGGGAGCTCAACGGCTACCGGGCCTGGATCGACAGAGCAGGTGGCTTTAGTCTCCGTCACAGCTCAGGGAGACTAAGGATTTGGCTCTTTGATGAGAAAAGGAAAATCGATATTTCACTTTAAGCTTTCACACTAATCCTGGAACGCAGGAGTATCTGATGTTCTTTTCTTTCAGTTGCTTGTTTCACCCCGGCTGAAATACAAATATAGTCACAAAAACGAGCCGGCATATCTCTGTGCAAAGTATCGGCCGCTGCTCATTTCTGGTTGTGGTTCTGGCTTTCCAGAGGAAGTGATGCTCGCTGAGGAGAATAAGAATGCAGGACCTTCTGCCCTCGACGGTAAGTCAGCGGAGAGTTTTGTTTTTCCTCTTTCATCCTGCACATTGTGTCTCTGCTTCATATGGCTTTATGTTCTGTCTCTCTAATTGAGTCAGCTTAAGTCTGCCGTGTACACTAGATGCAGATGTGCTCTCTAAAAGGCTCGAGTGCGTATTTGATATTAGTCTGTGATTTTTAAAATGCAGATATAGGAACAAAAAGTCCCCCCAGGGAAGCTGAAATATGTCTAGTTGATTATATTTCCAGATGAGGCCATTTGGTCACTTGTTCAACCACTTTGGTTCAAACAGAAAATTTCAAACTTTCTTGTATTGATTAAATTTAGTTTCTGCTCAGCACCACTAGCAAGTCACAATTGTTTACTTATCCAGTTAAATATCCGAATTATTTAAGTCAATGACGCACATATTCCTGTTTCCCAGACAATGAATTTGATCCCTTCATTACCAGGGAGTTTCATATAGTTTTTTGGATATGTCAATGCTAGCCTCTTGAATCCTAATTGTACAGACTTTCAATGTCAATACCCCTAATGTGTCAGTTTATGGCCAGAATAATGGCCCTGACGTCAAAAAACACTAGACAGCTGTGATGATACCTTTACAACTTTCACGAATCAGAAAACATGCTAGCTAACAAGATGGCGAAAGTTATCCTGGTTTATCTCTCAGTTAAACACCAATAGCAAATCTGAACTGTTTCCTAATCCAGTTAGATATCAGTATTAGTTAAATCAATACTGTACAGAAAATTTGGATTTCCAGACAGTGAATTGGATCTATTATGTATCTATAGCATCTTCAACTCTTATCACAGTGGCTTTTAGTCTACAAAATATCACCAACAGACCAGTTCATGGATAAAGAAAAAGGCCCTCATGTCAAAAGTATTTTAGATGCAGTACATCAACAGCTTTGGTGATCACCAGAAAGAAGAAAACATGCTATTATGCTAAAGTAACATAGCAAATGGGTTATGGACAGTTATCTCAGATTACCTGGCTGTGTCTGACTGTGCTGAGATCTCATTGGTGTCCTGTTTAATCTCACCATTGTCATTGTGAGCATGTTAGCACGCTAGCGTTAGCACCGAGCTCACAGCGTCCGTCGTACCTACAGCCTCACAGAGCTGCCGGCTGCTGCAGCTGCAGCAAACACGCACACGTCTCTCACACCATCACGTTAGTCTCTGCAACGATATCAGCGCCATGTCGAGAGGAACTCGTATTGATAGTGCCCCACAGACCACCAAGTGCCTGCTCTGAACCTCTCAACTCTGCTTTGACCTTTCCTCCCCGCTCAACCAGCAGGGCTTTTATTAAATGTTGATTGATTGGCAGCTCTCAGGAGGCTCCCAGAGTGGAGTACAGGTGGTACCTATGGTGAGAACCGTCCTTCTTCCTGCTCTCTCCCTTTAACAGCTTCAAAACCCCATCCACCCCGTACTCACCCACATACACACCCACACCCACAAATAGTTAGATACACACACGAAAGGGAAACGAAATCCTCGCTCAAACAAGTTTTCTTATTCAACATTTGTTTAACGCTCCTTTGATGTACAAAGGCTCTGTGACGACAAGGTGTAAATTAATTGATGCACATCTGGAGTAAAAACAGGGCTCGGCTCCAGCTGTTCTGATGGAAATAAATGCAGAGGCTCTGATAGCTTTGATTAAAGAGAAAGCAGTGGTTGCCGCAGCAACCACTGGAAAGGCAGAAACGTGTGTGTGTGTGTGTGTGTGTGTGTGTGTGTGTGTGTGTGTGTGTGTGTGTGTGTGTTGACAGGACTCAGTTGTCCTGCCTTTAGCAAACACTCCTGTGTGAGGCTGCTTATGTGCACGGTGCGTGCATTCGTGTGTGTGTGTGTGTGTGTGTTGAATGTACGTGATATTTCGGTGTGTGTGTGTGTGTGTGTGTGTTTGATGAGTGGCTTATTAGAACATTCCCCGAGCAAATATTGACCGCAAGTCGACGCAGAAACTACGAAGGTAGCCGTAAGGTGTGAAAGCAGGTAGCATAGAGGATGAGAGGAAACCGTAAACACATCAGACAGCGAAAAAGGTCAAGACACACTCATCACCCGCTCTCCAGCATGTGTGCACTGCACGCCGTCTCCCCTGACACTGTATGGCAGCACTCGAACACGGCTCGAACCGGAGAAATGCATGGTCCGTCAGGTCGCCTGGGAGCATGGCTTTCCTCTGTGGAGATTGTAGAAAGAACGAGGATAGGTTTGCATTCGGCTGTTTCGGATCATTACGCCAACATTAAATGATCATTGTCGTCTCATTCGGCTGCCGGTGTTAATGAGCTCAACTTTAGCTCTCAGCTAAAACTTCACAGACATTAGGTTATCACGCTGATGATCCTAACTGTGATATCCCCTTGTCATTTGCGTCATCCTTTCATCGCATCATACGTTTCCACACTTGCACATTGCCTAAGCCCATACAGTGTCCTAGAGGTGTATTGATTCAAGTACACAAAGCAGTTTCTTGGGCCACAAAGTTACAAATCTTCAACAGATGATCAAAGCAAGAAGTATATTCTGTACTAATGTTGCCCAAAAGTCAGCTTTGTGTTTCTGCTGTCACAGTATGTTCCTTCTGTTGTTTTGTTTTTTCTTTCTCCACAGATGCATTTGTCATGCAGTTTGAACTGGATGTCTTAAGTTTAATCTGCTCTGTCTGCAGTGTTGAAAAGAGCCACCACGATCAAGAGGAGAGGGATGGATGCGGTGCATCGAGGGCAACCAGGCGAGGAACAATACGGTGACATCTCGTCCGTGGGTGGGTGGCAGCGTTTTCTTTTTATCCAGCATCTCTGATACTGCTTCAAAAATCACCCCATTCAGACGGAGTAACATCTGGTACAAGGACTGTTATCACCACAATGATTTCCTTCCACTCCAAGGCATCCCCATGGCCAGAGCCAGCATCAGGAGCGCCAAGCGAGGTCCCACCGCGTACTTCCGCCGCAAGGAGCGTCTCCTGCGGATCTCCATCCGGCGCGTGGTGAAGACGCACACGTTCTACTGGACGGTGCTGGGCCTGGTGGCTCTGAACACGCTGTGTGTCGCCATCGTTCACCATAAGCAGCCCCCCTGGCTGTCCACCTTCCTCTGTGAGTCATTCTGTAATATCACCAGATGTGACCTGCCCCGTTGTTGCCTCAGTGGCTGTTACATCATGAGCCTCTTTCCCACATATGGCATATTTTCTAAACAGTTTATTTTTATTTTGCAGCTTTCAAATATTCAGTGCAATTTGAAATGCAATTTCTCAAGCAGTTTTTCAAAGCTTGCCCTCCTTATTATTCCTACCCCGAAAAGTAAGTTATTCAGAGCATCTAAATAACCCAGACAAAGTTAAGCTTTAAAAAAAAGGGGGAAAGAGATGAAAAATTAAGAAAGAAGCAGAAACAATATAAGCTTTGGAGTAAATTGTAAGCTGATTACTTTTCGCAACTAATCTAGCTTCTGATCCCTCCACAAAATCTAGTCGAATGGGATTTGGAAATAGATCCTCTCATGGTGCATCTAATCTTTTCTAGGGAAGTTATAATCTGGATAACGACCTAGTCTAAAATCCAGTTTAGCCTCAAACATGTGAATAGATGCAGGCAATATGGGGGAAGCATGTAAGTGGTTCCACCGTTACGTTTTAACATTACAGTGAGCCAATCACAGTATTCTGAAGTATTTCTCCACCTCCTGGTCTCATTTGTTTGTAAAAGCAATGGCATGTCTGACAGCTGGACAGTGCAGAGATAGAAATCCTCCATCAGGCTCTGTGAGGGACTCCATAGTGTACATGTACATCACGCCAGGCCTTTAATTACTGCCACCTACTGGACAGTCCAGGTATCTCTAGTGGTAGCATGTGTGAACAGGCGCTAACTGGCTATGTGGGCATGCGTAGGTGGCCTAGGTCACTCACAGACTCGAGGGGCTTTAAAAAGGCAAATCAGTGGCTACTGTGTGTGAAAGGGGCTCTGGTTTTGTGGTCAATATGTTTCGACCCTAAATTGTCTGTTTGTGTGGTTCCAGACTATGCAGAGTTCCTGTTCCTCGCTCTCTTCCTGACTGAGATGTTTCTGAAGATGTACAGCTTGGGACCACGTCTCTACTTCCACTCGTCATTCAACTGTTTCGACTGCAGCGTCAGTGCTCTGTCTCGCTCCAGACACATTTTGCTCTGTCACAGATGTTACTGCACCCTCATTTATCCCTTTCTCTTTCTTAACATCTGTTTCATCTGTGCAGGTGATTGTAGGCAGCATCTTTGAGGTCCTGTGGGGTTTCTTCAGGCCGGGAACTTCCTTTGGCATCAGCGTCCTGCGTGCTCTCCGTCTGCTGAGGATCTTTAAGATCACCAAGTTAGTGCCACAGCTTTCCTCTCAAAACACTTCTGTTTAGAAGTCCCATGATGATTTCCCTGTCAACACAATATGTGGTTTATGTTGTTCTGTCCATTCTTTTCACAAGTTGAAAAACATGTTGAAATGTATTTGTTTTTGTGTATATGTGCATGCACCAAAGTTGTATATTAGTTTGACTCAGATTTAGTATTTTATTCATATATCATTGTCATAGTCTTCAAGAATGATTTTTTTTTTTAACAATAAGGATCAAAAGTGAAATATCAGAACCAGAGATAACCTGATTTGCCCACATGCTTTTTATTGTGATATTTTGGTTTTGCACACCTCTAGAGGTTCAGAGTGAAAGTAATCCTGGTTCATTGATTCTGATTACTAGAACTAATGTGGCATTCTGTGATGGTTTAGGTACTGGGCGTCTCTGAGAAACCTGGTGGTGTCTCTGATGAACTCCATGAAGTCCATCATATCCCTCATCTTCCTCCTCTTCCTCTTCATCGTGGTTTTCGCGCTGCTCGGCATGCAGCTCTTCGGCGGCAGGTAACGTCAAGTAGTCGCCCTCTGCTGCAGTTTCTGCGACAGTGTGGGAGTCCCTGGAGAGTTCATAATGGAATCAGGTGGAGCCAGGAGCCACCCAGGCTCAGAGACGAATCTAAAACATTGAGCGGAAAATACCGACTGTTTTTCTCCCGCTTGGTTATCCTGTGATTCCCCTAAAGACACATTTTCAAACTTAAAAACAAGGCCAGAGTGGACTCCGTGGTTCAATGAATTTCTCTTTGCCGAACACACACACACACACACACACATACACACACACACACACACACACAGTTGGGGGGAATAGATTGTCCTATTCCCTGTTCACAGTTGTTTTGATTCTATTACTTGGAGTCTGTGTGAGTCTGATCAAGATTTAAGGCTCTGCCTTTGTCACACGCACACTGCTGTTGTCGCCCGGTTTTCCCCGGAGTCCTGGGCTGTTTCCCACCAGTTGTCAGTTACATCAAGCTGTCCAAGGTAGACGAGCAAAGCCTTGTGGCCTCTGGAATGAAGAGCATCAGGGTCAGAAAGTCGGGGTAAAAACCAGCCTTGAAATCTGATTTGGTGTCTCCTGGTGTCGCCACTTTATCCTAAACTGTGATTGGCGGTCTGCCTGGTTAGAGGTGGGATTGAGAGTTCAAACCAAACCATTCAAACTTTGATTTGTTTTTACACTTACCTCTGATTTCTCAGAACTGAGGGAGAAAGCTTAATTAAAGATAAGTTTTCCATCATCTGCTTTTTTTAACATTTTACTGTTGTATATTTTATTTGTCATCACAATATTTAAATGTTTCTGAAGCTCTGATCACAGGAGAATAACAAATTAAGGTGTAAAGTAAGTATTTTAGACGGCAGTGGCAAACAAATGCTTCCCACAAACCTCATGACTTCCAGCATAAATTAGCGCTCCACCAGGGCCACACCTGTCAGAGAAGTCTGGCTGTACCTCTGCAGAGGACCTGGAAGACAAGCCGTCAGCCAACCAGCTGGAGAGGAAGCCAACAAATAAAACAAAGTAAAGTTTGCTATATTAATATGTGTCTTCACTCTCACAGGTTCATCTTTGAGGACTACACTCCCACAAACTTTGACACCTTTCCTGCAGCGATCATGACCGTCTTCCAGGTCTGGAAATAAACCTGACAATTTATAGCTCTCCATTTTCCTGCAGTTTACGACAGCAAATGTCGCTTTATAGGACAGTGAGGCGACACAATAACGAGCTTGAAACCTGTAACAAAGTTCAACAGTGATGCTCAGAAGAGTTGTGGGGTGCGTTCACAGATCCTTACAGGGGAGGACTGGAACGAGGTGATGTACAATGGTATTCGCTCTCAGGGTGGAGTAAAGTCTGGCATGTGGTCCTCCATCTACTTCATAGTGCTCACACTCTTTGGAAACTGTATCCTTTGTCACTCCCTTCAGATGATCATATTAGACCATATTTTATTCCATATTAGAGCACCATATAGAACATAATCTTATTCTCAAAGTAAATAAACGTATAATATTTGTTTAGGTGGATATCTGACCACTCGTTTGTGGTTCAATATTTTGAGTAGAAATAGCATCAAAGCAGAAAATGAGAAATCACTATTTACCACCATGTGTTGACACATGTACTGTATCCACCTTACCAAACACCTGTTGAATGCAATCTCTTATCTTGTTGCTCAGGTTTCCCAGTTTCAGTGAAATGAAAGCATAAATGTGTCTTCAGAGTGATATTCTGACTGTCCTTAACCCAGCTGTGAACAGACACTCTGCTCAACGTCTTCTTGGCCATCGCTGTGGATAACCTCGCCAACGCACAAGAACTTACCAAGGTAACAAAACCATGAGAAACCGTCATGATCCAATCGAAACTGAACTGGTCTCATCTGCCCTTATTCCTGCCTGCGCTCCCCTCTTGTCTCTCCTTCGCCGCGGTTCTCGTTGGATGGCTTAAGCTCACGGGTGCTCCGGGTGTTCAGCTTCACCTTTGCTCTTTCCTCCCTGTGCTCAGGATGAGGAGGAAGCAGAGGCAGCGTTCAACCAGAAGCACGCTCTGCAAAAGGCGAAAGAGGTCGGACCGTTGTCCTCCTTCATGTCTTCAGAGTAAGTGCTGTATGCCCACCTGCCCTCCTCCTCCTCCCCCTCCCCCTCCTCCTCCTCCTCCTCTCCTCGCCCTGTCTGCGGTATACCAGGCCTACCCACCGTGCCAACACTTAAATTTTTGCATCTTCCAGGAAGCTTTGGTCTCACCGGTGAAACCGCAAGCGTGCGGGACAGTTGTAGATGCAGGCCACGCTTAAATGTCCCGTCAGGCGGTTTGAGATCCTTACTGTTCCTCTCGAGACGTCTTCACTGATGTGTCTGGCCTCTGCCTGCTCCCAACTCTGTCACTTGCTGCCAAATTAAAGCCTAATATATGTCTCCATGGTTACTGGGTCCACTCCGAGATGGGAGGTGCTTACTGTATATTGTTGTCATGGAGACAGGGAGACCTGACGTCCCAGTTTACATGCATGTCCATTACGGTAACACACTCCTGTGCGGAGGGAGCATAAGGAAGTCCGATTGGAGTGTGTGTCTATGTGTGCGTACAGGCTCTGATCTGTCCAAGTGTTTTCACTTGAAATTCTCCATGATTAAATAACGTGACCTTGTTTTCCCAGCGCTCAGGTTTGCAGCCTGCAGAATAGATTTGTTTTTTTCTCTCAGGGATTGATTGCACAGTGTCTGGTCGTAGGTGGTGGAAGTGCATGTGCATGCACAAGAGTGAGGTTCTCCGGCTCACTGTGCACGCTGTGTATTGAGGCACAAGCACTCTGTTGCATGGGCATGCGGAAGACTTTACAAGATCAACATCACTTCTCTGTACCTTCTCCTCTCTTGCCTGCTGTCTCTCTTCCTTTCTGTCTTTCTAGAAACTACCTTAATGGAAATGAAACGATTAGACAGCAGAGGGGAAAACTAGAGATGTGAATTAGTTTCAGTTTAGCCAGTTGAGGGTCAGAGTTCCAGTCAGAGCCCGTAGAGAAAACCGGAATACCACGGGGTCGTCCGGGCCGGCATCTGTATTCAGCGAAGGCACTTTGAACTTTAAGGGTTTCTGGTCTCATCTGCGATGTCAGCGATGAAACCCCGGCGGTGCCTGCCCCCGCTGACCTCGGAGAAACTTGCATGACAGCATTTGCTCGATAGGAAAAGCGGTGCAGCATGTTGGAGGCTGGTGATGATCCCCCTCTTCTGAACGCATGCATCTGGGTAGCATGATCAAAGGAAGAAAAACAGAAGCTACACACACGGCCACAGCCCGGTAGAGAAAGCTCCTCACGTCCTGTCTAACTAGTGACACTGTGACTGGAATATTTGGACAGTTTTTAGTGTGTGCACAGTTTTTCTTCCATTGTGAAAACTTTCATCCCTCCCTGATCTGCTCTTGAGTATTCTGAATATTTTGAAGCCCTGGCACATAAATTTCCTCTAGCATGTCGTAAAAGAATGCTAATGTGTGAGTTCTCTGAGTTGGCGGTGGTGTTCAGAGCTGCATCCCAATGTGGTGGTTTTTGTTCAAAGGGTTTCTGAGTGTGTGCTCTTCTTCCTGTTCTCTGCCGACAGAGCCCATCTCTGTGTTTCTACCTGTGCCCATACCGTAGCTCGGACTGTCTAACATCTCAGTCTTACTTAAGATGTCTCTCTTATCAATGTTGCGCTTACTGTTGATGTTTATGAATGTTGTTTGATTGTTCCTAATACTGCCACCATCTTGTTTGTCATTGTGCCGCTTGGCTCCAATGGAAACACACACCAGAGTCATGATTTTTTTTTGTTTTTTTTAGCCTCCAAACTTCATGCATGAGAACCAGTCAACAAAGCGATTTCCATAGCAAACATATGGTGTTCTGCAAACTGATTGAATAATGTTATGCTTACTGTAAATACGTTCTGAATTATTAAAGTATGTAGGTAGAACAGCTGCTAAACGGCACGGACAGTGTCCATACAGATGTTTTGACAACCTTTCTTTTTCCAAGATTTGGTGTGTGTTTCCTGGCTTGTTTTGTCTTTGCTCACAAAAGCACTAATGTCTTGTTTTCAACCAATCGCTCATTGATTACACGGACCACACAAGAGTCCACGCTCCAGTAAGTAACACTGTCTGTTCAGCTCTCTGAATCTCTCTCCGATGCCTGTCTTTTCCTAAATGGGTAGATGTCCCAGACTTCATCTCGCACAGTATTCTGCTCATGCTCTGTCCTGTTCCTCCCAAGCTCTCCACCCTTATTTGAATCCACATTTCTTTATATCTGCTCCGCTGATTTCATTCTGCATTTACTCCTTTTTGTTCTTGAAGTCACACAAGAGTTTCTGACTTGGTTAATTTATCACCCGGCATCTTCATTAATCCACAAAATTGCTTCATGCTGAAACGGAATTGCTCTCTGTTGTTGATAAAGCGCTCGAACATCAGACCAAATGGCTTGTTTTGTACTGTGATATCCATTTGTTATTGCCAATTTACATCTCATAAAGCAAACAGAGAAGTAAAAATGTTTGAGTTCCACAAAGCACATTCGGAAAGTTTGCATTGAATCACTCTCAATCTTTGGTGGCCACACAGCATGCAAACGACGACCTGCATCGATACGTAAAGCTAAATTTAAATGCCTCGCTTTAGATTTTAAACTTCAGTTTAAGCCTTGAAGTCTGGTTTCCACACACTTACATCTGATCTTTTCTTTCTCCTCTCAGGGGAAGCCGGAGGAGGCGGCCCTACCTGTACAGGAAAAGAGCCATCCACCGCAGTCGGCCTACGTACTCCTGCTCCCTGGAGGAGGCGCAGGGCAGCATCAGGGAGGGCCGCCCACTGCCGCCACTCAACCCCTCTAACTCTTTCATGTCCAGGAGAGAGAGGAGAAAGAGGATGACCATGTCAGTGTGGGAGCAGAGGACCAGCCAGCTGCGGAGACACCGACAGATGTCCAGCCGGGAGGTTCTCTACACCAGCCCCAGCGAGGAGAAGGACGGGCCCCCGGCCGCCGGCCCGCTGGGGCGTCCGCTGTCCCTGCACCGCAAAGCCATGGAGCACACGCCGTCCGGGAGCGTCAAACGGACCGCAGACCCCCTGGCCTCCCCGGTGAAGAACCAGGCTCCAGGATCCCTGGATGCTGCGGTGCTGGAGAGCCTGGATCCTCTGAGCGAGGCTCCACCCGACGCCCCGGACCCTGCGGCGGCCGAGCCGGAGGCCGTCACGGACGGCAGGACGCTGGCTGTCAATCAGAGCCTCAACGCTGGCGGCGAGCTCCGCAGCCCCAGGCTGAACGGCGAGCGGCAGCACAGGCCGGTCAAGAAGTTCAGGCCGCCGGAAAACCTGGACACGCTGACGCCCGAGATGGGCGGGATGAGGCCGAGGAGGCATCACTGCGAGCACCCGAGCGGGGTCAGAGGTCAGGGGTCATCGAGCCGCCTGCCGAGCCGCTCGGTCAGCAGGGAGAGGAAGAGGAACCCAGGGAGAGCGGAGGAGAGGGAAGCAGAGGTCACCAGCCAGGCAGAGGCATCCAAGGCTGAGGAATGCAGGTGAGCCGGGTCGAACAGCTGCAAATTCAGACAAGATCTTCTGGGAGCGTGATACAGACGTGGTTAACGGGCGAGAAATCACAGCCAAGATGAACCGAAAACAGTGAAGAGAGGGGAAAATGATGCAACAAAGTCATCAGATTCACAATTAAATGCCAGTGCCAGCGCTTTTGCTGTTGCCTCGGGAGGTTTTTAATGAAATATATGGAAAATTACTTTTTGTGCAGATCAAATCAGAGATCTGAGCACAGACTGTGTCCTAGCCCAGCGTCCACCCCCCTGACTGTGTTCTGATTTTGTAAAGGATGCTAGAAAAGACAGTATGCTCATTCTGAGCTTTAAGTCCCAACCTCAAAATCCAAAAAGATCCAAATTGGAAAGGTTCAGCATTTATTCAGTTCATGCATTACAGATCAATATTTCCCACCATTTTTCTTTGTCGTCTCGAATTAACCTGGAAGAAAATTGACAGATTTATCAAGAAGAGAAATGAATGTCCTTTGCAGCCCGGGACTGAAGACTCTCTTGTCTCCTGTATTTTCAGATCAGAGCAGAACAATGGAGACAGCGCTGACCCAGCAGACGGCCAGAGCCAAACTGGAGACCAGTGTTCCCAGAAGCAGGAGGAGCTTCCGGACTCCTCACTCTCACCTCCATCAGCTGTGACTGAGAGCAACACCGAGGAGAAGGAGGAAAAGGAGAAGGACCAAGACAAGTCTCAGCTCAGCTCCAGTGTCATCATCGAGGTGCCCAACATCCAGTCATCCCTGGAACTCTCCACCATCACAGGTCTGAACCTCTCAGATCCTAAAAAGTGAATCCAAGCTGCAAATTATGAGATATTCAATGAGGTATTCAAGATATTCAGTGTTTCAATACCTTTTTGATTTGGTAAGTAACTTAAAATTAAGTTCCATTTCTCTTTGGAAAATATTAAGCATCGAGTTTACATTGATAATATTTGTGTTTAATAGAGTGTTTAGAAGAGTTCAGCTTGTTGAACTCAGTCTTGTTCTATGAATTACATAAGATCGTTTCACCTGTGACGTAACACACTGACTCTGATCGTCTTCTTTCTGTGGTTGGTTTTAAAACTGGAGGGGAAAAAAGTGTGACAGTGCTGGAAATGTCACGTTTCTCCTCCATGTTCTCCTCCAAATTTGGCGTCTGAATAAATGTGCAGAGTCGTGCTCCGGGGTAAATCGTTGCCTCCGCAGTTTGTTTTCTGAAGAATGGAGTCGTGTCACAGTTTAAGTCTGTACCAACCGTTCAGCGCTTTGACTCACTGCTGTCAAAGTAAATATGCTCGGCAAATATTCTCCAGATTAAAACCGTCTTAATGATGCATCGTTCTCGTCTCTTGTCTACATCCATCCTCTCTCTCCTCCTGACCTCCAGTCAACAGTAAGGACCCCGAGAGCTGCAAGCTGGAGAAGGAGGAGGCGGAGGAGACGAAGCCCGTCAACACCGTGGCTCCAGACAGCATGTTCATCTTCAAGCCCGACAACCCGTAAGTCCCAGGATCGATCCCGAAATGGATGTGTTCCTCTGTCACTTTGAATATTGAATATGGAAGAGCCACAACTTGGACATTTCCTGTGCATGCAAACTTTATTTAAAGGAGACCTAAAAGGGAAAAAAAAGTTCTTCTTAGTTCTGTGGAAGGTCAAGGTCAAAGTCTCCATTCATATTTAAATCAACAGAATGTGTTGTAAAATACACCTTGTGATGAAAACCTTACAGCTTTTATTTTTCCAATTTACATGTTCCAAAGCAGCATCACTTCCTCATTCAGAAATGCATTTAATATTTAGAAACTACACAAATCTGAGACAGAATGTACCATAAACTATAAGTGATGCAAACTATGCTGCCCCCTGTCTCCAAGACAATTACACATACCTGCCTCGGTTCAGGGATATATGTCAAAGAATGTAGTGAGGTTTCTGGTTAAGCTTGACTCTATGTGCACCTTCTTCCTCAGTATCCGATTCTGGCTCAGATATATAAGGCTCGACGTGTACTTGCTCCATAGCTGCAATGTTTCAATTACCACAAAGTTGATAAGATATGTTGTTTAGCAATTAACCCTACAGTTAGTGAATCATTCAGCAAAAAAGGGGTGTCTGAAAACAAGATAAAACCACTAAATTGGAGGGAAAGGTCCTCAAAACATGTGGAATCATCCATGCAGCATGATAATTTCACTTAAATAAGAAATGAGATTATAGTAGAAAGTTGAAAAACATGAACTCTTCAAGCAAGATATATTATCTGAAACCTCTTTTTTTTATCTCGTAAGAACCAAATAATTTGTACTACACTCATGTGAGTGGCAGGCAAGACAGCCAAATGGTGTAAATGGTGCCAGATAAACATTAAAGGGCATCAGATTTGTGCAGAAATGGACCGTAATATTCCAACCCATTGAAGGACGAGACTGTAAAAGAGCTTGTTTCTGATGAAACTTGGAATGATGAAACCTCAGGTTCTATGTTAACACCAGAGGAAGGGTTAGGTCTCCTTAAATATCTGTTGCATGACGTCCCAGAGGCCGCGCACACGATTTCACCCTGAGCAGATGTGTCTCCAGGCCTCTGCAGCTCATCCTCGCTCGCCATCTGTCCTCCCTCAGGGTGCGGCGAGTGTGTCACTACGTGGTGAACCTCAGGTACTTTGAAATGTCCATCCTGCTGGTCATAGCTGCCAGCAGCATCGCACTGGCTGCAGAAGACCCTGTGGCCACCCTCTCTGACTGGAACAAGGTCTGCATGTGAAGGCTCCTGTCTGTGTTCGTCTACATCTACACATACATGTGTATATATATGTATATATCATCTGTCTGACGTTAATGAGTTTCCAGAGGCCAGAATATTTCGGCTGTTTGCACCATCTCCTTTTAACTCCCTAAGATATGATTTCAGTCGCTCTTCATCTCTGCCTCGGGTCTAATAGCTCCCTTCATCTCCGCTCAGCTGCAAAAGTAGCGCGAGGACAAGAGGAAAACAAAAAAAACATATTTCTTAAAACAAATTTCACTCAGTTGCGCTGCAAAAGGCTGTTAATATGACTTCGTGGGGGCAGTTAAGTCGCTGATGAGTGAGGAGATTGAAGTCTGGCTGTTTGTGGGAGGAACTGGGCGAATTGTTTTTACTTCCATCATTTGAGTGTTTGTTTTTGTCTCCTCTTGCAAAGCTGAATAGCCATAAAATCAACACATTCTGATCTGCACTTTCCATAGCTGTCCTGTCTCTTTTTGCAGGTCCTGCGGTACTTTGACTACGTGTTCACTGGAGTCTTCACGTTTGAAATGATAATAAAGGTGAGTTACTGTGAAGAGGTAGAGGAGGCCGCTGTGTTGGCAAGTAATGAAGTTATGTAGGTAGAGTATCAAATATGATTAACTTTATTTGGATGCAGTCACAGTTTAGATGGAGGATGGATTGAATGGATTACATGACTACTTCAGGTGTTCATCTCCTCTGCATGAGACTCTGGAACCTCTGGGTCTTTTCTCACAAAAGTTTTGTGTCAATTACAATTGTGCACAAAGTCGAATCTGTGAGACTTCAAAATTCATTCATTGATTACTGTTGTAAAATGTAAGATAATGTGGAAGTAATTCAAAGCATTTAGAATGCTTTTGAAGTTGAAATTGAAAATGTAGTGCAGTGTTTTATTGTGATATCCAGGTTTAGGGCTGATAGAAACACACCTTGTCAGGCTCACACATAGTGAATGCAGGTGACATTGTATCTTGAAAAAGTCTCTTCTCTCATTCTGTCCTCACACTCCTCCGTCTGTCCTCTAGATGATCGACCAGGGTCTGATCCTCCATGACGGCTCCTACTTCAGAGACCTGTGGAACATCCTGGACTTCATCGTGGTGGTGGGAGCGCTGGTGGCCTACGCCCTCGCGTCAGTCCCGAGATTTATCTGTGAAATTACACATCCTAACATCAGAGAGTCTTTAAATGAGCTGTGAACCAGCTGTTTATACTGCTGTTCAGCAAATGCAGTTTCACTTCACACAGCCATCTCCTCCATGTTGTTCCTAACGTTATAACTGTTGATATATATATCTATATACGTGTTCTGTTCTTTCTTGTTTGTCTATGTCTATGGATGATGCCCCTGTGGGAATGATCACCAGCAATGTGATGGGGTAAAACAACTACAAAGTCTTTCTTCTCTTTCAAACAAATTCCATATTTATATGTGGAAAATGACGCAACATTGGTAGAATATGTCAGATAAAACATCCTGAGATGGGGAGAAGTTTTGCAAATCGTGATATTTACTATAACATGAAGATGAGATGCTCACTCTGTCTCTGCACACAGGGATAACAAGGCACGGGACATCAAGACCATCAAGTCTCTGAGGGTGCTGCGTGTCCTCAGGCCGCTGAAGACCATCAAGAGACTTCCTAAGCTCAAGGTCAGACAAGATCAGAGAACTTTGATCTCATGTTTCTGTCAATATCTGTTGTTACGAGGTGTCAGTAGCATCCATGACAGTTTTTTGCTTATTAAAAGCGATATAAAGTACAGTTACGATTTGTAATGTAGGTATTTCCATTGAAGTATGTTTTCCTTTTGCCATCCTGTAATTTTCATAAAAACTGTATTTGGAAAAGTATCAGTTTCACTCCATACTGCAGCATCTTATTTGAGGTGAACTAGCCATATTAGCCCATACGCCATGCCAAGAGCGTGTAAATGTGGAGAATGTGTTTCCCTTTTTCCAAAAAGTGTATATATATAATCAGATCTGATGTGTGATATGTTTTAGTGATATTGGGGAGGTTTTCTAGCATTTTGGTGTTTTTTACTTTTTTGCATTTCTAGAGCTAATGTAGACAAGTTATAAGATGATGAACTGGAAACAGATGAGTCAGTCACCAGATGTGCTGTATGTGTAATATTTTCAGTCTATTGAACTTCCATAGATGATTTGTGCAAATATGGAGAATCTCAAACCTGGAAGTGCACATTTCCCTTTACATTTCCTTCACATTTTTGAGCAGATCCAAATCACAGGGCAAATGAAACAAATGCTACTGTTGTTTATATAATGAGATCAGACCCTGGAACAAGCCGTAACATTGACCAGGATGTTTGTTCTCCCTGTCTGAGATCTTACATCCTCTCCTAGATGTTGATGCTGGTGTTTTGTAAAATGCTGCAGTCATATTTTCAGTCCACACATACACACACGCACACGTACACACACCCACATAAACGTTCTCTGTAGCTTAAGGGTAGCTGCTCTTTCATCTGCTTAAGTGAGCAGACAGTTGAGGTGGTAAACCACGAGGTGATGAGCAGCCTCATGGGAGGAGAGGGTTGAGAGTGCTGCTGGGGCTTCAGATCACTACCTCCATTCATCTGCTTTCAGATGACCCCGCTACAAATTAAACTTGCAACTTTTTAACTTTTGAAGTTGGACTTTAACTGCAGGGAAATTAAACACAACAGCGGAAGCTTTCAACTCCCACCCACCAAACTGCATCACTGTGATAATTCAATGACTCCGTTATTTCATTGATACTAAGTACGTTAGCTGACGTACTCTACTTCCTGTGTGTGTGTGTGTGTCCCTCTCTCTGTCTCCCAGGCCGTGTTTGACTGTGTGGTGACGTCTCTGAAGAACGTCTTCAACATCCTCATCGTTTATAAGCTTTTCATGTTCATTTTCGCCGTCATCGCCGTGCAGCTCTTCAAGGGGAAGTTTTTCTACTGCACCGACAGTTCAAAGGACACGGAGAAGGACTGCCAGTAATATGCCTTATTTTTACTGTTAATACGCCTTATCTTACTCACCTCAGTCTGATCTCATTCTGGGTTCTTCTTCTCTTCCAACTTTCTGTCCTTTATTTAATCATTCAGCTCTTCCCAGAGCATCTTCTTGAACATGCTCCTTGTTCCATGTAAACGAAGCATCCACTAAATGACAACATGCAATGTTATATCATGGGACACGATTCTATATTTTAAAATAGTTAATGAAATGATGCAAAACATTCACAAAGGCCAAGATAACGTCTTTAATGCCTTTGTTTGTCTCAATGACATTCAAGCTTGTTGGAAAGGACTAAATTCTTACTTCATTTCTTTAAATCCTTGTAAGAAAAATATTTTAAAGCTCAAAACTATTTATTGATTTTTAACATAGCTGTAAATTATTTGATTGTATTTTTTTATTGTTTTATTTTTGTTATGTTGTTTAACTGATTAGCTTTATGTTATACAATGTTTATTCTGAAGTTCATAACATAGTAAAAATAAGACATGATTGCTCTCGTTTACGTGACTCTTAACAGTGTTTATGTTGTTTCCACTCAAACTCTTTGTTATTTCTGTGTCTCAGAGGTTATTACATCGACTACGGGAAGGACAAGAAGGAGATCAAGAGGCGGGAGTGGAGGAGGCACGAGTTCCACTACGATAACGTGGTCTGGGCTCTGCTCACGCTCTTCACCGTGTCGACGGGCGAAGGATGGCCTCAGTGAGTCCGCCGAGGCCTCGTTAGCTTTTAGGAGCCTTGTAACCTTTTAACACACGGCTTGGTCTCTGGTCAAATGCTCAAATCTGACCTTTGATGGAGGAAATGTGACAGATGTGATCGATTTCTCAAAGATTCCATCGAGCCATTTTTTTCCGAGGTTACGCTGATATTTAGATATTTTGCTGTGAGCGTTTGTGGGTTCGTGTGCCGTTCCAGCCCTCAGTAATTGATCGCTTCTGTGGAAACAGATTAAAAGGATTTCCTCTTCCAAGCAGCAAATTGTCATTGGATCCCAACACTGGTGAACATCAACATCCACACAGTTTCTTCCAAAACTGTTAATTGCTGCAGCTCATTTCCATGTTTTCATTAAAAGACTTTTCTCTTTAGCACAGTCTTGATTTGACTTCTTCACTGTCCATTTATTAAAACATTAAATATTAAACCCTACCTCTTCTCCTGGCTTTTTAACACAATCTGAGGCTTTGATGTTGATTTATTGCTTTTATTGTTTACTTTATGTTCTTTTCTACTTATTTATCCAGATCTACAGCGATTTGTGTGTGCTGTGGTTGTTTTTAAGTTATTGCTGTTATTATTGTTATTATTTTGTTAATGTTTCAGACCCTCTAAGCTCCTGCCCCTGTGTTCTCTCTGTCTCACAGCAGTAAACGTTCTTTATTTGCAGTTCCTGGAGTTTTTAGCGTCTTTATTGTTGGTCTTATTTATACCTCGTCTGCACTCTCTCAGGGTGTTGCAGCACTCTGTGGACGTGACGGAGGAGGACAGAGGCCCGAGCCACGGCAACAGGATGGAGATGTCCATCTTCTACGTCATCTACTTTGTCGTCTTCCCCTTCTTCTTCGTCAACATCTTTGTGGCTCTCATCATCATCACCTTCCAGGAGCAGGGGGATAAGATGATGGAGGAGTGCAGCCTGGAAAAGAACGAGGTGAGGGGAAGATGGAGAAAAACAACAAACATTTCCTGGGTTCCCACACATGTTCCTCTGCTTTCTCTGACTCATTTAGATTGTGATGTTGGTGTGAATGAAGAGCTCTGTTGTTATAAATCTAGACTGAATCAGAATCTGCAAAACTTCATCCATCTTGGAGGAGATTTTGTTGTCTCAGTTGGTATGTCGTCATAAGGAAGTACCCAAGTGTTAGAGAAGTACTTTATTAATCCCTGAAGTACCTTTATAGCATCCAGCAGCTAAACGCACAAAAAACACCTTCACAGACTTTCACAGTAGTAATGATAATAATAATAATAACAATACAAGCAAATTAAGTAATTATAAGTAAGTAATAAGGGGAAAGTAAAGGTAAGTATATAATAGTAGTAATATCAATATCAATAACAATGATAATGATATAAGAATGTTAATTAATAATAATGATATTACTTACAATAACAATAACAGCAGCAACAACATTAACAATAATCATAATCATTTCAAAAAGAAAGAGGCCCAATATGAAAAAAGGCTCATGCCTGTTTACTATATAAACAGAAAAGTAAAATATAAAACTGCCTTAACAACAGTGTTAGACAACAACATTATCAGAGTGATAAATGTGACAAACATTAGTGACAGTTAAGCCTCTGTACAGGATACATCATCTTCTACCAAATGTTTGTGTATTCCTATAGAGTTGATGCCATGTTTTCCCTCTTTTCCCCGTCTCCTCTGTGCTTCCAGCGAGCCTGTATAGACTTTGCCATCAGTGCCAAACCGCTGACCCGGTACATGCCCCAGAACCGCCACACCTTCCAGTACCGCCTGTGGCACTTTGTGGTGTCTCCGTCGTTCGAGTACACGGTCCTGGCCATGATCGCTCTCAACACCATTGTGCTGATGATGAAGGTGAGCAGCCCAGCACAGAAGTACTGTTTCAAACTGAAGGGTGACAAGCATGGCCATGTTTTCTCCTTCTTTTTTTTCCACCTCCCTCTCTCTGCTCTCACCACTATTTATTTCCGGAACTGGCCTTTACTGGGGCCGCGCTGGTTGTTCAGACAGACCGTCAGACACACAGTCTCAGGGTGACTCAGTCTGTATTAAATATTGATCTATAATGTCCAGGGGCTGCTATTTAGCATGACCTCATTAACTGTGGCTGCCGCCCCCAGAGGAATGGCTCCTTTTATAGTGCGACAGATGAGAGGTGCAGAGACTGAGGGACTATTTATGGGTCTGGAGGAATCTTCCATCAACCTGTAGCTCTGCAGGCCTTGAGGCTGAAGTTCACACTAATATCACACTGGTAACACGAGGTTAAGCTGCACTAAACTGGTTCGGGAATATTCCACCCAGATTTCTTCTCTTTTTTTGTTAATTTGCAGTATTACTCCGCCCCGCCGACCTACGACACCGTGCTGAAGCACCTGAACACGGCCTTCACCGTCCTCTTCTCGGTGGAGTGCATCCTCAAGATCATGGCCTTCGGCTTTCTGGTGAGAGAAAAGAGCAGTCTCGTGGACGTGAATCCGAGATTGTCATAAGGGATAAGATGGGAAATGAATGTGCTCCGTGTCCACAGAACTACTTTCGAGACACGTGGAACATTTTTGACTTCATCACCGTTTTGGGGAGCATCACCGAGATCGTGGTCGAGCTGCAGGTGATGGAGAAATACAATAATTGTGTTTTCTTTTGATTTAATGTGTGAGTTATTTTGAGATAATGAAGTAGTTGCCCCCAGAAACCTTATCAGACGACTAAATGAAGCAAAAACAAACCTTGTGAAAAAAGCATCAAAAGCCATTATAAACTAATGGGGAATGGTTTTCATTTGCTGTACAGTATATCTCATTATAGTTTTCTCATATAGTCTAACTTTATTCATATGAAATAGATTGAAATCTCTCAGATTGTATTACTTATCTGAGAGGGATTTTTCATGTGCCCTCATTCCACGTATAGTGCAAAGTCTGAATAAAAAAAAAAAGAAAAGTTCTCATGCTCAGAGACTTGTTACCCCATCATGCAAATTTTGATATCGAGTCACGCATGGTTCAAGTGTATAACAACCATTTTTAAGTCTTTATGTGAGCATTAATTCTGCATATCTGTAAACACCACAAGTCTGCCTCCCGTGTCCTCCACACTGGAAACCAGAGCTATGAACCGGTCAACATGAGCTTCTTGAAGCTGTTCCGAGCGGCTCGTCTGATCAAGCTGCTGAGACAAGGTTACACCATCCGGATCCTCCTGTGGACCTTCGTCCAGTCCTTCAAGGCGTTGCCCTACGTGTGCCTGCTCATCGCCATGCTCTTCTTCATCTACGCCATCATTGGCATGCAGGTCAGACACACGTGGACAAGCACCTGATGCACATATTTGTATGGTGGTGACAAAGAATCCTCAACAGCAGCAATGTTAAAGTCATATTTCTCCCTTTGTTTTCTGTGTGTGTGACTCAGGTGTTTGGGAATATTAAGCTGAATGACAAGACTCACATCACTCAGCACAACAACTTCAAGACCTTCTCCGGGGCTCTGATGCTGCTCTTCAGGTTGGAGATCTTAAACTATATTCTTGATTTATATCTCGGTACTGAAGATCCATCCACGCAAAGACCTGGAGACTCGACTTGAGTCTGCAATAGACCCAAACATGCATGATTAGCGTATCAGAGTATCAGACAATGCACTGCAAAGAATCAAGGTGTCTATAAACAAGATAAAAACACAAAATCTGAGGAGAATGACGGTTAAAACCATGATTTAATCAGTCAATGCGGCAGGTTAATTTCACATGACAAGACTTCTTGAAATTCAACGCGAACTTGAATTTGATAAAATCAATTGATTAACCCTGTACATTAAGTTTATTTGTCTTGGTAGGAGCCAAATAATTTGCAGTGTGTGGCCTAGTAATAAAGAGCAAAGTAGTTACTGACTTTGTGAATCAAGATGCTCATTTCACTGTGCGTGGTTTGCTACAACAACGTATTTCTGTACTGGGACTCAGAAGCCCCTGTATACATATATATATATAATTAATATATAACACTAACAGTCTGAGGCTGTGAATGACCAGACTGTTAAAGCTGGTGTACACATCTACACTTGTTACATTTGGAGCATCTACAAGCTGTCGCTGCGATGCTTTGATTCCATCGTCCAGATGGCAGACACGACTGTGAATAAACTGTGAGCTGGACCGCTCCAATGCCACCCAGTGCCTCCTCCTCCTCCTCCTCCTCCTCCTCCTCCTCCTCGTCCTGGTGTTGTGTAATGTGTGTGTGTGTGTTCAGGAGTGCCACAGGGGAGTCATGGCAGGAGATCATGCTGTCGTGCCTGGGGGGACAGAAGTGTGAGAAGGACCCTGCAGTACCCACGCCCGACCCTGAGGGCGGCTGCGGCTCCGACTTCGCCTATTTCTACTTTGTCTCCTTCATCTTCTTCAGCTCCTTCTTGGTAAGAGAAGGAAGGTGGAGTGTGACTGATTTATCCAATTCCACAAGGCCATGAGCATGTATTCCTCTCATTCACTGTCAGAGAGGTTGAACTGAGTTTTATCCTTTGGTGTCAACAGTGAAGCTATGAAACACTGGATTTATCAAAAATGTTGCAGATGCTATTTTACACGCCCCTTTAAAATGGAACTGGAACTAAGTGGTAACTGGAGCAATGCTTCCTACTGTATGTTGGAGCCAGTATCAGAGGAGGAATCAGATACAGAGGAAGAACCAGCAGCATGTACACTAACTTTACACTAAGACCTCACTAAACTCCACCAAATACCTGAATAGAGGCAGGTTTATGGACATTACTCTAGGAATAGATTCATTATTCAACAAAACCACAGTAAAAACGTTTCATCCTTTGAAATATTCTGTCGCTGGAGCAGTTCTTTATATTGTAAAGCATGATGTTGATATTTCCACCCTCTTTTCCGCTTTCCTTTTCTCCCCTGTCTCCTCTGTTCAGATGCTGAACCTGTTCGTGGCGGTGATCATGGACAACTTTGAGTATCTGACGAGAGACTCGTCCATCCTGGGTCCACATCACCTGGATGAGTTTGTGCGGATCTGGGGGGAGTATGACCGGGCTGCCTGGTCAGTGTCCACTCTTGCTTCAGACTACCCAGTTAAAGCGTTGTTATGCACAAACATATCAGTTAAATGATTTACAGCCATGCAGTCAAACATACACAGACTCAGTCCTCTCTATAATACACTAATAGCTATGGATGCAAGCGATAGATGCTCTTCTGATTTCACATCTGTCACTCACTACATTTACATGAGACTTGGAAAAAAATACTTATGGCCTTAATCTGTGTATAAAGGACAACTATTGTGCATGTAAACATCTTAGTCTGACTAATACCAGACTTCTCCAGATCTGACTAGAACATGTTGAGGACAAGATGGCGGAGCCTCCTTTTCTCTTCCCTCTTGTGGACTGAGACGCTGTACTGTCATGACACACGTCTAAAAGACATGTATGTTCTTTCCAGTGGAAGGATCCACTATAAGGAGATGTACAAAGTTGTACGCACTATCTCACCTCCCCTGGGCTTTGGGAAGAACTGCCCACACAGGGTGGCATGCAAGGTTTGGTTCCCCCACATCACCGCCCTGCCCCCCCACCACACACACACCTCAAACCCCTCCTCCTCGCTGTGCCTCTTTCATGTGGGATCCCTCCTGACCTCCACCTTTTCCTTCCCTCCCTCTGCTCGACTTTGAGGGGTGTGTTTCTCAGGTCAAAGAATGACGACGCTCCAGTCTTCGGGTACTAAGGCACAGGACCTCCCTCCAGTCAGATTTAATAAGTGAACACATTTAATCAGACGCCTGAGTCTTCTTTTGAAGCAGCTGTGGAGCAGTATGAGGGAGACCTGTCTCTTTCTACCTTTTGGATCTGGTTTAAAGATGTTTTTCCACAGTGTTTCACGCACACACACACACACACACACACACACACACACACACACACACACCACACACCACGTAAGTATTTGATATTTGTGCCAGATCCAGCGAGGCTGTCATTCCTTTGCTCATTGTGTCTGAGGTTTTTTTTTCCTTTCCTCCTTTCCCAGATTTCTATGCCCTGATGGCAGCATAGAAAGCGTGCAACCAGTTTTTATTTCTCCTACTTTTACTCTCTCCTCCTGCGTGATGCCTTTGGAATAATCCTCTCTCTTGTATCTCCTCCATCTCCCCTTTTTTACCCCTCACCCCCTCCTGTGCTCTTTTCCTCCTCCATCCCTCGGGAACGCACCCCTCCCTCCCTCCCTCCCTCCCTCCCTCCCTCCCGACTCTTCCACTGTTATTCAATTTCTCCTCCACCTCCAACATCATCCCTCTCCTCCTCCTCCGCCACCTCCTCCTCTCCCTTCCTCTCTCTCTCTCTCTCTCTCTCTCATCCTCATCTCCATGGCTACGTGGCGCCCCCAGTGGTCGTATCCATTACACTGACATGTATGAGATGTTGACCAACATGTCGCCACCTCTTGGCCTGGGCAAGAAATGCCCCTCCAAGTTGGCATATAAGGTAGACTGAACCCCAGAGACAAACAGGCGCTGCCTTCGTGTTTTTTTTTTAATTGATGGGTAAAATGCTGGAAAAGCTCGTTATGTGTGTCATACATTGGCAGAGCAAGGCAATTTTTTTTATTTATCTCCGTATTGCTTGTTTAAGCAATTTTAAGTTATTCACTGGCAGATGTGTAAGCGCTACGTTAATGATTTGTCTGTTTTGCTTTGCATCTTGGCAGAAAAATAAAAGAAGTCATTCTCTGTTTTGCTGTTTATCTGAGGAAAGAGTCTCGGTGGAGCTTATTTCTTCTCAGGCAGTTACAGAGCAGCCATCAGAAAGTCGTCAAACATCTACATGCTTTGTGTGGCCATTGGTACAAGTCTGCTGCTGCGTGTTTTCACGTCTGTCATACTGACTTCACTTACATGGACCTGTCTGCATGTGCCTCCTGCCGCAGTAATGTAGTTTACTGTGGGTTTGTGTGTATGTGTGTGGGGAGGGGGGTGAGCCTGCTAGCATGCTTCATATTACAGTGTTGAGTTTTGTCTTCTCTTATGATAACAGCACATATTGTATAGACCTCCCTTTACAGAAGGACAGGAGAGAATAACAATGTTTCATAGTTATGGTTATGGCTCCTCGGGGCCCAGTGTTCTACTGAAACTGGTAAAAGAATGTAATGCAAGAACACATCTAACATTATGTCACACTCAGGAAGGTGGCAAAAGTATCGCAATTAACAGAATGTGTCAGATTGGTTGTGCTCGTCAAATGGTGACAGTTAGATACCTTAGCTCGGAGGCTAAGCTAACATTCGCTAACTTCTCCCCAAAACAAGATTTTATCTAATGACATTATTTTCCTCTCTGTCCTTCTGTGTCCATCAGTGTTGTCTAGTTTATTTCATTTCAACAAAGCAAACAATGCTTTATGACGTTAACAAGTGAAAACTTCCTGTCACTGACACCCAGAAAAGCAGCAATAAATCATTTAATTTCCATCTAGTTCCCCTGAAATTATAATTACATTATCTAATTAACTCAGAGACAGATGAGCACTCTCTTCTCATTTGAAGTGAAACAAATTGAAATTTTTGCTCATTCCTGACCTTGATAATCCCAAAATCTAAGTCATTTTGGTTGAGAACCTGCTGCTCTGGGCTCTTGTGTTTGCACTGTGGCATGCTGGTTTGTTGTGCCGGGTCAGGACTGACTTCCTGTCTGCCGCCATCAGAGACTCGTCCTGATGAACATGCCTGTGGACGAGGACATGTCCGTCCACTTCACCTCCACCCTCATGGCCCTCATCCGCACCGCCCTGGAAGTCAAGATAGCTCGAGGTCAGACCGGATATCAAAACCTCGCAGACTCGCATTTCCTGTGATGGTCTGATCTTAACACATGTGTGTGTTTGTGTGTGTGTGTGTGTGTGTGTGTGTGTGTGTGTGTGTGTGTGTGTGTGTGTGTGTTGGTTTGCAGGAGGCGAGGACAGAAATCAGATGGACCTGGACCTGCAGAAGGAGATTAGTGTCATCTGGCCTCATCTCTCTCAGAAGTCACTGGATCTGCTGGTTCCCATTCATAAAGGTGACCTCAGTGCCACATGTGGAGCTTAACAACACTAACTGTGGTTTACGGCTGATATGCTGAAGGTTTGTTCGATGGTGTCTTTTTTTTCAGCCAGCGACATGACCATCGGGAAGATTTATGCCGCCATGATGATCATGGATTACTACAAGCAGAGCAAGGCCAAGAAGCTCCGCCAGCAACTGGAGGAACAGGCACGAAACTTTACGTTTTTCAATGATAAAACGAGTGTTTTGTGACAATCTTTCTATCCAGCTCCCCAACAGCCACAGGAAGGAAAGAGCATTTATGAATCTTTTGTTGTTACCATTTTTAGCAATTTCAGATATTGCTTATTTCTTTCAATTCATTTCCAAAACATTATCAAAAGCTATTCTTTTAAATAACTTCATGGAATTGTGCTTTCATCCCTGTTCTAACAAGCAGAATAATCTGAAATAATCATTTTTCTGCAGAAACGTTTTGCCATGAGTTTCTCTGTGAGACTTCCAGCTCTATAATTGTAGCTCCTTTTTACTCCTCATCTCTCTCCCTGCAGAAACACGCTCCCATGTTCCAACGCATGGACGCGTCCTCCCTGCCTCAAGAAATCCTATACAACGCCAAATCCCTGTCATTCCTCAGGCACAGTGCCGGATCTGCTCTGTAAATATTCCACTTTCATTTTAGCCTCACACTTATCTCTCTCGCTTTCATTATAATTTCTTATTTTTCATCTTGTTTTCTGGAGTCAGACTGTGATCTCTGGTTGTTTCTGGCTCCTTCAGCACCAGAGGAGGCTTCGTGGCCCTCAGTCCGATCTCTCCTCAGGAGATGTTCCTGCAGCCCATGTCTCGCTCCAGGGAGGAGAAAGAGGAGGAGGAAGACGACGACTACCGCTCGCCCTACCACCCCTACCACCAACCACATCACCACCACCACCACCACCACCTACACACGTTGGTGAGCAGAAACCAATGCAAACAGCTCTGTTTCTCATCATCAACATCTGTGCCCAGATGTGGTTGGAGGCTCTGTCATTTCTGTGCTTTGGAAAGTTTCTATCTACCTGTATTCCCTACAATTGCTCTATGTCTATGTCTCTATAGTCTGTAGCAGATCCACAACACTGTTGAGGCACAGTGGGTAAATGGATGGATGGATGGATGGATGGATGGATGGATGGATGGATGGATGAATGGATGGTTGGATGGATGGATAGATGCTCGGATAAAGTTGATTAAGCAGTGGTATAGTTACATAATGATGTTCTAGTTTAATGGGAAAATTATTGATTTGAATGTGAAACTTTGTTCAAAATGTGCTTGGTTTGCGACGTACAAAACAATACAAATGTTCAATAAAATGGGGATTTACATGATTGATACCCGTCATCATCTTCTTTGTGTATGGTTTCTGTGCAGGTGCCAGACGTGGTGGAGTACAACCAAGTGCTGCAGCAGGCCAGACAGGAGCCGGCAGTTATTAAATCACCTCAGCGGACGGCATCCATCAGAGCGTCCTCCATGCCCAGACTGGCTGTTGATCCACAGGTAATAAAGATTAATAACCTGTATTCAAACTGAAACTCTGCCCTTAACAAATCCTCCATTAGAGAGCACTTTAAAAATCAATAAGCAATTAAAACTTTGCTACATTAGGAATATTCGTCCAGGCTCACGTGGTCGGTGGCAGGTCTGATGCTGACGCTACGTGTGTTTTTGGTTATGAGGGAAGGAGGAGACGCTGATTAAATGTGATTTGATTCCTGCTCTGACCGTTACATGTGTGTGTGTGTAGCCAGGGATGTCGGCAGACAGCAAGCTGATGAAACGCTCCTTCTCCACCATCGGAGACCAGTGTGTGAACGGCCTGTGGCAGGAGCAGCACTCGCTGGAGCGCGTCAGCCCGGACGACACGTACAGACCCCGACAGAGGAGCTACAGAGGTCATGGCGCATCACTGCAACTCTGCAGCCACTCTTTGCAACGCTTTCACGTTTTATTTCAATATTTTTTAAGGCCTGGAAAACTTAAAAGGGACATTTGTACAACACAGTATCTGAATCACACAAAATCGACACAGTTAAGCTGAATCTAAAGTTTGACATTTGACAACTAGTTTACAGTTAATTGATTAGGAAATAAATTGAAACAGTATTATTGGCTGAAACAAGGTTCATGATAGTTTGGATATTTAAGAGATTCAAGAAGGAAGAAGAAGAAGGATTCAAGAGATTTAGACACTGGCAGTGACCTGCAGTTGCAGTGTACCTATGTAAAACATTCAGTAAAGGAACAAACATGCAATATATAAAAAAGGATTTCTAATTCAGATTGTGCATAAATATGAATGGCATATGATATCAGCTATCTATACATCATTAGACATTTGTCATAGGACTAGTATCTAAATACAGTATTATCTATCTGCATATATATATATGCATATATGCATATATATATGCATGTGTGCATATATATATATATATGCATGTTACAATGTATACAATATATACATATTACAAACTATAAACCACTAACAATATGTTACCAGTAACTTTCACAATAACAGATGTTGAGACAAATCACCAGTTACTGCCATTGCTATAGTCACCAATACTACTTATTTCTAGACATAGTGACAGTGATATACTGCAGTGGTGGGATATAAAGAGTTTTTTGTTCTTTCTCTGACCTTAAACTCATTTGTTTCTGTTGTCTCTGTCTGTCTCAGGTCCCAGAATCAACCACAGAGAAACGAGCAGTCATGAGAGGGGGCGATCTAAGGAACGGCGCCACCTACTGTCCCCCGACGTGTCCCGCTGCAACTCTGAGGAGCGCAGCCGGGACCCGTCCCATGAGAGGAGACGGTCCCGCTCCCCCAGCGAGGGACGCACACACACCCTGCAGAGACAGGTACTGTAAGAGCCCAATCAGTCAATCAATCAGACTGTTAATGCTGCATGTATCACATGCATCCCTATTTACATAAAAGAAGAGGTCATGTCCTCAGTGAGCCACAGACCAGCATGTGTCTTCCCAGAGTTTCTTCCTCACCACTGTGTGCGTGTCCTCCTCAGGTGAAAGCGTCTGGCAGTCCGGCTCATTCTGCCTCCGAGTCCTCGACCCCTCGTAACCGCCGCCAGCTGCCTCAGACGCCGTCCCGCCCTCGGCCCTACATCTCCTACTCCCCGCTGGTCTGCCGCGCTCACACGTCTCCCACGCCCATGAGCTCCTCCGAGGGACAGACGCAGCCTCAGGACGGCCCCGGCGTCTCCACCGAGACGTCCTGGAGGCCCGACAAGGAGGGAGGAGGGCAGCCTCACCCGTCGCCCCACCGCTACATCTCAGAGCCCTACCTCCCCTTCCACGAGGACGGCGGCGGCGGGGGCGACGGGGCCGACAGGCAGGACCCCCTCACGTTCGAGAGCGCCGTGGCGACCAGCCTGGGCAGGGCCAACGCCATCAGCTCCGCCCCCCAGCTCAGACACTCCTGGCAGGTGCCCAACGGGCATTTCCGGAAGCACTTGGGCCAGACGGGAACAACGTCCGGAGCGGCGGAGCTGCTCAGTGACACGGACGAGGACGACCGCTGCTGAAACCCGCAGACGGACGGAGAGGACGCAGCTCGGAAACAGAGCGAGGCACCAAACCAGAGTTCCTCTGGGAACCTCAGCTCCAGTAGCAAAACAGGCCGGACATGACCGAACCATGTGTCCGGCTACCCGGGCGCCTCTCTGCAACGTGTGTGTGAGTGAGTGTGTGTGTGTGTGTGTGTGTGTGTGTGTGTGTGTGTGTGTGTGTGTGTGTGTTTGTGTGTGTGTGTGTGTGTGTGTGTGTGTGTGTGTGTGTGTGTGTGTGTGTGTGTGTGTGTGTGTGTGTGTGTGTGCTCTAAACAGAGAGAATTTGCCAAATCTAAACAGCAACAGA
The DNA here is from genome assembly GCA_029224185.1 of Karalla daura. NCBI lineage: Eukaryota > Metazoa > Chordata > Actinopteri > Chaetodontiformes > Leiognathidae > Karalla > Karalla daura. The sequence goes on from CM055194.1 coordinate 22,356,484, forward strand.
GACTGGCTGTTCTGTAAGTAGATCACTGCAGGCAAACCCCGGCATTGCCAAGCCTTTCCACACAAGTTGCTGTCTGCTTGATTGATTGATTGATTGATTGATTGATAGTTGATTATCTGAACAAAAATACAGCGAGACGTCGTCCCCAGGTATCCAAACCTGTCGAAAACTGATCCAAGTGTTGTGCGTAAGGTGAACATAGAGGTAGCATGTAAAAAAAAAATGTAAAAAGAAAAAAAAGTTGTAATACGATGAATGTAAATTTAGCTCTCGGTTCTTATGTCTAGGTGACTGGAGGGGGTTGCTGTTTGTCCTAACTGTGCGTAGTCGTGAGGGTAGCAGTGAAGTGGGAGGTGATTCAGCTTTTCCAGGTTTTCTGCCTGTTTGTGACCGGAAACCAGCCAATCCACACAGCTCCGTCTGAGCAGAGTATCCACATGGTTCATGGGCATTAATCAGTACGTCGTTAACACAGAAAATCAGGCTCCAAAACTTCAAGTAAGATTCTCAAAGAGCTTTTGTTTTGTATTTGGTGACTGAGTCTACAGGCCCGGATATGCACTACAAAGTTAGTAGGTTTGTTTCCATTACAGTTTTTCCACTTAATGAAAGGGATATTCCTGAAATATTCAGTTAAATATAACTTCATGTACCTGCAGGTCTTAACACTGGAGGTTGTTTTACACATGGACTACAATAGACTGACTCTCCCAACTATTCTATCCACAGCACATGATTCTTCAGAAAATCTTGTCCCACAAGACTTCATTTTGAGCAAACTAGATGTCCAAAACATTGAGCAATTCCATGGTTTTATTGGACAATTTAATTAGATTTAGAAAGAAGTTTAGAAAGAAGTTCACACTTGGTGTGATACACTTTTATATTGACACGTCTGGGGGGAAAAAAAAACACTTTTAAGAGAGCAGAAAAATTACATTCAAGTGTTGCCGTTACCAGTTTTTCGTATCGGGATATGTCGGTTTCATGCGTGATGGAAACTCACCTAGTGACTCTTTTAACACCCCATATGTCAACATAACATTACTCTAGGGAGAGTAAATGTTTATCGTGCCAAATCAAAGATAAGATCCACAACCTATAAAAAAACAAGTGCAGATTCAAAGAGCTGAGATGGATTAAAAAAAATAACTGCGCTCATGTACATGGCCATAGGAGAACAAAAAAAACAACAATCTTCGAACTTGTTGCTGTAAAGTGAGCAAAACCTGCAATGATAATAGTTCAGTTCTTATGTGAAACACTGGCAGCGTTTCCAGCCTGGTGGGGCAGAGATACCAGTCTCAGGATACCAGACCACTGAATTTATAAAAAACCAACAAGAACTAGACCCTGAAGGTCAGTCGACATCATATCAACAACAGAAGATTGTCACCAGGACCTGACCATAAAGCGGCTTCACACACACACACACACACTCTCTCACTCACACACTCTCTGTGGTCTAGGCCTGAGTGACTGTCACTCCTCACGTTTCTGTGCTGGAAAAAAAAAACAACCCACCGTCGATGTTGTGTCAGAGAGACGACTAAAGCCATTTTCTTCCCGTAACATAGAGCCAGGGATTTGTCTTCTTCAGGATGTGTTGCCTTCTGTCATGTGACCACAACAGATGGAAAACAAGTGTGTCAACTTTTTACGTGTGACGTGTGACACGGATGTTTTTACGTCAGAGGACTCACAGTGTGTGTTCGCCGCCACGTCCTTCTGTCACTTTGAAGCCTTTGTTTCCGGAGAAACAAACGTTGAGGTGTTTTCTGTGTGAGCGCCACAGTTCTAGTCCTTTTCCCACATGCATGACCACGATGATGATGATGACAGACGTGTGAGAGAGGCGTGTCCTAGAACTGCCTGACTGTCTCCTTGTTTTAACATATCCATGATATTAGATGGGACTTAAATGCACCTCCACTATCACACAACAGGCAGTCGATGTTTTTGTTTTGTTTTTTTTAGTCCCACCACTCACTGTCTGTATCTTAAGCATTCCACCATTTGTTGCCCCCTAATCCCCCAAATAATATGTATATTTATATCATGTGCTGTTGTGTTAATGTAATCTGTTGAGTTTGACATGTTTCTGAAATGTGAACACAGGACGTATCTGACCGCTGCCTCAGTCAGGGAAGTCCTGCTCTGAAACAGATGTATTTTAGAAGAGGAATCTCCTTGAAAATAATGTGTCCAAGGCCAGGATGGGACGGTAGACGGGTTAGGTTAAGGCCTCAGCCGGTAGTTAGTAGGACTGTGCTTGACGTGGACAGTGCAGCCTAGGACTTGACTTTGATGTCCGTCTCTGTACAGAGCAGCCTAATCTGTGCCTGGGGACAAACTCGCCCGAAGAGTTCCCCCCGTCAAGCCTGGAGTTCATAGATAGACAAGCTTTCTGGTAAATATGTAGTATAAACTGTACAAAAGAAATCTGTGTTTTAATTTATTGCACCGTTTATATATCATTTGAAACATGATGCCTGTCTATGACTTTAACAAAAGAAGTGTTTACATATCTGTTCAAAGGACCATTAAAGAGAGATCACATGTCTCTTCTGTACCGGCTGTTATCACTGCTTTCAAATGCTGAAGAACTCATCTATTCATACTGTTTCTATCATTTTTAAGTTATGTTGTAAATTTTATGTTTTACAGGATTTTCACACCTTTTTGGATTTATTCATTCTTCAACCATCATAAAATATTCTGCTCAGCAACAACAGTTCAGATCTCTTTAAACACATCTCTTTTCCTGACTATCAGCACGATATAATTACGAAGAACAGAAAATTATGATATTGTCTTAACAAATGAGCGATTCCTCTGGGAATGCATCCATGTGTATCAGGCATCTGCGAAAATCTGAACTGAGAACGTTTCCCAAATTACCATTCAATCCATGAATTTGAATTGAAATTAGCAAACAGGAAGTAGAACTGCAATTCAAATTTGAATTGAAGGCAGTAGAATTGAAATTCCATTCAATAATTTTGGTGTTTTTTAATTTAGATATATAATTTTCCAACCATAACACTTCAATCATCAATGCTGTCTTGAGACCCGGAAAACAACAATACACACATAATGGATAAATTCGAGGGGATGATCATTTTGATCCTGGATATGTGGCTGTTGTTCCAGAAGAGGCTGGAGGCAGTGAAACAAAATCCTGCGGAAACACAAAGAGTGCTTGGGAAAAACTACAGAGATCAGACGACGAAACGAGTCAGGTTGCAGGTCGAAGCAGTCTTGACTGTTGGAGGAAAGTTTTCTTGTTTGTTTTCATATTTTAATGACAGAAAAAAGCAAATATTTTTCATTCACAATTAAGTCTATTAATACAAAAGCATCTATAAAACAGATCATTTGATATATTATGACTTTCAACTCATGGAAAATGGTGAAAAATACTAATTCTTCCCGTTGCTTGGTTTAGAAGGAATTTCTCTGAGTTACAATGAATTTAATTCCACTTCCTGTCATTCCAAATACAATTCAACATCCTGTGGGGGCGGAGCCAACTCAATTCACATTCCAATTTTTTAAGTGAATTTCCAAATTCTGTATTCTGTACAAGCTTGAGGTGCATCTCTAACATCACGTGACTTTCCTGCTAGCCAGGTGTGAAGCTGTAGAAACAGCTCGATGACGCTTCCAGTGGGTTGTGAGGAGATGACGCTCCATGCTCCATAATAATCAGCTGAGGTTGTTATTCCAGCGTCATCTCTCTCTAGCATCTGCTCAGGCCACGTTAGCAAGCCCCTCATGGCTCTCCATGCTCTACGTTCATTTCTTTTTCTGTTTTTTTTTTACTTGGAGTGAGATACAGACGGTCTCATCACAGCCCTGCAATCTGCATCCTAATGCATCATGGAATCACAGGCCAGACAGAGAGACTCTCACTCATCCACTCAAACATCAATAACAGAGTGGAGAGAAAGTCTAAAATTTTATCCGTCTGTGGATGTCAACATCATGTTTAGTTAAAAACGACGATCATTTTCCACAGTCAAAAAGCAGCAGAGGTTTTGTAAGTTTTAAATACTGAATAATTCATCTGTAATCCATGTCTTGTGTGTGCAGAAGTAGCTCTAGTGCAGCTAGTGGAGATGCTGCAAATCGATAACCGCTCTTCAGAGAGTCTCAGCAGCAGAACACAAGTGGGACTGAGCAGCATAAATAACACTTTCTGAATCAACCCTCATATGCTCTGTGGTACAATTAAGTTCCAACATGGATGAACATGGAGCTGAATCTCAAGGTTATAACATTTACACTTATCCAAGCTGCAAGCTACAAGCCTATGAGCTACACAAACTCTCATAATAATTGCTCCTCATATTACCAGTTGTGGCACAAATAACATTTTTAAAACTTTATCAGCTAAAAGAGTATGTATTTAGACAGCAAAGACAGTGTATCAATATCAATATTGTTCAATTTTTTTCTGCATTTCAACCATCTCATGGGAAACATATACAGCCAAATGTAGGCTTCTTCACTATGTTCCACGATAAGGGTGAGATACAAAGGATTGCAGAGTTTCGGCATCATATTTTACATATGGATTTAAACTTCTTAAGACAGTGACTTATAGAAAATCTCACAGGAATTTCTGACCAGTTTGCATTGATGGAAATATCTTTAAATGGCGTTACAATATACAGGAAATCATCATCGTTCTGCAGCAGACAAAGGGTCATTTATCATCTCCAACGAGCTGACAAGGTCACACATGACCACGGTGAGCCTGTTTACCCTGGCTGGTTTCTCTTTCCATGATGTGTAAGTTGAAAGGATTCAGCTCCAGGCTTTAGCGTTGAACCTGACCCTGCGTGTTTACCCGCGCAGCGCTAATGCCGCCTGAATGTGTCAGCTTTGTGATACAGTTTACGTTCACCTGCGAAGCAGCTGTCTGTGAGGACGCTCTGTCACGCCGCAGCCGTCTGTTTACATGCTATAGTGTCACCCAGCGGGCCCAGCCCACGGCTGTCTGCGCTCCTCTGACTGATTAAGTGAAATCGAGGATGAAAGCGTCCGTGTGAGCGTGACTGGGATCAAGCGTGTGCGTGTGCGAGAGAGAGTCGTGCGTGTGTGTACATTTATTTGCGGATGTGCTAGCGTTTACGTGACAGGTTTCCAGATGAGCTCAGCGTGTCGACGTGTCTGTGTCAGCTGGAATCAGAGGAGGTGACACTGCTGGTTGTTTATCGGCGGGAAGAGGAGGAGCTGATCCAGCTGGAGGAGGGGCTGAGTGGGGAAATCACAAGAGAACACACACATATATGTATGTTGACCATATTCATCTAGCACTGGACATTTAATAGGAGTGTAATCGTCCCTGTGTGCAAACCTCCAGAAGTACAACAGTGTATTGTGGATCATAATGCGCAGCTAGAAGTGTTTAACACTGTCATCTCAGAGCGAGGGGGGCAGAGACCAACACTTCAGGGCCTGAACCCTAAAGGGAGGAGCTTTATCTTCACCACACATCCTTTTACCGTAAGCCCCGACCTCAGCCGACACAACAGTCCTGGGGCAGCAGCCCCTCGCTCCTCTGGGCTGCATGTCACATTCCTCACCTGGGCCTCAGCCCCCCCCCCCCCCCCCCCGGCCATGGAGGAGGGCAAAGCATCAAGTTCAATGTCATTTAAACACTCCCTCAGTTCATTAATTTATTATGAATTACAGTCCAGTTCTGATGAAGCAGAAGGTCTGATTGGAGGAGATCACTATGATAACACTATGATAACACTCTGTTCACTTATGAAAACCTCTGTCAAATTTGTTGCATATTTTGAATAAAAACCAGATCTTTCATCCAAAGCACACATCACACACAAGGTCTAGAAAGAAAACTACAACCACTACTGATTATAAAATATATAACATTACAATAAGAACAAGAAGAATAGCAATAGTGGCAATATATTCATTATACTTATTATTATTAAGGCTGTTACTGTTGTCTTTATTGTGTTGTACAAAATATAATCAATAACAATTATGTAAGCTATACTAAATATTTGGATAGTAATAACAATGACCACTATTCCTGCTATTATATTTTATTATAATAATATATTATTGTTAGTGTTATTATTATGATTGCTATTGTCCTTTCTATTTATTTCTTTGTCATTTTCATTGTAATAATGAAGGCCTCTGGTTCACAGTCAGTCTGCCCTGGTCTTATTGTTGGTAATTCACAGCACTGCAGCAGACCCAGCAGCAACACAACACACCCCCCTCACCGCCTGGTGTGAGTGTGAAGCCCTGTCTGTCTGTGTGGCCACAGGAAGCACACATGCTACCTACAGTATGTGTGTACGGGTCTTTGGCTGTCTGGCTCCATCTATTGATTTCATCATCTCTCTGGGGCTGTAACTGTGTGGTCACAGCCGGACCTGTGCTCAGCTCAGGTCCTTGAGAGGAGGGCTGTGTGTGTGTGTGTGTGTGTGTGTGTGTGTGTGTGTGTGTGTGTGTGTGTGTGTGTGTGTGTGTGTGTGTGTGTATAAGGCAGCTTAAGTGAGAGGAGTCCAGAAGTGTCGTCCACCTGAAGCCATGCAGGGTGCTGTGCTGCTGTTGCTGCTGCTGAGCTGTGTAAGTCTGATTGTGTTTGTCACAATGTTTCTGAGGGCTCAAGGTTAGACTGAGCTGTGTCTGTTTAGATGTTGCATCTCTGTATAGTCATAGTCATTGTGTAGTCTGTATAGTTAAAAAAAAACAAATCAAACAAAGGCTGAAGCAAAACTCTCAGCAAAGTTTGACTGTTTCCTGCAGATTCGAAGGATGATTTGGATCAACACATCTGCACTGCGTCTTATTCTTATTCTGCATCTTACTCTAAGCTGTGGAATCACACTTGATTCTCTTTACCCGCTTTTCTTATGTGTGTACTATGAGTAGATCAAGGCAATGCAGTGTCTGCAGTGTGTTCTTTTTACCTATGGTTTGACCACAGGGTCAAATATTTCTGCATCCCATTTGCTTGCATGTGCATGTGAGAAGTTGAGAAGTGGAAGGTTTCTTTTCACAGCAGCGAGTAAAGTCTCATAAAATCTGTGTGTAAAATGTCACCCCTCATATCACCAGAAGTAATATGAAGCATCTCATAAAGCTGAGATGAGTGTGTGAGGTCTGACAATGATACAAAGATAATTCTATAGAATAGAATCAGTGCTACTTATAGTAATCACTGCTAACATCTTTAATCACCATGGATCTGCTCTACTGTCTGCTTTTGTCCATATTTCAACTGAAGCCTTACATACTTTTTAATAAGTGTCAGAGAAAATGTGCATATCCCAACACATCCCTATCTTAATAACTAATTTATTTGAGCTGAAATATAAATGGCCGTACCTGCACCTGCCCCTTGGATCTGGGAGGTTCACTGTCACCTTGTAGACATCACAGGCAGCCTTTGAAGCCTGCGCCGTCAGATGTGAACCTTCCTGACATCGGCGCCCCCTGCTGATATTATCAAAAAGGACACGGTGGCTGGCAGACGCTCCGGCTCACTGCCTGCTACCATCATAGTAATTTCACCTCATATAGAGGTGACCCAGAATGGGTGGGAAGAGGTTTTACCTTTGCTGTGTGGTGTTCACTTAGAAACTATGGGACATCAGAAAGGCCTGAGGTGCTATTTTAAAAGTCCTTTTACAATCCTATTTTTAGGGAGCGGGAATAATTTCCTCACAGATGTGGTGACTTTTCATGCTTATCTGGCAACCTGTTGCTCACATGAACAATCACATGAACATCACTTTTTCCTGAACTACAGTAAGTGGTAGCTGGAGCTGTAGAACTACAGCCAGTCTTATGTGTGTGATCCAGAATCATTAGGTGTGTCCATCCAGAATGAAATATGTAATTTTGCTTTGTATTATATCAGTGTTATATGTATTATATTTGTGGTTAGTGAAACTCGAGACTATTTATGTTTCACGTGCATGCTATTCCAGAGAAGCAATGTAAGCAGTGTGACAGACATTTTCACATTTTCACACTCATCATTGATGATTTTTTCCATAATGCAAAAATGTCTTGGCTGGAGTGAACAGATCTGACAGTTTGCTTCATCACCCTCATTCACTCCTGATTCTGTCTAAGTTATCCACAATTAATTCTGAAGCCATCCTCAACTACACAACTTCTAGAGTAATGTAATAGTTTTGATCCAAGTCATTTTATTATGTTTAAGAAACTCTCTCTCGACATATTGATGAAATGTGCAGCTGTTGCTTGTTGAAATGAGTTCATACTAAAATATGGTTCAACTATAAGAAGTCTGTATGAACAAAGTTAATTTAAACATAATGTTGGTGTAAAAATATACATAGGCCAGGCCTCTTTTTGTCAGTGTCATTAATATTATCCTCCTTATGCTGGAGTCTGTCTGAGGAAGCCACAGAGGGGCTTGTCTCCTTTTTGACATCATGAAAAACTTCATCTGTTTTGGACACCAGCAGTATGTTGTATTTGAGTGTGATCACACTACAGGCCGCTTTCTATGAGAGCTGTTTGCATTTCTCCACAGACTCTTTTCACAGCAAAGACAGCTTGAACGGGGCTGTGAGTTCCTGCTTTACAATCTGAAGTCATGGCCAGTTGTATCACCAGGGAGTTGGTTCATTTCATTACATAAAGGTTGTTATATATTAGGGCTGGACTGCTTTACAGCTATTCACTAAGGAGACTGAGGATAATTACGAGCAGTCACAAAACACCAGAGCATTTACTGATGAACTGTGTTCTCTTTTTATTTTTACATAGAGCTGTTTAATCACTCTCACACAGACCATAATGTAATGTTTTTTGTTTCTTTATAAACCTTTTCCAGGAGGCCAGAGGTTTAGGTGAGGTCACCACCCACCATGAGATCAGCTCATCATCCAGACCAGAAAACATCTCTGTGGACACGGTTTCACAGGCTGGTCCTCCTGAGCCGTCATCACCAGAGGCTGCTGTGATGACAACCCAGGCCGGGGCTACTACAGACTCAGCCAGGAGAGGACATGAGCAACCAACACCTCCAAGTGAGCAGGTCAATCGAGCTGGAGATACCAAACCACAACCTCCAGCTCCAACTGGAAAACAGGAGCTTTCAAACCCAGATGTGCTAGGGAGGAGGGAATCATGGAACGCAACCAGACCTCCTTCTGTTCACACATCTCAGTCTACTGAACCACTTGTTGCTACGCAGGAGAACTCCAGATCAAGCCACAAAGCTGAGAAGTCCTTCTCAAGCTCTACTGATCAACCTGAGAAGCCCACAGCTCCTGGTGTCTCATTAGAGGGGCCAGAAGCTGCAGGTACAACAAGGTCTACCTCTGATGGGCCACTGGACTCCGAGCTCTCTACCAGACCTACTCTAATCCCAGGACCTACCACACATTCAGGGTTTATCACTTCCAGCATTTTCCCATCATCTGATAGAGGAGTAACAGGTATGAGACAGGAGGCAGAAGAAAATGAATCTCTTGAACCAACTCTAAACCAGACTGTTTTACCTCCCACGCTGCAAACTGGAGAAACATCAAGTACCGTGAACACGGACAGAAAGTTGAGTAACGTGTCAGCCAGTGAGATAAAAGAAAAGGAGGAAGTGGAGCCGAGGCCACAACAACCGGGTGGAGATCTGGGGAGTGGGACGGAGACAGATGAAGATGAGATGGAGGAGGAGGAAGAGCAGGAACATGCAGAAGAGGTGGAAGAGAGTTACGATGATGATGCTGAGACCTCTGAGGATACTCAGCCGTCACCTGATTGGACGTCAGACCCAGAGACCGAATCTGCACTGCAGAGCGTTGCAGCCAATCAGCTGCAAGAGTACAAAGTCCGACTACAGGGGGCAGGACCGAGGCACAGGGTCAGAGGTCAAAGGGTGAGAAGCTGTTTACATTCAAAGAGACCTGAGAGTTATTAGAGGTTATTTTTGTTTTTCTGTATACTGTACACTTGAAAGGAATGACATTGAACATGCAGTGGTGCCATAAATACATAAAGAAACAACATGAGAAATTTTAATTTCATTTGGGTGACGTTCTCATCTCATTTTCAGTCTTGACCTTGAAGGAAAATGAATTTGTGTGCTGCCGATTTGAGGAATGCCATTCACGTCTGTGTCAATGCATGCACCTAGAAATTCATGTATGCTCATGCCTGAGTGTGTGTGTGTGTGTGTGTGTGTGTATGCATGTGGGTGTGTGTCTGTAAGAAGGGACAAGTCAGTCTCCAGTGTCATCCAGTATCCGGTTCCTCAGTTTTAACCCTTAAACAGGGTTCACATATCAATATTCATGCATCAGAATCATAAATAATCACATAGTTATATTTAATCTAGGTGAAAACAATTAAGTTCAAATTAGATTTAACTCCGTTTGTCCCACTGTTTATCGATTTTGGATTACAGCCTTTTGATATTGATAGAGATCTAGTTCCAACTCACTCTCTCATCTCTGGTTCCAGGGTCCACCTGGATCACCAGGACCACCAGGGCCCAAAGGAGACAAAGTATGTATTAAAGTCAATATCAATCATCAAACAGTATTTTTGTTTGTTTGTTGTTTTGTTGTTTGGCTGGAAAAATACTAAACAGGTAGGGATTAGCAGATTACACTTTTAATACATGCATTAAGAGTATGACATACCATCAGAAGAGCCAGGATCATGGTCCACAGATTGTCCTCTCCACAGTTTTTGTCCCCGTTCAGTGACGTTTTTCTGCCTCCCAGTGGCCAAACATTTATTTGAATCATCGTCAGATTTGAATGAGAAACAACATTCACGACACATTTTATGTTGCCTAACCAAGAGGCTTTCCTGTCTCCCCAGGGCTACCAGGGTGTTATGGGCAGGACGGGGAGGACAGGATACAGAGGTCCCATTGGACCTCCTGGGATGCCCGCCATTGTTGTGTTTAAAACCTCAGAGGAAGAGTGGGAGGCTTTCAAGGTAAACCTCTGCAACAATAACCTTATTTCTCATTTAACTCATTTAACTCATTTAGCTCAAAATGTGTATTTATTAATCAGCCTTGTTTTGGTGGTATTGCATTAACAAACGTGATTGATTCTTATAAAATGTATTTTGTTGAAATCAGTCATGCAATAGTATAATTATTTTTTCCAACATTTCTTCTCAGAAAAAGAAGATTTACAAAAAGCTGGTAGCCAAATGGCCGGTAGGTGCAGCTGGATTTCAGTTCCACAGTTTCTGATAGCAGCTTGTGTCTTGTCTTGCATGTCATGAGGAGAAGTTCTTAGTGAGTGTAATACAATCAGTTTTCATTCCTTTAGAGACAGAGGGGGCTACCAGGGCCTCCTGGACCACCTGGAGACGATGGACCAATTGTAAATAGACAGCAACCTGTTGAAATTACTCGAAAACACATCATCTGAATCTCTAATACTATGATACTAAACAAAGACATTCCTACAGTAACATCTAACTATATGTCTCCAGGGGGCACCAGGCATTCCTGGGAAACAAGGACCAAAAGGAGCAGAGGGGAAATTCGTAGGTACCTTTGACTTGTTTGCAAATGTATGTTACGTGATGTGTATTGCAATGAGCTGTAATCACAAGGTGATGGCTCTGGTGTTGATGTTATGAACCAGTGTCAGGTCCAAACCAGTTGTAAACCAGTTTACTATTTAGTCACTGGCTGGTGCTCTAAGTGCTGAGGTGAGCTGCAGTACGTGCTGTGTCGTACCCCAGGGCAGCCGTGGACCACCTGGTTTGCCGGGCCCTCAGGGCAGACCTGGAAGTGAAGGGACCCCAGGAGGGTACCTGGATGCAGGCCCTCCAGGCCCACCTGGGGACCAGGTAACTCCACTATATAATTCTGAATGTCTTTGTAGTCAAACAGGCTACCTCTACTGATTTATATTGTACAGTCCTGATTCAGCTTACACCCTGCTCGTTTTGATAGGGTCCCAAAGGCTACAAAGGGGAGAAGGGCAACAAAGGGGAGCTGGGTGAGTGGGTAAGAGTGGCCTGGACTTCTATAGTTATGAAATTATGGAGACCTGAGACTTTATCATACTCATGTGTGCCTTGCTGGCACTGATGGCTCATTGAGCTGTGCATTGAGGTATTTGTATTTGTCATGTTGTCATCGAAACACTTTGTCCACGTCTTTAGGGCTATCAAGGGGAGCCTGGACCACAGGGGGATAGAGGACGTAAGGGAGACAAGGTCTGATTAAGATGTGCACATGCACACACATGTAGCGTAGAGGGCCAGCAGCCATGTGTGAGTCAGACGTTTCTGTCTTTGCTGTAACCAGGGAAATAAAGGAGTCAGAGGCGCCGTTGGTCTTCCAGGATACATGGTAATCACAGACTTTGCTATGAAGGCGGGACCCGAGGTGTTTGGATGGTTTTTCCTCATCTGTGATGGTTGTTGAAGTGATCACTGTCCATGCTTTGCAGGGAGCTCCTGGAGCCAGGGGCCCCACTGGTTTCAGAGGACCACCAGGACCTCCGGTCAGTGTCAATCATCTATGCAGTATCAGTCAGTATCCATAATTCTATGACATCACCTATCCGATGTGTCTTTTAGTGACTTCCTGTTTGATGGACTTCTGATTATTTTCAGGGCATGATTGGATCTTTAGGCTTTAGTGGACCACCCGGACCGCCCGTATGTTTCCAACACTCTCCATTAAATGGTTAAAATGATGTTGGATTAAATATTGGTAATGTATCACAATTTTGCATAGGGCAAGATGGGCCCCAAAGGAATCAAAGGCCTACTTGGAGTTAAAGGACCTCCTGTAAGTAACAAGCAAACCTAACACAAAGACGAAAACAGATGAAAAGATGCTTGGAGTAAAATGTCTTTCAACATCAGGGTCATCAAGGTGAGCTGGGTGCCAGGGGAGCAGCTGGGCCACAGGTGATACATGTAATTTAATTCACAGAGTGAAAGTGATGGTAATCAGATTACATTCAGATCTAAGTTGTGTGTGGTGTGTGGATGGATCTCTCCAGGGAGAACCTGGTCCTAATGGAGTGGTTGGATTTCCTGGTGTCCACGGCCCTCAGGTAAAACATCTTCAAGTGTTTTCTCCGAAGTCTGTTTGTTCTCAAACTTAATAAGTATGACGGTCAAGTTTACATGAACAACGTCCAACAATTGAAAACAGACGAAATAAGGGAAAATAGGAAAAAAAAGTGTTATTAGCCTAGATGCAGTTAATTTGTCTCCTCTTTGTTTACTTTTATTCTATTTCTTCTAACCCAGGGAAGTCCAGGACCAGATGGACCCCCAGGCCCTAAAGGAGACTCTGTGCGTGCACATTAAAGAAAATCAAAAAGAGAAAGAGAAAGAAAATAGTTAGAAACTCTTTGAATGCAGACAGTCACCCTCTCATCTTCCATGTGTGTATGTGTGTGTGTTCATCAGGGAGACTCAGGAGATGAAGGGGATATAGGAGAACCTGGACCACCTGGCCTGAATGTAATGTAGCAGTATGAATCAGTGGAGAAAACATGACCACAGCTGTGCTCTAGAGAGCTCATAATGTTGTACATGTTTGTTCTCTTTCTCTTCTCAGGGAGCCAATGGGAATCCAGGAAAGCCTGGACCCTCAGGTGATCCCGTAAGATTACTTAAAGCAATTTCAATATTGACTGCAGCTAAAGTTGATGGCAGTATTTTAATATTTTTACCATGTTGAGCCATGTACTGTTACAGCTGCTTTGAAGTATTAGAATTAAACTAAATGTACATGTGTTTTCTTTGTGTGTTTAGGGGGTTAAAGCCAGACGAGGGGAGAGGGGAGAGCCAGGGTTTAAAGGAGACCTGGTGAGTTTCATCCCATCTGTCTTTCTCCTGACTTACATCTTTATGAACTCAGGGATCAGATCAATAAATCACTTAATTGACATCTTGTGTTTGTGCTCAGGGACTCCCCGGGCTTCCAGGTAAAGCTGGCCCAAAAGGGCGTCGAGGCCCGATGGGCGTCGAGGGCCTGGCAGGACCACCAGGACCTCCAGGACCTCCTGGAGCCAGCGTAAGTGAAATAGACTTCATTAATGATCGTTAAGTTTGTAAAGAAGTCTGAATTTTGCTTCCTCTGTCTTCATCTTTGTAGGGTTTCGATGGGATAATGGGCGAGCAAGGGAGGCAGGGGAAGGAGGGACTAAAAGTAGGTGGAGAGGTTGAGAAGTTGATGTAAAGTATGTATTTTCAGTGAATTTTATTTGTGATTATAGGTCAATGGATCTGCATTAATCTATGTGTTTTCATAGGGAGATCGAGGACCAAAGGGGATTATGGGAGTTTCTGGGCCTCGAGGAGACAAGGTATTACTTAATGTTACTGATGTGGAGGAAGACTGATTGATTTATTTTGTTTTTTTAATAGTTGTGGATTTTTACATTATTTGTAAAGTTTCTACAACTTGGAATCAAAACAAAATGTGCTAATAGATGCTAAGAATTCAGGTATCAGGGCTGAAGATAAGCTGTATGTCACTTATTGATTTTCCCAATATTTTCAATGAAATCAGAAGCCTGGAAATTCTGTCCTACTTAATTGTTTTTTGTTTTTTGTTTTTTTTAATCAAAGGGTCGAGAGGGCCGAGCAGGGTTTTCTGGATTGCCTGGACCAATTGTGAGTATGAGTGAGTGAAAATTCACTTTAAGTTTATCAGAATTACTTTTTTGTTTGTAGTTTTTGAACTCATTTTATTAAAACAAAAATCCTCTTGTTTCCAAGGTGATCCTCACATACACTACAGACAACAGAGACGCAATCAATAATCTACAGACATATTGCAACTAACACAACTGTGTGTGTGTGTGTGTGTGTGTGTGTGTGTGTGTGTGTGTGTGTGTGTTCTCTGTCTGCAGGGACAGATGGGGAAATCTGGGGAGAGGGGACCTGAAGGCGAACCTGGTATTAAGGTTCATCATTACTATTTTCTTGATTTGTACAGTTTTAAATAGATTCGAAGCTGTCATTGTAAATACATCATGAACACATCATAAATTAAACTAATTCAAAAATCCCCATTTCTCATTTATGAGTTACTATGTTCACGCAACTCAAAATCTTGTGTCTCAAACTGCTGCCAGTGGAGATGTTAATGAAATATTGTGTGCAACTTTTTTCAGGGAAAGCCTGGAATCCCAGGAGTAACTGGACCTAAAGGCCAAAAGGTGACAGCAACTTGTACTGTAATACTGGAAGCATGCTATTGTTTTCATGATGTGATGTATCGAATGTCCAGTAACCTTTCTGTCCAGCATATTAGAGGCATGCAGGATAAATCAGCTTGCATCTCATCACCCTAAGAGTAATGACCTGATATTATCTGTCTCAGGGGTTTCAAGGTCATTTAGGTATCAAGGGCCAAGATGGACCTCCAGGACTCATGGTAAGACCAACTATTGTTCTCACTTACATAAATATACTTGCTGTCACTCACACTGTGAAGTTTGTGATACCAAAACAAAGCCCTGTCTTTTATATAAGAATCACCTCTAGTAAATGGCCTATGGTCCATATTTCTGGAAATTACTCTTGTATAGTAGCCAATAAGGATGGAGACAGATATTTGATGAACTAATTATGTTTCTATCAGGGATCCATCGGTAAGAATGGAGACACTGGTGATACTGGACCCTCAGGACCAAAAGTGAGTCCTTCCTTTTAAAACCAGCACTGAACAAGCATATTTCCTGCTTATACAGTGTCAAAAATAATTGGCAACTCTCTACTCTTTCTACAGGGATCACATGGGAAAACAGGAGCTCCTGGTCTCCAGGGACCGGTTGGGAAGAGTGTGAGTGTCAATCAGTCTGGTTTCAGATCTTTCTTTAATGAAACAAGGCTTTGTAGTTTTGGTTATTCAGAGCAAGTAGCAAGTCGTGTTTCTATCAATCAACAGGGAGAAAGTGGCAGCAGAGGAATCAAGGGGAAACCAGGGAAGCTTGGAGAGAGAGTGAGTTACAACATTTCTGTAGGATGTTTAAAAAAGACACTGAAGGAGGGATATGCTGAATTAAAGGGTTGCTGCTTTCCTCCAGGGGCTTAAAGGTAGAGAAGGTCCAGCAGGGCTTCCAGGAAGTGAAGGCTTGAAGGTATCAGATCTATCAGATTCTTTGTTTACTCTCAGATACTGTGAGCTCCTTATTTTGTTGATTGTTCACTCATTCAGTTTGAAATTGAATGCACCAGTCATGTTATATTTTCTGTGAAGGGTAAGAGAGGTGAGGAGGGACCGAGGGGGAAACAAGGCCGTCCGGTGAGTAATTCTCACACTGTAGTGCCTCAACTTTATAATATTTTCAAGTGAAAATCTGTACTTTTGCCATCATTCTGACATCATGTCTCGCTGTCCATCAGGGTGAGATGGGGGAACCTGGACCACGGGGACACAGAGGATCTCTAGTAAGACCTTCAACTATCCAGCTCATCACTTCAGTCAACAGCACTGAAACACTGTCCCACAATAACTTACCAAGCCTTACTGTCTCTGAACATACACAAAAATACACTTTTTGTCCCAATACACAAAAACAGTGACCACGTTATATTACGTCTAACATGTTCCTTGCCTGCAGGGCGTCCAGGGGAACATCGGACCATGGGGTGAGGTTGGACCCCGTGGCCCTCGAGGGGACCAGGGGCCGCGTGGTCCCACTGGGCCCCTTGGGCTCCCAGGTTACCCAGTAAGTTTATGTCTATGCTAATGCTATATGATATAAATTATTAGACATTACAGTCACCTAGAAGGGAGGGCTGACAAAGAACATCACAAATATTAGATACAATTTTAACATGGTACAATACGATATGATAAATCTTTATTAGTCATGATTTAAAGCTCTGATTCAAGCAGCAATCTCACTATGACCTTTTTTTTATTTTTTAATTTTAACATTTAGGGTAAAGATGGACCACCTGGACCGTCAGGATCAGCAGGAGTAAAAGGAGATAAGGTCAGGATTTTGTTTTTCCATTCTATTCTGAATACAATACAATACAATACAATACAATACAATACAATGCAATATGTCTTTAAATGGCCCACAATGAGAAAATTTCAAGTGACATATAATTGGACAGTGAATGAATATGAGACTAAGAAACTAAACATCAGCATAAATTGTACAAACTATGTACAGAAAATCAACAAAATAGCCACAAATAACATGAAAATAAACTATGTCATATTTTTGTATTTCCAGGGATATACAGGCGTTGTGGGTCAGGAGGGAGTTGCTGGTCTCGATGGTGAGGAGGTAGATTGATCAGACGAGGTCTCCATCTTTTGTTTGTGTTTAACTCAATGCAAAGTCACAAAAATTCCTGATTTTCCAAGTAAAGAAGTATTAGAGGGCTGTGAGGCATGTATGTTAATCATGTGTGTGATGCTGTTGTATGTAGGGTCCAGCAGGACTCAGGGGCCCTCAGGGACCACGTGGACCTAAAGGCACATCTGTGAGGAAACATCAGTGTCTGCTCATGTCTGTCAGTGTCATTACTCTATAAAACGCTCCTCGTGAATTGACCTTTGGCTTTTCATTTCAGGGTGATAAGGGGAACGTGGGTCCTCCCGGACATAAATGGCCAAAGGGAGATGAAGGCAACAAGGGCAACCAAGGGCCTCAGGGAGCAAAGGGGCCTCCAGGGAAAGAGGTGGGTGGCAGATATTAATATTATACTCCTAAAAATCCTCAGAAATGATTGATGATTGAAAAATGATGGATGCTCTTTGCAGGGATACAGAGGTGCACCAGGGGACAGAGGAAAGCAAGGGGTTCCAGGGCTGAAGGTCTTTATCAATCACAGTCTGTGCTGGACTCAGTTTGTCAGTGTGATTGTTCAACGTTTTGTCTCATTGTCCAAACCGTGGCTGACACAGGGGCAGCCAGGGAGCAGAGGAACGTCAGGGCTGTCAGGAAAGTTTGGACCAGGGGGCGACACCGGAGCAGAAGGCGCCAAAGGCCAGAAGGGGCTGCAGGGACGCACAGTAAGCAAAACCATTCAGTTATTTAGGTAGTGATTGCATTTAACCACCAAGAACCATCACAATGGTGTGGTGGTCTCAATGTGTCTCAAGAGGAGAGGAACAGTGAGTTCTGGTCTTCTCATTGCAGGGACCTCCTGGCACTGTTGGCCCCCCTGGACAGATTGGACCCTCAACACCGGTTTGATTATTTGACCAAAATATTTAACAGGAGAAATCTTTTGAAAATGAATAGAATTAAAGTCATCAGTCAACAGAAACAAGAAACAGTCCAAAAATGTGTTTTTGTGTGTAATATAGGAAATTGAAAATGCAAACAAAATGTGTTGCATTTTTAAGTCACATGAACCAATTTTTATTCTTCATTTGCACTGAGTAACTGGACAGTTAACATATCATCCAAAGTCATTATAAGTGAAGACACACATATCAGCAATGATCTGTTTGCATTTTTTGACTGATTTTTGATCTGTTGTCTCAGGGTTTGCTCGGCAAGAGAGGCACCGAGGGAAAAGCAGGACTCCCTGGTCCAAGGGTGTGTTGTTAATCACGTGATTTTATTTACTCCTTTCACTCCTCATTGTGTGTGATGCTGTCTCTGATGGGTGTTTGTGTAACTCAGGGCAGTCCTGGCGAGAGGGGAAAGTTTGGTCCTCCTGGCATCAGAGGAGACGTGGTGGGAGTTCATTACATGTTGTTCAGTACATAGATTGGTCCCGTATATATTTAGTGAGTGAGGCTGTGACCTCAGTGTCTGTGTGTTTGTTATCTCCAGGGCAGTAGAGGTCAAAGGGGTGCGAAGGGGGAGCCTGGGGCAAGAGGCACAATGGTAAAACTGTTCAGTAAATGGTTTTGTGATTCTCAGCCTCAGAGGGTTTTATCAGGTTGGACATTAATCTTGTATGTGGGTGTATATCTTCAGGGGACAGTGGGGAAGAAGGGGTTCATCGGCACTTCAGGAGCTAAAGGTCGACCTGGACCTGCCGGTCCACCCGGTCCTCCAGGAATCAAAGGAATTCAGGGGCAAAAGGTAGGAAAATGTAACTGCTCGGATGGAAATCTGGAACAAAAAGGAAAGTGGAACAAAGTTGTCATAATAATGTTTCATGAAGGGAAACAGAGCGCAGCCAGGACAGAAAGGAAGCAAAGGAGCTCGTGGAAAAACTGTGAGTTTGATTTGATCTTTGATATGAATCCTCTGCACTTTGTATCACTTAGTGGAAACAGTTCTGAGCCATCTGTTTCTCAGGGCCCTGAGGGCGCAGCAGGTAGACCTGGGCCCCCTGGACAACCTGGAAAACCTGCAAGTATCCCCTCTAACAAATAAAATATATTAACATATGTCACAGAATCCAGTAATACCTATTTCAACAATGAGATCAAACACCTAAACTAAAACATTAAGTTATAAATTAACTGTTTAAATGTGTTAAATAATGTAAATGTTTTGTGATTTTCATCTCAGGGTTTAAGTGGTTTGGATGGGTTACTGGGGGTTGAGGGAAATGAAGGAGATCCGGTAAGAAAACTACACCTCGCTGCAATTTGTCAGTTGTTGAACATTTTTACTAAATCCGTCCTTTCTCTCCTTCCTCCAAAGGGTGATATTGGCCTCAGAGGTGCACCTGGAACACTGGGCAAACCTGGCAAGATGGCAAGTTTCTGAGAAATGGAGAATAAACAACCCAAGATGTCTATTCACATTATTTCACATATATTTCACTGCAGATGTGTTTTGATGTTGATGTGTTTAAATGTTCCAGGGACAAACTGGTGTTCCTGGGATTAGAGGAAACACTGGATCACCAGGTCCCAAGGTAAAAATATGAAATCAAATAAAACAAAAAACTTCAAGCTTTAAATGAATGCTTTTCATAGTAGTAGTTTCATAGTAGTACCATGTAGTAGTGTCAGTAGTAGTTATGGTGTTTTGTATTGTGTCTGTCAGGGTAAAGCTGGACCCAAAGGAAAACATGAGCCTCCTGGACCGATTGGGCCAAAGGTATTAAAGTGTGTGTTTTTCTTTAGTGTTTTTGCTCATTTTATGCGTGATTACTAATGATTTGACCTTTATGCAGGGTATTCCAGGGCTCAGAGGAGAAAAGGGCGAGTCTGGAAACTCAGGGCCAAAGGTAAAAAAAAGCCCTGACAAGATAAATTAGGCAGGAGAAAATGTTCACTTGTCACGTTGTGACTCGTTTTCATGTCTAAATAAAGATCAAGTGAAAATGAATTCATTCTCACTTGTCGTCTCTTCCCCCTCAGGGTTTTCCGGGTGACACAGGCGTCCTGGGACCCATGGGCCCGCCCGGGTTAAAGGTTGAGTAAAAATCACTTGAAGTGTGAAAACATTTTCAAATGCAAAACAAGGCACGATCCCATCTGACTCGTCTCATTACCAACAATTCCTCCAGGGGAATCCTGGTTTGCAGGGGCTGAAAGGTGAACAGGGCCCAAAGGGAAAGCAGGTTTGTTTTGATCCACATTTGCTTTTATAAATTAATAGTTTTAAGTTGCAGGTTGATAATGGACTGATGTGTTTTTCCAGGGGGATGCTGGTCCTCGTGGTCCACGTGGACAAAAAGGACACCTTGGACTTCCGGTATGTTTGATAATTGATTTTTTGCTACTTTAAATAATTTACTTGAACATTTTACTGAATCTGTTTCTCTTTGGTCTCCATTACAGGGACAACTTGGACAGAAGGTGTGTTTTTGTCGATGTTTGTTGTGATTCTCTGGGTTTGTGTCTCTCCCCAGAAACGATCTTATCAAAAAAGTTAAAGATGATTTCAGTCTTTCATCACTTCGACAGGGTATGAAAGGTGTCCGTGGCAAGAAAGGAGCGAAGGGACTGAAGGGCAGGCGTGGACCTCCAGTAAGGCAGTGAGGAAACGTTTGTCCTGATACCTCATACACCTGACTGTGATACTTAAAGCTGCTTCTTTATGTTTCTCAGGGAAAAGCAGGTGCACCAGGCAAGCCCAGACCAATACAACGACAGGGATCAAATCCTGCACCAAAACAAAGCAGACTGAGACCTAAAACCAGACCAGGACCAAGAGAAGGACAGCAAAAAGTAGGTACAAGCTTTGTTCTCGTACACACCCTGACATACCATTCTCATTTTAAAAAATGCCTCACATTACTGAAGCTATATTATTGTTAGAAGCTTGTTTATTTTATGGATTCCTCAGCAGCAGCTCAGACGTGTTACACGCTGGTGGCCTCAGAGAGATGAAGAAGATGAGGCAGACGAGGCAGACGAGGCCTTCAGCTGGCCCCGGGGGACCAGAGACGACCCAGCCACCTCCTGCTACGAGCTGGGACTAATACACCCACACCTGGAGGATGGTGAGGCTCTCAGACGCCTTTTGCAGACGATGTGTGAATCTGTCTCTAGACTCTAATCTAATCTGTCTCTGAATGAGCAAGTTATTTGGTCACATGTTTATTTCTCAGGATACTTCTACATGGACCCCAACCAAGGGTGTCCCTATGATGCTGTGAAGGTGTTCTGTAACTTCACTGCTGGAGGAACCACCTGCATCAACCCTTCACAATCTGAGGTGCTCTCACTTTTCTAATTCTGTAATCCACATATTAACCACATATTAACTGCACAATGGCAGCTAACTTAAATTTGTAGATAATAGAAGTGTTAAAATGTGTTTTTTTTTGTTTTTTTTTGTAGATCAAATTGATTTGGAAACCAGAGGAGAAGAAGTTGGACACTGTCCAGTGGCTCGGTGGAAAAACGGTGAGTGAGAGACACATTTGATGCATCTGAGCCGCTTCTCCTCAGACACGTCATTGAATATTTTCCATCTGTGACAGTTTGAGTACCCTGGTGTGGACGTTGTCCAGCTGAGGTTTCTGCGGCTGCACAGCCACACGTCCTTCCAGCACGTGAGTGTCAGAGGTACAGCAAACCAGTCCAGCACCTCAGGTGAAAAACCAGCCGAGCAGACTGTTCATTTCCTGGGAGACTCCGGCAAAGACATCACTTCACACCTGACCACATTCTCCAGGAAGGGCCCGGAGGTAGGACGTTATTGTCAGCTTTCACCTTTCAGCTTTTCACCGCACATTCAGATTTCACAAGATTTTTCACTGAGAAGAAAAGAATCATGCACCACCACTAGAAGATGTCCTGGAGTCTCCTAATGACGGGTATGTTTGTAGGTGCAACTGGTCGTGAAGGTTCATGGGAGCACTGAGCTTCATGGAGGGGACATGGAGCTGCTTCCCATCAGAGACGTGGGAGTCGAGACAGAGTCCCCGTCTCTACTCACCCCTGAGATCACCGTCACCTTGGGACCCCTCTGCTTCTTGTGACCTGGGGACAGCATGTGTGTGTGTGTGGAAATTCTGTAAATATGTTTAATACGAAATGTGAGGATATATGATGTTTTACAGTAAGAGTTGTGCTGATGCTTTAGTGCTTTACTTTGTGTCTATTTATTTACGCTGATGTTGTGAAATTACAGATGATCAGAGGCGGTGATTGAATAACGACGTAGCACCAAATGTTTAAATAAAATTGACTGTAAATTCAGTGTTTATATTACATAAAATGGTATCACTGTCTGCAATGATAGATGGTAAACTACCAACATTACTCACAGCAGCACAGATGTTTCATTCCTCCCTTTCTGCTGATCATCTACAAACCTCTCATCACTGCAGTCCAGACTGTGAACTGTCTGTCTGTCAATAACAACAATAATAATAATAATAAAAAGAGACTGTTTATTTCCAGTAATATGGCACAAGAGGTATGTTGAACACAACACATTCTTTGAATTGCTGTCAAGTTAGAGGAGTTTGTATTATGTTTTACTATCTGCTGGTTCATGAATGCATTCCTTTGTTGAATGTGTGTGTGTGTGTGTGTGTAAGATAGAGGCTGTTTAAGATAAGTGTGAGTTGACCACACATGCAGTGCAGATACAGGGCCTAATGCAACAGCTGGCAAAGATACAGACATTCCTACCAGTCCTCTTCTAGGAGTGGGTAGGAATATGACTGCATTAAATACAAAAGTAATAATGTTTTATTATACAGCACTGTTACATAACAGGTTTTACTGTGCTTGACTCACACACAATATTAAGACTGTTTAACAGCTCATGGAAAACACCTTTTACAAAAATGTAGTTCAATACAGAAGCAGGTCTATATTTACAAGTACCCATGGATGTAAAACACATACACACAGTCTGATAATAGGATGTCTGCAGGAGTCAGAGAACAGACAGTGCTGAGACGAGAAGAACAGAGGAGCTCAGGCCATCGCATGGAGACAGATGTGGACAGATGTTCCCTCAGCACTGCTCGAAGCCGGCCATCAGGGAGAGAGCCAGGGACTCCACTGCACGGGGAGGAAACACAAACAGCTGATCAGACTGGTTAAGTGAAGTAGTAGAGTACATCAGAAACACCAGGCCTGCATCGCTTCAACACTCACAGTGAGGGAAGGAGCCGCGGCACACAGCCTTGTTGAGAATGGTCACGAGGAACATGTGGCAGTTTTTGAAATCAGACTCCATCTTGTCGATGGACTCGATCCTGAAACGCAAGTTTAAAGATGACATTCAGATACTAGCAGAACTGCTGCTTGTCACAGTACAGTATACATGGATACAGTTAAGATACTTATACATTTATTTCTCTGTGGTTCATAAAACAGCTCTTACTTCCAGGCTCCAAATCCTGCCTGCCAGCGGTCAGAGAAGATGAGGACCAGATTTAAGACCTTCATTATCGCCTCCTTCACAAAACTGACCTGAAAAAACACAACAAGCTACGTGTCATTAAATGCAGACAGAGTGGTGTCTGAGTATCAATGGGATGAGATCAGAATAAGACTCTGCAGGTGAGAGATGAGTGTGTAAACGTGGATCTTTGGACTCTGCCGTGCTTTACCTTCTCCCTCAGCAGACAGCGGTCGTGGATGGTTGCCAGATATCTGTAGTGGATCTTGATCAGCTGGTCCAGGTCCTTCGCTTCCTGGACTTGGTGCTGAAACTCCAGTCCTGTGCTGTGCAAAATCTGCCCAGAAGACAAAGCGGACACGTTTATGATCCTGGCCAGAGTTTCTGATACTTTCCCATTGTCCTTAAATGCACCATAACCTGCAGCATACTGCCTCTGCAGGATGAAGTGACTTGAAAAGTCAGATGATGATGATGATGCTGATGCTGAGGCCACGTTTAGACGACATGGAGCAGGTGCAAGGTAATCAATACTGAACGAGAACAGGAGGAGCTGAGCTCTCTGTGGGTCGTCTCACCCTGGTGGTGATGTAGTTGTGGAGGCTGTTGACAAAGTGCATCAGTTTGACCCGCAGCAGACACATGCGGTGGATCTGCTGGTTTATGGGCTCTTTGGCTTTCGCTCCCTCTGACTGAGCTCCCTCCAGTTTCTTTGTCACGTCTGTGAAATCTGGAAGACACAAGGAGCTTCTGTTGAGACCCGGAGGGTGTTTCCAACAGTCAAGTCTAACACACCGGAAAATATGCAGTTTTTTTTTTGTTTTTTTTTCTTAGGTTAGGTTTTATCATAGACTCATATAAAGCTCCTCTGTTAGAACACATGGGAGGGAGCAGGGTTAAATACTGTATTTACAAAGAACCGTCAGCAGCCTTCATGAAGGGAGTCGTACCACTGAATCGGAGTGTGTCCAAGCTGTATTTGGCCCATTTGATTTGTAGGAGCAGCAGAAACACTTGGTTGTAGATCTTCTGGCACTCAGAGCTGATTACGATGTCAACAGGCCAGGGAACCTGAGGAGAGCCATGTCGGCAGGGTTCAGGAAGGAGCCATTAGTCTCTTCTCCTGAGTTTGACATTACTGAACAATGATGAGGGCTAAGAAATGTAGGTCATTAGAGGTCAAAAGGTCACTGACTATAATTCTTGTTGCAGTAAAAGAAAGACTTCACTTCCCACCACAACCTGTTTTTGTTATTTTCGAAGTTTAGTTTAAAGTTAAGAGGCTACATACAGTGATTATAGTACAGAGTTAAATCTCTTAAATCACTTAACTAATCTAATTTGTTGACTTGAGCAGGAATTCCCCCCTGGACACGCACAGGAAATAAACTTTCTTGATTCTTGAGGATGTAGTCAAGCACACGGCTTACCTTGTAACTGAGGGTCAGCACTTCTAAATTATTCACCGGATGTTTTTTCCTGGCTGGGTCGATGGTCTCCAAGAAGACTGACAACCTAAAAAGGCATGCAGAAAAATGTTTACCTCCCACACGAAGCTACAGAATGAAGTTGTGTACACATTTTGTGATTCTCAGAGTGGATCTATCCAGTACCTGCTGCTGTCCTCTGGGTGGCGCTGTCCTACTGCCTCCTGCAGCTGGACGTTGAGGAAGGACAGCTGCTGCCAGCTCTCCTTCTCCTGCACCTTGTCAAAGATGGCTGTGTAGAAGTCGTACATGGTGTCTCCAGCCTCCAACAGGAAGTAGTTCCTCATGGCCTGGAGGTATTCCAGCAGCCTGGCCACAGACAAAACAACTCACAAACTGAGGACGCTGAGCAGAAAATGTCTCGACTAAGAGCCTGAGGAGTGACGCTTACTTGTAGTCCTTCTTCAGAGTCTTCATGAGGTTGCCGCAGCACTCGATGTACCTCCTCTGGATGTGTGGGTAGAGGCAGGAGCGCAGGGTGAGCTCAAACGTCTGGCAGGTGACAGACTGGGACGAGCGGTCCACGATGAAGTCGCCTCCGGAGAAACGTTCATGGAAGTCGCTTTGTTCCAAGTAAAGCCTGAGAGAGAGGAAGCACAGACCGGAGTGGCCTTAGAGTTTAACAAAGCCTGGATTCACAGGCACAAATCTGGGCCAACAACAACAACAAAAACACAATCGCTCTAAAATCTCATTACACCTGGGGCACGCCATTTGAGGGATGATAACAGTAGAGGTTGCAAAAAGAGGCATTTCATAATGACGGCTAAACCGGAGCCCTGGGAGTTGTGTGGTAGAGGATGTGCAGTAAGCTTTAACGTTTTTGTGTCTGACGGCGGTGAAGGCTGACCTGGCGAAGTTGATGGCCAGCAGGGGGTCGTGGACGTCGTCGATCTCCAGGTGCTGCGCTATGATGGACTGCATCTTAATGAGACTCCTCCTGGTGGCCTGCTGCTCCGTCACCGTGTCTGTGGGCGACTCCTCCTGGCTGCAGAGGCGAGACTGCACCGACTCCAGGAACAGTGTGTACAGACTCTTCCGCTCTGCGTCTGCAAGCCAGCATCATGACTCTCATCAGCCAGACTTCATCTGGGTCAGGAGTTTTTCATGCCGGACGTAACACAAAGTGCTTTACTTAAAAACCCCACCTCACACATACACATAAAAGAGAGGAAGGAGTAAACGGCTCAAAGAAGAACAATGAAAACACAGATAGTGCCATCTTCCTCTCAATAATCACATAAAAGGAACTAAAAATAAATAATGTCATTTGTTTATTTATATTACTGTAGATTTTCAGACAGATTCCAAATGTTTAATCTATATTGCTTCAGTAATATTTTATGTTGTAGTTCTCTCATGTGGGTGTGGGTTTGGAGTTTGTGACTTCTCCCACCTACTTCCTGTTACCAAGTCCGTTTCTGGTACCAAGTATTGTTTCTTTTACTGAGGTAAGCAGCTGAGATAAATCAAAGGATCCTGTGGATTGTTTAGTGTTGTTAATAGCAAAGATACAATCAAGTCACTTTTCATAAAATCAAATTACAGCTTAATAGCAAAAAGATGAATTTAAAGTTGACATTTATACAAAGAGATGTTAATATAACCAAACCAAATTAGAGCACCACTGAGCTGGGTTCAGATGCAGAGGGGAGCAAACACTGACCCCTGGAGGACCTCTCCCCCGACTGCTCCGTCTCCTTGCGGTCCAGGTTCTTCAGCAGCTGCATGGACTTGCCGGCCATGATGATCTGCTTGAGCACGGGTTTGAGGAAGGACACCATGGTGAGCTGCCTGTTGCTGGAGGCCTGGTCCCCTCCGGAGCTGCCGCTGGCAGAGTCATTGAGCTTCTCCTCGTTGTCCACCGTCTCGGACACGCTGTACAGCGTGTAGGTGGCGTACCAGAAGTCCCTGTGGTTCACCGGGACGTCCTTGTTCCTGAGCAAGCAGCTCGGGTTAGTCAGCGCAGCACAGCCACTGATATGAGGAGACCAACGCTCTCCCAGGTTACCTCTGAATGATGAACTCTCTGGCAGGGTCAAACAGGTGGCCGTGAACTATCCATTCATCCACAATCTCCAGATACGGTCGAACCGTCTCCGTCCACAGAGAGAACAACAAGGCCACCTGGAGAGAGAACACAAGGACGGTTAACGCATCATTACATGTGACGCTTTTTAACACTTTTTAAGAGCCTTTATTTTACAAATTTTCAACTTGGGGTTAGATACAGATACATACAGATACATCAACTTACAGTCAGTATGCCAATATACAGTACATTAAATGGGACCTTGAACTGTTGAATAAGTACGCCGTTAACATACACACTGTGGAACACTGGTATCATCAGAAATTTCTCAAATGCTATTTACAGACCTTTTCCCAGGTATGGGAATTTATTTATATTATTATTTATATTATTACATTTACTTGTGCAGATCTGCCACTGTTTCCTGTGACTGGCTGTCCCCCCACTCATCTGGGTTGTTTGATCTTTCATGGACTTCATGTTCCTTGCAGAACAACAGAAGTTAGAGACTTGTTCCTGAACTACGGTACCATGCTACCATGCACCAGCTATGGAGCGTGTGCACATCCAGGCTTCTATGTGTGAGCCAGAGCAGACTCACCGCTTGCTCAGACGCTTCCCCGACACTGTCGTACTCCAGGATGGCTTTGTACAGCGTGTTGAGCAGGTGGGAGGCACGCACAACGTTGGGCGTTTCAGGCGGCACTTCGGCCACCCCGGTACAGAAGACCTTGTGCAGAACTTTGATTTGTGCTAAGTGAGGGCTGAGTCGCTCCAGAACTGCAGACAGGGTCACGGTTTCATCTGCAGGAGAGGACAACACATCAATCTAGCTGACGTGAGAATCAGACAGTCCAGAGCAGCAGAGAGCACTGCACAGTAGATGTCATTATGTCATTATGAGATTTTTAGTTGAAAGAAGAATAAAAAACAAAAGCTGGGACACATTTGTTGCCTCTGAATGTGTGTGTGCACTTGCCGTTGCAAATGAGCTCTTTCTCAATGGTGGTCAGTTCCTGTTTGAAGCTGGTGAAGTATTTGTTGAGGGCCCAAACAAAGGCCTGGTAGGTCCTGAAAGGAGGCTCGGAGCTTTTCTTTGAGCTGTGTGAGGAACCGGAGCCTGGGGGGCAGGGCTCCGGGCTGTAACCCGTCACCTCGTCTATGAACCTCTGCAGCCTGAACACCGCCTGGCCGTACACAGCGATGTGCTCCAGCACCGAGCGCAGGCAGTTCTGCAGCACAGGGAGAGGGCAAACTGAGCAAACACAGCATGGAACGAGACATATCTGAGGTTGGAATAATATCCAGCTTACACTGGTCAGATGAGTCACCACCACGTTGTTCCTTACTGACACTTTCCCATCATGGTGCTGAAATATGAAGTGTTTTTTAACCCCGGAGAGAAGCCTGCAACAACACAACACACAGAGCTTAGGGATCTACAATATCATGACATAATAAGACGTATAGTTGCTTTGTACAATGAATACAACCACACAGTGCAGAATCATTCCATCTTACCACAGTGTCTCTCTGATGACTTGGGTCTCTGTGACGAAGGCCTTTTCTTCCGGCAGATACAGCGGATCAGTGTTATACAAATGCTGATCCCTGAGGGAAGAGATGCTGAGCATGAACACATTTTATCTTTTCAAACATCTACAATGATGCACTCAGTACGCACACACTCCAAACATTCCCTGGCTTTAGTCTTACCACACATTGAGCAAGTTGGAGTGTAAGTGCAGGCTGTGAGGGAAACGAGGAGCGTGAGCCACCCAGTACGGTGTCACCACATGCTGCTCCAGCCAGGCCCGGGCGTCAGGCTCGCCCACTGACAAACACACAGATTGGAATTCAATCAGATCACTGAATTCATACAGGATACAGTTCTACAGGTTTCATCTGATTACTGTGAAGGCATCCATGACCTATACGGATGTAGTTTTGCAGTGAGGTCTGCTTCACACCTGTCCACGTCACTGGGACTGTCTGGTTGTTGTTGTCCTGGTCTTCCTGTGGCGTTCTGTCCAGCTGGATCCCAGAGTCCTCCCTGCTGATGGGCTGCTGGCTGTCATCATCCTCACTCTCCTCTTCGGACCACTCCTGAAAACCAGTCCAGAATGGTTTGTACCTGCTGCGTGCCTTTCACAGCTTATACACAACAATTAGACTTGTTTACTCCACCTCTTCTTGGGGCTGTTTACATTGACACTGTAGAGCACTGGTTTAATCAGACATGTCTCAGATGCAATTTTACTAACCTGTTTACAGTCCTATTGATGGGTGTGGAAATATTATAGTCTGTTTCTGTTCACATCAGATTCCCTTTAATGTTTATTTAACAAGCACACATAGGCTTTCCAGACCACAGAATAAATGTACTGAGTAGCATATTGTGAAATGTATTTCTATGAAAGGTGTGATACTATCTTTTACTCACTGGGGTATCTGGATATGGTCCATTGTCAATGTCTTCACCCTCCATCAAATATCGAGCCCAGTCAAAATTATCCTTCTCTTCTGTAAACACAGGATAAGAGGCTAGAATGACAAACATGTCCATGCAAGCATTGATAGGTTAAAGTGAGTGTCACTCAGACATTACTCACCAGCCTCCTTCAACCTGGGTCTCTCAGTAAAGTCTGTGTTTGACGGGGACCCCGATAAGAAGAGGAGCAGCGACAGTATACTGTAGTGTACATCAGTCTGCAAAAAAGGTTTCAGTGAGCCAAAAGGATTTGATTTGAGGGCACTGTAACGTGACATTAGTGTGCCATACCTTTGTTCCATCTGTCTTAGGTAAAGGGGAGTTCAGGAACTCTTCAGTCAGCCTAGTCCAGCTCTCTGCTTTACTCAAGTCTGAGTGGACCATGAGTTTTTCATGGATCCTGGCAAACACAGCAGTTTATAGATGAAAATATATTAAACTGCATAATCAGGGATCAATATAACCACATTGTTGGTCTTTAAAAAGAGTAATGTTCATAATACACACTTACAGAACTCTTGCAGAATCTTCACAGTAAATAATAAACATCATAATATCCATAATAAAGAGCTGTAGTAACAGTAATACAAGTTGAAACAAGATAAACGATAATAAACAAATTATGGCAATATTGTGAACTCAATGTAAATTGTTAAGAATGAAGGACCTCACCCACTGATACTGCGTTGGACCTTGTGACTGTCCACGTCCAGATAGCGATGAAACCTGTCAGAAACAACACAATTACTTTGATCATTAGGATTTGTTGTTGTTGTTGTTGTTGTTAGCATCGATGTCTACTGTTAGCAGCTAAACAAGCTAGCTCCCGTCTTTCCGTCACCTGAAGTTCGACCAGGCAAATTTCATCGCCATCTGGAAGTTGGTGTCCTCCTCATCCTGGATCCCACTGACGCATGATATCAGCCTCCTGGTCTCCTTCTCCGTCTCCTTCTCGAAGGTGCTCCAGTGAGCCATGCTGATGTTCACAGCTATCTCAACTCACTGCTATCAGCATCTGCACCCGGAGCCACCGGCCTCACTCTGCCCGGCTCCACGCGTCGCTGCTCGGTCTAGCTACCGTGTCTGCATGTGGAAGGAGACGGTGACCGGACGAGCCCTTTATTGCAACAAATCCACTGTTTTAGCTGGTTTCCCATTGATTCTGACAGTGCCGCTGCCGCCTTCGTTACATGGCCAGACTGGTCATTAGTGCGCATGCGCTGAACCAGACCGTTTGAATTTTGCCCAAAATCTTCAATTAAGATAAAAAATGAATTAACCTATGTAATATTACGTATGTCTGTCAGTGATAGATATCAGTTATTTACTACAATATGTTAGTTTGTTCAACGATAGCTCCAATATCTTATTAATCTCCCACAAGGGAGGTTATTGAAGCTAGAAGTCGTCAGAGTCGTAACATCTTGACTGTATCAGGCTCTCTGACTACAATATCCTCCCCTTTTGTGTCCCGTGTTATACAGATATACCCGTATGATTATATGAGATGTTCGATGGAGTATAGTTAGTGAGCAGGTGGAAATGGTTCGCATCAGGCAGCACTCCTCTCCTACAATTCATTGGAGCCGGGCAAGCCTTGAGAGGCTAGTGGCTAGTAGCCGTGTTGACTATGCATGGGACATCTTTGCTGTGAGAGGCTCTCTGATGCTGGGCTCCTCCCACCACCTCCAACCGCTTATTATTATTGCATAATTATATTGTATGCTTACTTTCAAACGCCAGTAACATTCTTAATCGTTACTATGTCAAAAATACGATGTAATATAATAATATAATATTTTCTTCGTAGCTAATGGGGCGTGGCTTAACAGCCAGACTGACACAGTGTCTCACACTGTCTCACACATACACACGCGCGCGCACTTAACCAAGCCGGAGCCGCGGAGCGGAGCTCACACGGCGTCGTGTGGACCTCCGAGCAGCAGCAGCAGCGGACAGCCGGCCAGCGCAGCCCCCTCCCGGCGAGAGGAAATGAAGAGGAGGCTCCACAAGAAATACCTGGTTCTGATCCTGGCGTATTCGGGTCTGCTCCTGCTAATCCCCTACGTGTTGGATTACCGGGACAAATCAGTGCAGGGCGGGAGACTGCCGCAGCAGCAGCCCCGGTGCCCGGACCTGGAGAACACGGTGGCTCAGCTCTGGGATAACGGCTACAAAGTGAACGGCAGCGACGCGGCGGAGCTGCTGCCCAGCAACCGCAGCCAGAGTCGGATACACATCTACCTGCACGCCACCTGGAGGACCGGCTCCTCGTTCCTGGGGGAATTGTTCAACCAGCATCCAGATGTGTTCTACCTGTACGAGCCGATGTGGCACATCTGGCAGGCGCTGTACCCGGGGGATGCAGGCAGCCTGCAGGGCGCCGTGCGGGACATGATGAACGCCTTGTACCGCTGCGACTTCTCGGTGCTGAAACTTTACGCAGGGTCCCAGAACATCACCACGTCGTTTATCTTCGGCTGGAAGATGAACAAGGTGATCTGCTCCGAGCCGCTGTGTGATGCGCACCGGAGGCAGGACATCGGGCTGGTGCGGGAGGACCAGTGCGCCAAGTGCGCTAAGAGAGACCTCCGGGAGCTGGAGAGGGAGTGCAAGAAGTACCCGGTGATGGTCATCAAAGGAGTCCGCGTTTTGGACCTGAGCACCCTGGTTCCTCTGATGAAGGATCCGGCCATCAACCTGCAGATCATCCAGCTGTTCAGGGACCCGAGGGCCGTGCACAACTCCAGGTTGAAGTCCAAGCAGGCCCTAGTGAAGGAGAGCATCCAGGTGCTGCGCAGTAAGAAGCAGACAGACAAATATAAGAGGCTCCTGGTGCCCAGCAGCAAGATGAACCGGGCTGAGAGCTACGTCTCCAGCGCCATGGAGCTCATCTGCGACAACTGGCTGAGCGACATGATGCTGGTGGAGAACGCACCTCCCTGGGTGAGGAGGAACTACCTCCGCATCCGCTACGAGGACCTGGTGCTGCACCCCATGGAGGAGCTGCAGAGGCTGTACCGCTTCTCCAACCTGTCCTCCTCCGCAGCTCTGGAGAAGTTCGCCCTGAACATGACCCACGGCCAGGGCTACTCCTCAGACAGACCCTTCCTCATCTCCTCCAGGGATGCCAAGGAGGCCA
Organism: Karalla daura; assembly: GCA_029224185.1. NCBI lineage: Eukaryota > Metazoa > Chordata > Actinopteri > Chaetodontiformes > Leiognathidae > Karalla > Karalla daura. The sequence goes on from CM055194.1 coordinate 22,389,359, forward strand.
TCTACGCCTGGAGGGAGCGTCTGAACGTGGAGCAGATCAACCAGGTGGAGGCCTATTGCAGCGAGGTGATGAGGCAGCTGGGCTACCAGAAACACAGCGTGGACAAGGCCACATGAGCTGGAGACACACTCAGGTATGAAGGAGCATCCACATCCAATTGCAGCAATTTGGGTTTAAAGGGGACCTAGAATGATCTAGTATAGTCTAGTCTAATATAGTGTGAGTGTTTATCCTTGCACCCTGGTGTTGACATAGAAGCTGTTGAAGATAGGTTTCAGGTGTTGGAATGTGAAGGTTCATTTTTATGTCTGTGAAGGTTCCCAGTCATCCAGGTCATAGTCATTTTAGAAAGTTTTCGTTGATAAAAATAAAAGCCACTCTTGAAGACGTTTCGCCTCTCGTCTTCAGTTATGATTTGGTGTGGGAGTCTCGTGGTTTGTGAGCTCTCCTGCGAGGCCTCTTGGCTCTTTAGCATGTATCTGCACAAATATGGCACCTTTCCGCGCTTATCTGGCAACCACACTCTAATTGGCTTGCCTGCGCGATCATGTGACTTTCACAAAGTAAGTGGAAACTGGAGCATTTCAGCAATGGAGCGCATGCACATCCAGCCTGATACGGGAGAAACATAGTTACACCCTAAACAGGAGTGGCTTCTAAGATTTCATTGATCACTTTCAAAGCCCGTCTTTGCATGGTTCCTGGATATATTAGAGATCTTTCAGTTCCAAGTGAACTCACACGTAGCTCGCTGTCCTCCAGGACAGAGCCTATGCACTACGGAAATATAGTTGTCCAAGTCCGTGTCATCTTTTTCATCCCCTCTTAAAATGTCCTTTTACAATAATCTACATTTTTTAATCTATTTTTAACTCATTTAATCCCTTTCTGCTATTTGTTTTTGTTAGGTTAAATAACTTGTGAATGTGATGTTCTTTGTAAAATTTTGGGCTGCTGTACAAATAATTTATCTTCAGAGATAGGTAAAAAATGATTTTATCTCAAAATGCACTACTATCAGATAGCTCATCCTCATATACCATGAATCTATTGTCTGTTTTAACATGTTCTTTCATCCGCTTCGTCTTAACGCTCTGTGGGTCTCAGTGGCATTGCAAGTAAAATCATGGTCGCATTGGCTTCACTTTTCAGACCTTCAGACTACGTCCATCTTCTATATGACCAGAACTGAGACTGTATGTGCGGGCTATTTTAGGAGTGATGGTATGTGTCACACTCGTATTTTACCTCACATTCTCTCACTGCTCAGATTCGGCCACTTTTTAGCTGCTTTCAAAATCTGAAAATGTATTTATAAATCCAGACATGATGTTTCCGGACCAGCTGTTCATCTTTGGCCAGAAATAGACTAGTAAGGGGGAAAGTTTTTAATTCTACGTCCCCTTCAGAGATTTTCTACATATCTTGGCTCCTTTCTCGCCCAGAGGCCGGGTGTCTGAGACTGAGGGTGAGAGCGGGAACAGCAGAGATTCTCTCTGACAGAAAGCAGCGTTTTGGTGTGTGAAACAAAGCAGAGATGTGCTCGCTGTCAGCACCGAGAGAGCGTCGGCACAGGAAGTCTGTGGTGTGACTAAAAAACAACTTTCAGGCTGCCAGGTATGTGGCTGCACGCCGATACCTGACCTGTGACCTCTTTCTGACTGAGGCAAATTGAAAACAGAGCGTTGATGTGGGCTGACTACAGGGAACCACATTCCTGCTGGAGTGTCACTGCAGACGAACAGAGAGGCTGCCATGCATTCAAAGACCCCTGCCTCAAAAAATACGTTGTCTCTTATTGTCTCTGTTTGACCTTGACTGTGTTATCTGCAGGAAGAGGATGTTTTCTAAGGGCGACCTAGGATGAAAAACCTCATAACCACACACTTTGGCTTTGTTGAGTCATGACGGTCCATACCAGGCTGAAGATGTATGGCAAGTCCCTGAAACATCATCACGTCCTTGTATACTGTATGTTAAAACCTCAGATTTCTGCAGCTTAAAAATGACAGACAGAATGTGGTGTAAAATATGAGCAAACCACTTTCAGGTCTTCTTTGACAACCAACTTCTTGATCAGCGTTAATCAACTTCAGTTGTTTTGAATGTGCGTTATAAGTCAAGGTCGAGTTGAGAGTAAAGCTACGCATGGCTGCCAGATAAAGCGTGAAAAAGGGTGCCAAATCTGCGGAGAAACGTACTGCATAATTCTTAGGATTCTGAAAGAGCCTGTAAAAAAGCATCTGAGGCGTTTCTGATGCAACCAGAGTTCCATAGCTTCTATATTAACTCCAGAAACAGAGGCTGGACAGTGAAACCTGACCGTGAAACCACTCCAGATCCTCTCTGAGATCTTTGTGACAGCACATGATCCAACGTGAAAATCACACAACTGCTGAATGTGAGGCCGGAGCCCCCAGGGCGCCCTGGCTCCATCTCTCCATTATCAATGCTTTTTCTGTTTTCAAAACTAACATAGAGAAGTAGTGTTTTCACAAGTCATTAAACATGCCCGGCGGGGGTTATTTATTCGATTTGAAGAAGATCACATTTATATATTCTCAGTATTTAACGGCCCACTTGTTGAATGTGGTGATTTATATGTGGTTTCCCCTCCTCACATTAACCGTGTTGTTGATTCAACTCAGCGAGCATCCTGTCTGGGGTTCTCCCCTCTGATCTCTGGTGATCCTCACACCTGTCACAGGTGAACCAAACAGGTGTTTCTAGATCGTTCCCTGTCTGTTGGTGCTCCTGCACCAACTTGTCTGAAACCTGTTGTGTCATCAGTCTTAATTTCCCCCGAGATAAATAATCTCTTTCTCTCTTTCGATATCTATGTGGTTCTTTCCATATTTATCTTTCTTTTTCTACCTCTCTCTTCCTCTTCATTGTTTGTCTGTCACCATCTCTGTCTGTATTTGTCTGTCTATCTTTCATCTTTCTTTCTATATCTTTCTCTATTCACTTCGTCTATTTTTCACCACCAACTCTCTCTCTCTCTTTCTCTCTTTCTCTCTCTCTATATATATATCTATATCTATATATATATAAAATTCTATCTCATCTCACGCTCATCTTTTTCTATCACTCTCCTCCTTTCTATCTTTCTTTATCTATTTGTCAATTTATCACTATCTCTGTCTATATCTTTCCATTTCTGTCATCTCTCTTTTCTATCTCTGTCTATTTATTTCCATCTCTATCTTTCCATCTCTCTCTCCCTCTCTCTCTCTCTCTATCAGCCTCTGTCTCTCTAAGTGGAGGTTTTGTTATCGTATCATCATCAGGTTGCGTCTCTCAGGCTCCGGAGCCTCAAACAGTTGAGTCACGTGTTTGATTCACGTCCCGATGAAGACATTCCAGTTCTGACACTAGAACACAGGCGATGCCACTCTGGAGGAGTTTTACAGCTCCCGGGGTCGGCCCGTTCCAGGAGCACTCCTCCTCCTCCTCCTCCTCCTTAATGAGCGACTGATGTGCGGTGTAATAGAGGCCTCATTGTTGTGAGGCTGGCAGTGCCGGCTCCTCTCGGGGCCCTGGCAGCGAGGCGCTGGGCCTCAGACTGTGCTGAGGAGAAGAGGGCTTCATTGTGTACGTCTGTCCGTGACGGAGCAGCGCTCCCAGGGTTCCCAGCAGCCTGTCACCACCAGCTCCAACAAACAGAGTCTGTAGAGGCGGGCAGCCTGCAAGCCGCCAGCGAGGGGGCACAAACAGAGTGGAGGGGGGGTCGTAGCTACCACCTCCACCCTGACTTAAGGAAGGCTTCAACAAATAATTGTTTTTGCAGTGAATGAATCTGTGATTATTTTCTCAATCGATGAGTTGTTTAGGTTATGAAATTACTTTTAATTATCTTTTTTCTTCTATTTTCTGTCATTGAGGACTGAAGAAACCAAAAAATACTCACATTTTTTAAAGATGAGGTCAGAGAATATCGACTTTAGCTCCATAGCTGCAGCTATGGAGGGTTAGTGCTTAGTTAGTTCAGGTCAAAGTTGATAAGCTCCGGAACGTAAAGTCACACGGTTGTTGACGCATTATACACATGATCAGTGTAAAGCTTACGTGTGGTTCCCAGATAAGACAAGGAAAGGCGCCATACAAATATCGATAATAATAAAATCATGAAATTATTGTCATATTCCTAGACTTAAAAATAGGATCGGGTGGCTGGCTTAGGGGCAGCGTGGTAGTCCACAGATCAATAGGTCAGTGGTTCAATCCCAGTCTGATGCGGCCTGGGGCCAGATAGTGAGCTGCAAACTTCCCCTGATACTGTATCATGGTTGGAGGTGGAGGTCGAGCAGGCAGATCATGTGGTACAGCACAAACAGGACTGAATGGGTAAACCTGACATGACTACTTCCTGTAGTTTGAGGAAAAGTCGCTCAGCTCTGCTGTTTATCATAGAACCTAAAGTCACCTGCAAGTGATGGGTGAGAGAGTCAGTCAGTAAAAAGCCTACGTTCAGGCACACAATGACAAGTTCCTTTTAACTTAGAAGCTATGGAACTCTGGTTTCACCAGAAATGCCTCGCATGTTTTTTTTGTCTACGATCCTATTTTTAGGTGTGGGAATATTATGACCCATTTTTGCACACATCTGGTGCCTGTTCATTTCTGGCAACCGCTCGTAAGCCTTATGCTGATTGGCTGTCTGAAATCTGAAATCTGAGGCTGTGAAGGTTGTCCGAGGACCTGTCGTACATCTTGGGCTGGGAGTGGACTGTCTGACTGTTATTCAACTAACCCATGTGAAAAAAATGTCTTTTCATCCCGTTTAAAGGTTTCTCTCCTTATCTTTGCTCTCGTCTTTCTGTCCAGGAGCCTGGTATTCGAGGCTGAGGGTGAAAGGTGGAATAACAAAACAAGCGGCTGGAATGTGGTCCACTGGGAGCTTGCGAGGACGGCTCTGGGGCTGCCCCCCCCAACCCCCTCCCGGCCGAGCCGGGTCGACGAACTGGAGGAAATCCAAGTGGAAAAGAGCAGCCAATCACAGACAGATGAATTTGATCCGGGGAGAAGGCAGCTTATTTTTACAGTGTTACCTGCTCGACACCGGCAGGGTCTGTGCAGATAGAGGCGAGAGATGGGGCAGGTTTACGCTGACCGGCCTCTATCCCTCTGTCCTTTTAGCAGCACTAATCCCTGCACAAATCCCCTGCAGGCGAGGGCCATAAAAAGCCAGAGATGGGTCCTTCTTGGGAGGTGAGCGTCCGGATTCAGGGCGGCAGCGTCCGGTTCACCCTCCAACTTATCCGTCCCAGTAATCCCAAGCATTCCCGATGCTTAACTGCAGTTGGCTCACTAACAATGCCAATGTGGACGCTTTGAAAGAAGAAACTACAGTATTTTTTTTTCTTTTTTTGGAAAAGAGGCCTGACTGAGGAACTTTTGTTCCACCCCCGGCCCCTCAGGAATCCAGACAGCTGCAGCCGCCCCACTGACAAAACACTCACATGGGTGTGAAATTTTCTAATATCCCACCGACGCGTCTTGGTGAGCTGTCTCAAGCCTCTAGCCAATGAACTTTTGTTCATTTTGTTTTTTAGCAGGTTTTTGTAAACACACAATTGATGGTACTGATTCCTGTTGTGCATCATTGTTTCCGTTTTTAGGTTGTTTTCTTGTTTTTCTTGTCTTAATAACTGTAAAATGCTGTGACATCCCTCTGGTTACAGATGTGTTGAGGAGGGGTGAGAGGTTTCCCAGCATCCACGTTTTCAACTTTAGAAGTTGGTTCTGTAATAATTGTTGTGGGTTCAAATGCCTGTTGAAGTTCTCTTGTTGAAAGAAAGACACAACTATTTAAAACGTCTTCAATAAAGAGTTAGGAAAAACTAGACAAGAGTGAGAAAGTCTCTGTTGATCCTGGACAGCTTCATAATCGTGATTTTCAGCTGGGACAAGCAGCAAGAAGGTCCCCAGTTCAAATTCCGGTTGGATTGACTATGTGGAGTTTGTGTTCTCCCCATGTGTGCGTGGGTTTTCTCTGGGTACTCCAGTTCCTCCCACAGTCCAAAAGCATGCATGTTTAGATCAACTGGAGACTCTAAATTGTCCCTAGATGTGAGTGTGAGAGTGAATGGTGTCTGTGTTTGAGAATTATTGGGACAAAGATCATTATATATGTACAACTTATATACAACTTATATATAACAACTTCATTATTCTCTACTAATAGCCAGTAACTATCGAGGGCCTCTCTGTGTGGAGTGTGCATAGTTACAATTGGGCATAAAACTCCTGATGACCAGATGAAAGTTATGGCACGTGGTTGCAAATGTAAAAATCAGTGCATGGGACAGTTGTCCATTCACCAGAAGGTTGGTGGTTCAATCCCAGCTTTCTCCTGCCTACAGTATATGACAAAATGGGGAAGATCCTGAACTCCAAGCTCCCCTGATGCGACATGAATCCTCACTGTATGAATGCAGGATCAAAAAAAGGTATGAGAAGTTGATAAATCAAATTTGGGAAAAGGAAGACCCTTTAAAAAGTGTCAAAGTCTTAATTAGGACTTTCTCGGATATTAAATGCTGTTGGTATTTATGGAGAATAACTTGGTTTCACTGACCTGAGATCTGTTGCATGGTTGTGCTCTATAGATTTACAGTATATGCAAACTCTGTTTAGTGAGCTAAAAATGTGTTACTAGTTACAGCTTGGTCACCATTTTGGAAGGTCTTTAAGAAATCTTAAAATGTGCTGAAATGAACTGGACTCCAGTTAGAAGATCCTGGTTGATCAGGAACAGTCCATTTTCCGTGTCGTGTGAAGGAAGCAGACTTGCCCTCGGGTCTGGTAATTTGACCATTTTATTAACATGATGACATGCAAACATGGCAGGTAGGAGCAGGCAGCCAGTTGCTACAACAACAGGTGCACGTACTGACGATTGAGCTACATCTCATAATTCTCAGGTACAGAGAGAGCATGTAAATATAGCCAGCAAAGACGACTGACAGCACAACAGTCTGGAGATAGAGTGCACATGAAGGTTATAGGAGAGTCCCGCGTGCGTCCTCTGCTCGAGGTAAAGTGCCAAACTGCGCTCGTCAGTCCGCTCAGTCGGCTGCGACGTCGCCTGTCCGTAAAGTGCTCCCATGCTCTCGCCTCTCGCGCCAGTTTGTCCAAAACATGTCAAACAAAATGTGAGTCCTTTGTTCAGTCTTTGTCCTTCTGTTTTTTCCTGCTGCAATGCAACACAGCAGGAAGTGTAGGGGAAAATGTAACAGAGATGATCAAAATTTAAAAAAAAAAAGAAAGATAAAATATTCTGCAGTCAGTTATCACAATTTACATACTGGTCTGTGCGATTCAGTTTAATGCCCAAGATGCAAAACAAGCTCGGCTATCGTCCTGCTGCGATCAGGGACGCGTGGCCTACACCTGCTCGCTATCTCTCACCCGGCTACTCGCTATCTCTCACCCGGCTACGATCAGTTAGGATGTAAATGACCCCACAGTGTGTGCAGCCTGGCAGCAGCTTACATAACCAGATTCGTGTCCTCTGCCCGGTCCCCAGTGAGCCAGAGGACCTGTGCGGGAGTTCACCACAGGGTGAGATCCTCCTCAGATTTAACCGTCCAGCACCGCTTCCTCTCACAGCTGCCCTCCGGTTCTCACAGATACATACACCTCTGCAACAAACGTGTGCCGACGCGCCCTGTGTGGTGAGTTTGAAACAGGGAGTGGCTCGGATGTGGAGGCATGTCACGCTGGGGGAGATGGAAACAGAAGAAACTTTGGTAACCATGGAGCACGTATTTATCATAATTAACAAGCTGCCTGCAAACGTGCATTAGTCACATGTTTGAAACTTCTGAACTCTGAACTCTGTTGAGATTCTTTCGGGTCGTTATGATCAGAAGTGAAGAAGTGACTATGATGGGAGGTGAAATGACTTCAACGACCTACAACAAAGGAGGTTGCCATGACAACTCCTTTGAAAACATTTGTGAGGTTGTTGTTATGCAAGACCACAATTTATTATTTATAAACCAAGCGTTAACCTTCTTGTTACCATTTACTGACAATGATTAAGCAAGTTATAATGGATTTATAATGGAGGAGGTGATGCCTTCATAACGGGAAACATACGAGACATATAGTTTAACTTACACATTACATGGCATTCACATGTTTTTTGTTGTACAAGTAAACAGTAACCATAGGGGTAAACCCAGAGTATAGTAATAGTATGGATTGTGGTCATGCAGAATAAGGTATTAAATTAGGTCTGAATACATTCTCCTTTTAAATGGTGAAGCGAACTTCAAGGCCTTTCTGTGTCTTTACATGTTTTCTCTGGCTACTCTGGTTTCCTCTCAAAGTCTAAAAACATGCATTAAGGTCAACTGGAGACTATAAATTCCCTCCTAGTAGGGGAGAGTGTGTGAATGGTGTTTGTTTGTGTGTGTGTGTGTGTGTGTGTGTGTGTGTGCATGCGTTTGATGAACCACTTTAATATGCTAATACTGCATTCAAAAGTTAACCAGCAGATGTTTCCTATTCTAGTCAAGTTTCCTCCTCTTTAAACTGAATAAATGAATTGCAACTTCCTTATTATCAACAGGCAGTGATTAAGTCTTTGTTAATGGCCCCATTGCGGCAGATTAAGGTCCTGCAGAATAAGGCTTTCCAAAATAGTTTCCAATGACTAATGCAGGGCAAATATGTGACTAATACACACGTTGGTAAGCAGCTTGTTAGTGGAGAATGTGTGTTGCCTAATCTACAGTGTTAGCGAGGCGTCTCCTGCTGAGGAGTCTGTGCACCGATAGGCAAACACTTAACACCTCGTATGCTACTTTGCACGTTTCCTGGATATGCACTACATCTATCATCTCGTGGGGAGAGGGATATGCAAATGATCAGTCAAATCAATCAGCCAAAAGACGACAGAAAGCTGCTCAGTGGGGGTGGAGGGGCAGGGAGAGTGCCTTGAATGTAGTTGCGTCTTGTTTCACTGTAAACTGCTGGAGGTGCAGGCAGGCCGCAGGTGCCATCACCTCACACTGTTTAGGAAACCACATCGCACCTGCTTGTAGTGTGTTACCAAAACAGCATCTGAATGAGGACCACCTCGTTTGATTGCTCTGCCTGGGACAGAGGACGGATCCAGATATCCCGACTGACTCCAGAGCAGTCAGAGCTACAGGAAGCTTTCTCTTTATCGGCATGGCCAGTGACAGCCAGCCAGAAGTGCTGCAGCTGCACACACGCAGATCAAAGTTTGACATTTAGAATGAATGACAGCAGGGAAGCACTATGCTCTGTCTCGTCTGTGTGTGTACACTAAATATGAAGCTGTTAAGAGGCGGCAGAAAACAATGAGGCTCAGTTCAAAGGCAACAAAGTTGTAGTTTCAAACACTCCCAGTTTTTTCCTCTTTTTTTTCCAGAGTATTTAATCAGTTTGCTCTCTAGTTTCCCCCAGTGATTCATGTCTTTGTGCTCGTGTTGACAGATGATTGTAGGTCAGTGTGTGAGATGGAACAGGCCCAGAGAGACTCAGCTGAACAGTGAGCACTTCCTCCTGGTTATATGTGACAGCCTTGGGGTTTTCACTTCACAAAACTTTCACTCCAGTTTGACATACTTTAGTTACGCATTAGTCACTAGGTGCGTTCCCATTTCAGTGTTTTGAAACAAAAGTTACAACAACATATAGGTGTTGTTGATCCTTGATTGGCGTGAAGTCTGTTATTAGCTTGTCTCGTCTTCAGCTGCTTATCCAGATCCGGATTGCTGATATTTTAATTATGTTTAGACAAACTGAGGTCTTGAGTCATGACAGGTGACATGTAAAAGTCTTTCCATCACACTTCTATCGAGCACCTCAAAACTTTTTGGGTTGAAAAGTTGAGAGGTTGAAATTTGTTATTGTGAGATTTCTGGGGTAATGGAAACACACCCACTGGTTCCACTGCAACGATGATTCACCCCCAACCGAATGTTTCTGGGCCGTTGATTAGACAAGAGAAGCAATTTAATCATTGTGGAAGCCATTCTCCACTGTTTTCTGACATTTAAGTGATTAATGAAGAAAATCTTCAACAGATCAAATGATTATGAAAACAATCAGCTGCGGCCCAGGACTCATCTGCAACGATAAAACAAGACATCCCACGTCGTGGCAGAGGCCACGCCTTCATTTTGGAAAGATTTGGTAAATCAGCATTATACCATAAAACAAAACAAAGCAGAACAATTTGCTTCAGTGACAAGGAGCCCGGCGGTCAGACACAGAGCAGCTCAAAGACGGAGACACACAGGTGGTTTTGGTAACAGTCATGGGACGTAACGTGCTGAAAGAAAGCGTCCCACTCCAGAGGAACAAAGCTCTGCATTGAAGCTATTTACACGCTCACATTCTTCGGGCCTGTTCCTTCAGCCATGACAGACGCTGCCTCACATGTCACAGTCACGTCCACACAGATGCTTCTGTGTGTGGCCAGGCGGTCAGAGGCAAACCAAACACTGATCTGGGAGCAGCTTCAGATGAATGGTGCACATTTAAGAGAGAGCTCTCTCTCTCTCTCTCTCTCTCCCTCTCTCCCTCTCTCGTTATTTTTCCTTAATGCTTGGTTTCTGTGGCATCGAGATAGATGGGGACTGATTACAAGGGTGAAGTTTTCTCTGTGCGGCAAACTGGTCAAATCACATGATGCCAGAGAGAGAGAACGAGAGGCCTGCAGGGGGTTTCAATTTTTTTTTCCTTCTTCCACTTCTCCATTTCGTCTCCTCTCCTGCTGGGTCTCTCGCACACACACACACACACACACACACACACACACACACACACAGCGCTCACACGCATACACACACACAAACACACAGACACCCAAGTTCAAAAGTGCAAAAGACTGAAACTCGCGCATGAGGGGTTTCCTGCTCCGAGGGGGCTCTCTCCTCCAGTCTGTGCAGAGGAAACAGTGACACGGAATCACAGTATGTTGCCCGGCGCGCCACGGGACACGCGACTCCTGCAGGGTTCACTGCAGGGGTGGAGGAGGAGGAGGAGGAGGAGGAGGAGGAGGAGGAGTGGGGTCGCTATGGAAACTACCCCTCCACATACACACACCTGTGTCCTCCTCCTACCGCCTTCTCCACTCAATTTCATCTCCAGGACGCTCTCAGGGATCTGAGGGCGAGGCGGTCTGAGGGGTGATGGAGGGTAAGGAGGTTTCGATGTGTAGGGTGGGTCAGGGGGGATGGGGGGGGGCTCAGACGTGATCCTCCCATGTTCAGGTTCAAGTTAATTTGATTTGCAGTAAGTTTGGCACGTGATTGCAAGATAACCGTAATCGGAATGCAAGAGAAAACTATTAAAAACGTTCTAGAACAGGGTAAAAGGACCCAGTATCCTCCCGTCTTCTCCAATTCATCTCCTCTGGATGCTCTAGCAGTGGAGAGACCTGAGGGCTCAGTGGTCTGAGGTGGTCCGAGATGGTCTGAAGGGTTGTTAGTGGGGGGGCTGAGCCCCCTCCCTCCTGTTCTCTCCTATTTCTCCACATGGACTTATCTTTCAAGGCCTGGACTCCTCTTAGCTGAGGGTAAGGCGGTCTAAGGAGGGGGTCAGTGGATGGGAGTCATGTCAGGGAGGTTCACCTGTGCATGTTGGGTGGTCGGGAGAGAGAGAGGGGGGGTGGGGAGGGCGGGTCTGACCACCCTGCCCCCCTCCCTTCTCTGTTCTCCCACATCTTCATTAGGTTTTATCTGCTGGATTTATCTGGAGGTGGAGGGAGCTGATTCTGAGGCGGGGAGTTGGAGGTGGGAGTGGGTCCACCTGTGGAGGAGGAGGTGATGGTGGTGTTGGTGTGGGGGGGGTCAGGGTGGGTGGGGGCTCAGATGTGATCCTCCATGGGGAACACCAGGCGTGTGCCGCGGCTCAGCAGCTCCTGCTCGCGGGAGTCCAGCTCTCGCTCCAGCGCCTCCTCCGAGGTGCTGCCGCTCCGCCTGCCATTGGCGCTCCAGCCTGACCCCCCTCCGGCCGCATCTGCCCCCCCTCCACCACCCATGCCCCCCCCACCACCACCGGACGCCCCGTTGGCTGTGATGGCCGTGTCCCCGAACATGAAGGTCAGGTCACCGTCGTTCCGGAGGAGGTCGGTGTCGTTCTCCCTCAGCTGCTCGTGGTTCTGAGGACACATCCACAGTGGAACATGAGGGAGGGGGGCGGACAACATGAGGGGGTCACACACACACACACACACACACACACACACACACACACACACACACACACTCACAGATGTAAGACACACAAGGGCTGTGCAAAAGTCATCGAGTTGAGCTGAATTTTGGACTGTGGTGAAGTCGTACTCCTCTCTGCTTTTCTGTGCAACATTCTCTCTTTCTCACACCTAAGTATAAAGTGCATTTTATTATCCATTTTATTTCATTGTATTTCAAACAATAAAGCTTCTGTTTCTGAACAAGGTGCAGAATTTACTTCCTTTTCCTTTAAATGAAGTGACTGTTGTCTCCTGCAATTTATTCGTAACTGTATCGTCTGATACTGTTAAATGACGACAGTGGGTTTCTGTTCCATTCAGTTTTGTCACCATGATTTGTGTCTTTATGTCAAACATTGCATTTCAGGAACAATTGATGCATTAATCTCCCATCCGTAGAACAAGCTAGATTGATTTGTAACCGTGAAAGAACTCTTCTCTCTCTTCTTTTTTCTCATCAAAGCAAAACCTATGTTAGATTTAATCCGCTGTGGAATTTCTATAAATTGTCGTTAACGTCATTCCAATTAAAATTCCAGTTCATCATCCTGTGGGGCGGAGCCAATTCAATTTAAATTCCAACTCAGAAATTGAACAAAAGCATATCATGAATTTTGCACGGCTCTGACGCGCACACACACACATGCAGAGCAGTGCATGTGGTGGATGAACAGACTGACACTAACAGTGCAGAGGCTCATAAGGGGCACTGTGGGTTTACAGAGGAAAAGAGGAGAGGAAACTTTCTCTTAGTGGCCTGAGCTGGAGCAGCTGCATCAAAGTCAAGTTAAAACACAGGAAACAAGAAGCTGCATGACAACACGTGAGCCGGAACGACCAGCTTCCAGAGCTTCCACGAGCTGATATGAAGAGTAAGAAACCCAGTTTTAAAAAATCCCCAAGCTGGATAAATAATGAATGGCTGTAAACCAAAATAAAAAAAAAAGCTGCAGCATGAGGTTCTCACAGTTCTAATTGACTGGCTGATGATCAATAGTCTGTCCATGTCCCCGGGCAGAGCACCACGAGTTAACATCGGGTCAGTGGGATTACTCCCATGTAGGGATCAAAAAAAAGAGAAAAGGGAGGGAGAGAGGGAGAGACATTACATAAACGCTTTCCAACAATTAACTAGGAGGGAAAATGTGGAAAAGATGTTTTTATGTTGTTAATAAGAGGTTTGCTGCTTTCTGAATTAAATAGCAACACAGGAAAAATGAAAATACACGCAAAGAAATAAAGTCTCAAATGGAAAATGAACATTTCCTGTTGTAAAAAAATATGTCTCAGAGGGACAAAAGTCTTTTTGTGCAGCCAAAGGCCAAGCAATTAGTGACAAATGAATGTAGGCACTGTTATGTGGTCTGAGTGGAGCCTACAGCATCATATCACTGCCATCCATACTCACAGATGTGTGTCACTACGCGGCTCAAAATAGTCCCCAACAAAAAAAAAACATTCACTCCAGTTTGTGAAAGAATAACCGTGTTAAAGAGTAGTGGTTGTGGTGGATTACTGAGTATTTTATTATCCAATCGTATTTTAGCAGTGAATCTGTTGTTGCTCGTACCCAACAAATACCACTTGTACCACTTGGCTACTTCTGAGATGTTTTTAAGTATTTTTGTAAGAAATGTGTACAGTTTACAGGGACATTCATGAGGAAGTATTTTGGCAATATCCAATAATCACGACATCATTTCTTCAGGCACTGTTTTCAAAGCCTTTGGGCTTTTATTTTGTAGCACAAAGTTCAGCAGATTTGTTAAGTTTCAAAACAGCTTTCTTCTCTAAAACGTGCATTATTCTGCTATCGTATTTTAGCAGTGAGTCTGTTACTATAGTCCCCATCGAACACCATTTACTCCAGTTTTGAGTAGAGTGGTTTTAAAACAGCACTGCACAACTGTCTACAGAACATTTTCAGTCTTTCTTTTAAGAAAATTAACAGTTGGAGGACAATATTAAGCTTGTGACACTGTTTTTAAAGCCTTTGGGCTTTTATTTTGTAGCACACAGCTGAGGATATAAACCTGTGTAGTTTCAAACAGCTCTCCAGTCGATAACATTCACTCTACAAGCGTATTTCGACAGCAACACAATTTGAGGTCAACCAGAACCAAAATTCCCCAGTTTGTGGAGCATTTTCTGCCTTCCTCATCCCATAATATCCAGAACTAAAGAGGAACCAGGCAGGGAGCTTTATTTAATCCAGTCTCCCGCTGCATGGTAACACACAGTGCCCCGCTCGGTCCTGATTATGTATACGAAAAAACAGAAAAGCACCTCAAGCCACGGTTGGAGCCTGGCGAACCCAGTGGCAGGGGGAAAACTTTTATAGCTGAACTTTGAGAGACTGAGCTGAATTTACTGTGCGGTAAACAAGTATAATAATAATAATGTGATGCGTGCGTCACATCGTGGCCGGAGGCCTCACATGAAATGGTAGATTTTGGATCCGGAGTGAACCCAAGTGTGACCGTCCAGTGTTTCTGCGTTTCAAGTATTGGAGCGCAGTGTCTTTTCCGAACAGTGATCATCATTGAGGCTGCGCTGAAAAGAGCCTTTTGTGCCGCCCGAATACAAAAAGGCTTCTTGACCGTCAGCTTTCTCTGTGCTTTGTTTGTTTACTGGCAGGCACAGGGAATACTTTGACGGCCGTACAATTCTCCCGAGAGAGAGAGAGAGAGAGAGAGAGAGAGAGAGAGAGAGAGAGAGAGAGAGAGAGAAAGCTTCAGTATTCAGAGGCAGCCTTCCTGAGGCACTGCGTTCCGGTTGGAACAGAGAAAAGCAGAAGAAAAGCTGCCACCTCCAAATGATCTCACTCAACAGTTCAGCTGAGGGAAAAAGCCAAGAAAAAAATCGACTCTAGAAAAGCGTTTTTTACTCTGAAACTGTGGAAGAGATTCTGACAGCTAAAGGCTACACACACACACACACACAAGTTAACGAACAACATGGATTAGGGATGTCTGGACTTTCTGTCTTTTGCACTCCTGGTTAAACGTCAAATTATGTTTCATTCATTTAAACATCTCTTCATTTATTCTCTCATAAATGTTGAGTGTATAGTGTATATTTATGCCACTGTCTAGTTTATTTTTATATTACTCGTATTCCTGACTCCTACTCTATTCTAGTCTATGAAAAATGTGTTTGTTATCTTTGGGCGTTTGTCTGGCTGACCCCACTTGTGTCCTGACATTCAGACCGAAGAGAGACGGAAACAACTGGATAAACACGGCTTTAATAAGTGAGCTTCATTAATCATTATCTCCTCCTACGGGAAGCGAAGAGAAGACAGTCAATTATTTGTCAAATTACTTGTCCGACCATCCCTATGAATTCCCCGTGCCGTGAACATGACTTCCTCTAACGTCTCTGCAGTGGGAATTTTGTTGTTGAACACGTGTTGTTCACGGATCAGTGGCCGTGGAGCAGTGTCACTGTGTGTTTTCTGTGTGAGTGTGTGTGTGTGTGTGTGTGTGTGTGTGTGTGTGTGTTCTGTGTTTGGACACTCACCTCGTAGGCCTGCGGGCTGGTCAGACAGCTGGCCAGGGGGCCGCAGTAGGCGGGCAGGGTGGAGGTGAGGGGGGGGGCCGCTGTGTGTCAGGATGGGCTTCAGGTAACTGAGCAGAAGCTGAGGAAAAAAAACAACCCGGACAACAGAGACGAGCAGGACGGATGGGGACAAACTCTAATGAGGCGTCCCCACGAAGGCATATGTGCACCCAGAGGCATGAGCAGCTCTTCCTCAGTATCTCCTGGCTCTAACATATAAGGGCGGATGTAAACGAGCAGGAAAATAAAAAGCTGCTGGGCTCCACTGTTCAGCAAGGAACGTAAAGTCACGTGACTATAAATGAGTGGCAAGCAATACAGACACAGACTATACATGCATTTGTCAGATGAGCCTGAAAGTACACCAGAACTGTGCAGAAATAGGTCGTAGTAAGATGAGAACTTTCTTTATCCCCAAAAGAAGAATTGTTGAAAAGGAACAAGCTCCAAGTACTGAAGTAAACAATGGGTGTCTGGTTTAGGATGCACTGTTTGGATCCGCTCCAATTTGGCTTAACTGTCTGATAGATGCACCAAGTAATAAGACACAACCCCTCAAGGGATGATAGAAATGATGTGATAAAAAAAAACTTTAAAGTAAAAATACAGTAAAAAAACACAATTTAAGATTATATAACATATGGGTAACTTCTCTCTCCAGTTTTATATCATCATAACCATTTTCTTTGTCTTAACTATTTATCATTATATTTCTCTCTCACTGTTATTGTTTTTCTTACTACTTGTTCATCATTGAGAAGATTCTGCGTGGATCAGGGACAAATAAAGTACTCGTGAAAGGGTTTGTAGAATATCTTCTGAGGCGCCTCTGATGAAGTCCCATAGTTTCTACCAGAGAATTAACGCGCCTCTAGATCCCCTTTGACTTATGTGACTCACGTTTATCTGTGTATCTGCGATTAAAAACAAACTGGGCTCATCATTTCCTCCTCACTTCCTGCAGAGCCCCCACAACAACAACAATAACAACAACAGTGAACACGTCTGAGATGATGAGTCACGGCCTAATACCACAGCAGACGTCTTCCAGCTGGACGTATCTGGAGGCTGACCCTGATAAGGGACTCTGTCAACAGCCGAGGCTAAAGTCATGTTGTGGTGCTCGGTAGCAGAGGGGGACAGAAAGCAGAGGCCTCCTCCTCCTCCTCCCACTCATCTTTGTCCCAATTAGTTTAGTCGGGCTGTGGGAAAAAAACCACCAAACACCAAATCCCAGTTTGACCGGTCAACTGTTAGTTACTGCGGTTCAGAGCTCCACTCAGTTTTGTGGAAAACGAGAACAGTCACATACTTTTATATGATGATGATGCCTTATCCTCTTATCTAAAATATTCTATAACCATCTGGACTTGTCTGTTCCTTAAATGACAAAGCTTCATCTGAGTAGCATCTCTGACAGAAAGTGTCAATCAATCAATCAACTCCGTCCTCATTGTTCTTGTTGTATCTACAGGTCGTAACGTATGTGACCACCTGTCAGTGTATCCAGAATCTATTGGATGGGAGGCTATTATTTATCTGTTGTTGTTTTTTATTGTGTAATGAGCACTTTGAGCTGCTACCTTTCACATGGAAAGTGTTTTATAAATAAAGCTCTGAGGGGCTGTTTGATTACCCGATCTGCCGTGTGACCAGCTGGGACACACTGGGAGCAGACAGCGGCATCAGAGGTGATAATCATCCCATGGAAAAGTTCTTGTTATGTCAACATGAATTAACAAATTATCATGAGAAAACTTTGACGTTTTTATATCCACACAGCGATATAATAAGTCGAGGAGAAGTGGCAGTATAATAAAAAATGAATACGCAGCCACTCTCGGTTTCCGTACAAATTCGAGAAGTGAAATTGATTCCAAGCTCGGGCCTGTTGAAGCTCAGCGTCAGAGCCGAGGTCTGTTGCCTCCCTCCAGCTCAGACCTGTGTGCTCTGAGCGTGTTTACCTCTGCAGCTCTGCAGCTCTGGGACAGAGCAGAGAAATCCTCCCTGCACGTGTCACCAGGGAGAAAGTCACTGTAAAACACAGCTGCTCCGCTCACAAAGCAGCGACACAATCAGCCGCCCAGGGAGAGAGAGGCAGGGAGAGCAGGAAGGAGGAAATTGAGTATTGAGCTGCTTCTTTTTCTGGAAAATGTTTGTGCCGCCGGTCAGGGACATAGCCAACAGCTTGTAGACTTAAAGGAGACCTGGACCAGTTCTCTGGACCAGTTCTCTGGTGTTAAAATAGAAGCTATGGAACAGTGGTTTCATCAGAAATGCCTCAGATGCTGATTTACAAATCCTATTTTTAGGTGTGGGCACATTACAGTCCATTTCTGCACAGATCTGGTGCCAATTCATGTTTGTCTTGCAACCACATGTAGACCGATGGGCCTAACTACCACATGAATGATCACGTGACGTTGCTAAACAACGTAGCTCAGCAACTTCCTACTGGATGAAGATATGTTGAAGCCAGAACCAGAGGAGGAACCAGTGACTGAGGAAGAACCAGGGGCAAAGACAGAAAGGTCTTTGTCACGCCACATTCAACCTTTTTGGACATGAGGATGTTTTTGAACCTTTGGCCTCATCTTTGGCCACGTCCTTATGTTTAAACAAAGACAAGGTAAAAGCATCCTCTTCAGTTCAGTGACGAAATGTGTTTCAAATCAGTTCAAAGGAAATTATTTGGGACATTCGACACCGAAATGACAAAACGAGGGCTGAAACAGGAAGCGTTAAACAGGACGGGCCAATAAAAACACTAAAGTGCGACTTCGATGACAAAAGCCCCAGACAATGAGGTCGGCCAGAATGTGTTGATGGCTGCGTGGCCTAAAAGCAGACAAGCACTCAGACTCTCTAGAGCAGGATACTTGTGGTCGAAGGTGTACCACAGTCTGAAGAGCCACGCACTCTCCTGCTTGGTTTTACTCTGTCCCTCTCCCTGGGGGCCGTCCTGCAGAAACACATGGAGGGGGGAAGCAAAGACGTGAAAAAGAAAAAAAAAGAAGAATCGGGAAAGATTCAGACATTCAGGTCTGTCAAAGTGCTTATTCATGCCATTTGCCTTGCATGTTTTGCAACATACATAAATATAACCTGTTGCCTATATGTGTGTATATAGGCATCAGGAGAACTGAAACCGAAGAGCAGCAGCCACAAGATATGATGAGTGCTGATCCTATGACTGATCCATACGGCGCAGACCGGACCCAGCGTGCACTGATAAAACACACTCTGCGATAGGAGTTCTGTTATCAGTTTCCGTTGTTAGTTTTAATGGTTGCTGTAAACACTGTGCAATAACAACCATCACTCTGAGTGTTTTGATCGAGAGCAGCTGGAGAGTCAATCCTCTCTTCGTATTCATGAGCTCAGAGACAGAGCAAACTTTCTAAACCTGAGACAAATCACATTTATTCACATTTGAGTGACTGCAAGGACTGAAATGTTGGTGTGACTGCAGGCATCTCGTCTCCCGATTCCTCGCTGTCACAGGTGCAAATTCAGAGAAAACAGATTAAAGATGTTGCACAAAACATCTGGTGGTGCTGTTCTGCTTTTCGCTGTGTGGCGCAGGAAGTTCTGTGTGCATGCCCTCACACTTGCTGACTGCGCTCCACACACGCACACACACACACACACATGCAGGGGAAACTGCTGTGTTAGCAGCAGCAGCAGCTTAAAGCAGCCATAAAGGAGCTCCTCACCCCCTGTAAGACCTGGAAGCTGTCTCCACAGGGCTGCAGATCCTGGTCTGGGTCCACACCGACCCTGGAAAGCAACAAGAGAGTGGAGAGAATCATTAAAGAGCCGGTGAAATGCAGCGAGGAGCCAGTCAGCAGTGTTTGTCAGCCACTTATGGTTCAGCTTATACAAGTCTGTAATTTTCCTGCTCGTGAGCTCTGATCTGCTCCTTCGATACAGTTTGAACTCGCCATTCCTCTCGGCGCAGAAATAATTCTGCATCTTTTTTTTTTTACGATTTGCAAAATGCTGATTTGCCCATTCTGTGGCTACATTGCAACGTGTCAGAAGTTGCTTTGAAACCACACTTCAAAGTCCTGACCGCATCTCTTCAGTGGCTGAGAAATGCTGCGGATTAACATTCAGCTGGAGCAGAGGAACACAGAAGAGGATGAAAGATGGTGCAGTTTGAGCAGTTCACCGTGGGGAACCTGAGGGGGAGATTCAGCGGAACGAATGAGTTTGCAGCTCGTGAACCCGATGGAAAAAGAAAGGCGATGCTGCGAAACGCCGAAGCTTCAGCGAAAGCGAAAGCCCCCGCCACCTCTGAACCCCCAGCAGACGAGTCGCCGTGGGCGGGCTGCACTTCAACACATCAAACACAGCCTGTGTTTTCAGGTCTCCACGTCACAGGCAAACCAGATTCAACCAGAGTCAAATCAGATTTGAATCAAAAGCAAACTCATTTCACACGCTCATTTGTGCGCTTCAGATGGCACGTTGTTAAGACCCTGAGTGACACTGCAGGTGCTGGACTTGTGCAGAAAATGCAAAAGTGAAGAAACTGATTATAGAAACTCCTTTAACATAACAAAACTTTTTTCACACTCATGAGATGGTTTTTCAGTTCACTTCTCCTCACTCCTCACTCCTCACAAAATGGCGCCGTATGGAGCAAAACGTAACTTTTCCTAAATCTAATTGAAATATTTAATGAAACCATGGAAATGCAGTATGTTTGGCCATACATCTTCCTCAAAGTGGAGTCTGGCAGGAAGAGACTAAACGATGGGATGGGATGTCAGTGGATTACGGCTCATGTGCCAAACACCCTTGACTCGAAACAGCTGTGTGTAGCACTTCAGCTAAACTTCATCAATATTGACTTTTATAATGCAGAAAACTGTGATGGGATCAGACAGAGTTGGGATTGAACCAACTCCTGAATTCCAACCAGGATACAGAATTTCAACTTAAATCTGAAGAGTTTCTAAGTATAAAATCTTATATAACTTGCGCATGTAATGGTTCATACAAACAACGCTGAGCTTGAAAATAATCTACTGCTTGTTTAGAATTTATCATATTGCCAATGTTTATATTTGCTGCATGTTTGCTCTGTTTCTAGGAGACTCTACTTCTGTTTATATAACATTCATACAACTTATTTATATAATTTCCTTTATGGGATGAATTAAGGACTGATCTTAGTTGATCTGGTTAGAAGTATTTGATCTTATTTATCTTTATTTCAGATGCTTTTCTTTACCAACATCAACACTTCTCTATAAAGAAACAGTAGAAATAGCAGATGTTACGTAGGCAGACACAGGAACTAACTTTATTCTAAAACTCGTGTTCCTGTTTGTGGTCAACTACTTGTTTATTCTTCGACTGTATTGACTGTGTTTACCGCCCACCCTCTGTTCACACTCACAAACTCTGATTGAGCAAGAGATACGATTAGCAACAACATCGTAACGTGTCAAACGGTCGAGGGCGGCTGCATACTTTCGGAGTTTCAGTCTCTGGACGTAATTAATTTCAGCCGCGGTGTCTCTTACCTACAGAGCGGGATTAAAGCGAACACAGGCAGATTTTACACGGGCACTTTTAATTCACATAAGCTCTGCAGCGGTTGAGTCTAATCCTTGTGGACAGAGGCCAAGCAGGGATGGGTAGCCTTTCACAGTTAGATCACACTAAAACTAATGCTCCAGTTTATCTTTAGACTCGTCAAAGAGGAAATATCCGCTCTGAGTGAGCGGGAGGCAGCGTTTCTTTTCCCCCTCCTACTTATTTCCACTTAAACAGCTTGAGAAGGAGCAGGTCACGCTGCTGCCTCCGAGGTCTCCTATCTTCACACACACACACACACACACACACACAGAGGATCTGCTGGAGGTCAAAGGACCAGTTAAAACAAAGTGGCGGGTCGCCTGTTGCTGCTCCATCAGGAAGGATCTGTGTGATTAGGACGCAGCTACTGGAGGCCAGAGGAGAGAGACCCAGCCCAGCACACGCTTCCTCTGATAAGAAACTGTACGGACCCACACACACGCTCATTCTCACAGACACACACACACACACACACACATCCTTACATAAGATTGTTCCACTGACTTCATTTCACCCTCTAACCTTCAATCCTAATCCTGAAAACATTCCCTCCCCCTTTTTAAATCCGTCAGATATTCCTCACCAGCACGCTTCGCCCCCAGGGCGAGACGTGCAAACCCGAGCACAGTCGAAAATGGAGAAACCATCTTGACACAGCTCTGTTTTCTTCTTCTTCTTCTTCTCCTTCTTCTTCTTCTTCTTCCTCTTTTGCAGATCAGTTTACACACATCTGCCGGGTGACTTCTGGGCAGTGGTGGAATGTGAAAGCACAAAGACTTTGTAGCTTTTGTTATGAACATTTCCCACGCCTATATATATAGAAGTGAAACTCTGTAGATATTTATAATAACAAACTGGGTCATTTACAACATGCCTTCACTGTTGTTCTCAGAAAAACAGTTATATATGTATATAGAGTGATAAATAAATAATATATCTGAGAAAATATATTGCAGAACTTAAAAGGCAGGTAACAGAAGAAGCGCTTCCTTTGTATCATCTGCTTTAAATTAAAATGTACAAAGAAATATACAGGCAGTTTTAACTAAATAAATACAGGGTCCAGACGCTTTACTTTGGAACATCCTTTGTCTTGTTGTTTGAACTTTGACTTAACTCCACGACTCCAAAACATTTTAAATGATTATAAACCCTAAAGATATATATACATTATAGCCTTGTTGTTAAGCAATATCATTTAATCAACTCAGATTCCCGAGTTATTAACTTATTAACTTAACTAATTCGCTGCTTTGGTGTTGACCTGAACTTACAAAACTCATTCTTCATATTTTCTTTTCCAGCATCAAATACTCAGATGAAATCAATTGTGGCAAGGAAAGTAACACTGACATTAAGTATTTTTGATAAACATTAGAGTACATTTCATATGATCATTTGGAAAAATCAAAATAGTATCTAAATAATGTGATTTCTAAAGCAACAACCTGTATGATCTAAAGTCACTGAGGCCTACAGGACAGGAAGTGAAAAACACAATGTTAACTGATAATATGTGCTTTATTATAGATCTATTATCATCTCAAATGGTTTGGTCATATGAAGGCACATCAAGAGTAAATACAATTAAATGAAACCATCTATTCATTGGTTCAATATTCTGAGTACTTCCTCCACCGCTGTGTGATCTGTTCTTTACGCCGTGGTGCAAAAAACCCACAGAGGCTAAACCAAGAGACGGAGACAGTCAGGGCTTTTCACATCATGCAGAGAGAGGCCTGAGAGAGGCACGTGACTCCTGGAGCCACGGCTCCGCCCTCTGAGGCGAGCTGCTACATTTTATTTTGAACCCAAATAAAAAAACAAGAAATACTTCACACACACTCACCTTTTTTGTTCCCTCCCCCCTTCAAGCAACTCTATTTCCCCCTCCGTCTCCAGAAAAACAGAAGTAGAGAGGTAAAGAGACACCAGAAAGATTCCCATCTGAAGCAACCAAAACGCTTTCCCAACACCAGTCACTATCTTTGCACACACACACACACACACACACACACACACACACACACACACACACACGCACACACACACACACACAGATACTGCACCTGAGGTACTCGCACTGTCCGAGCTGACGTCGCTCTGCCTGCCACGCTGAGCTGCCTCTAGCACTGTCACATCATAAACACACACACACACACACACACACACACACACACACACACACACACACACACACACACACACACACACACTCAGTGTGTAAATGCACATGGAAGTTTAGAGGATTTAGTGGCCTTAGCCGTTATATTTAGCTTGTCTTTTTTAGATTCTCGTATGAGGAACTGGAGCAAAGTTAGTGCAGAGCTGCACGCATCTGACACGAGCTGTGGACTGCAGACAGACAGACAGACAGACAGACAGACAGACAGACAGACAGATACATAGACAGACAGACACATAGACAGACAGACACATAGACAGACACACAGACGGACAGATACATAGACTTTCATGTTCCCATATATGAATATATACAAAGACAAACAAAAGAAGATCTGATTTCTTTTCTATTTCCTAATTTATTTTCTAACCTCACTAATGATTTCTCTTTTGCACCATCTGCCCTCTGGTTCGTCTCATGTCTGCTGCGTAACTGCAGAACTGAGCTTGTCCTTGAAGCTGACAAAGCCCCCATGTTCCACTCATGAGATGAAAGCTTCGCCGTCCATATCCCTTTGAGGATCAAAGCGCCGGGGCCGCAGCCAGCGCTGGTCTAATGGAGGACGAGAATGTGAACGAGAGTTTAAGCAGATAACAGTGTTTTAAAAGCAGTAATTGGCAACAGTGTCAGTGGCCAAATGTGATCCTGTGTTTTGGGGACGTGCACTAATCCTCAGACTTGGCACACAGAGGCTCAGCAGATGTTCAGGCCTACGACATGAAGATAAAAATATAAAAACGACCGACAGAATAACCGCAACCGTGCCGGCTGACAATACGAGCGTTCTCAGTGCTCCTGAATCCGTGACGGTTCCACGGCTCTCATCTCTCATTGATGCTCACAGCTCAGTTTATTACACTCTAACTCGATTTTCGTCTTCTGAAACATCCACTCCTCCCAGCACAGTCAGCACATCACTCAGCCTCCCGCCTCTTTCGGGATTTCACTAAAGCAATACTTACAGCTACAGCTCTTAACCATCTGCTTAAATAATCAACGACAATATTAATAACTGACTTGATTTTCCTTTTCAGCATGTTATTTTTCTTTTTAAATGAAGGCAAATTCTCTGCTATCAACTTATTAAATGTGAATATCTTCTGGCTTCTTTACCCTCTATGATTGCAAACTGAATATTATTGGAGCTGCGGACTAAACAAGGTGTCTGAGCAACACCCTTTCATTGATCTGACAACTAATCAATTCATCTAGATATGACTTTCATGTCCTTTTAGCAGCTCAAATTTTTTAGATAAAGCATGTATATATGTGACATAGATTGAGAATGCAAAACCTTCCTATCTGAAAAATGTACTTTTTGGGGGAAAACTAAACAAAACTTGTTGTTTTCTTGCAGAATGCTATTGACTACGTGTATCCAATACATGAAACACATTTTTTAGGATATTTCACTAAATTAGGTATTGTGGATTAGGTATTAGTTCTTATGATCCAAAGTGAAACAGAAAATACTGCAGATAGGAGGGTATGTGTGTTAACAATCATCTTTTTGGGGCTGTTTTATTAATCAAAAACACAATAAAAATGATCTGTAAACATCATTTTTTAACAGTTACAGGTAATGGAGAAATGGTGAACTTTACCTAAAATAATTTAAAAAATCCACTCTCTTGCAGGCATAAAACTGTGTGTTAGCATTCCTAAAATGTGTGGACACAAAACCTCATTGTCAGAGGGAGTGCACATCAGGTTTCTGTGGAGCTCCATGTAGTTTTACCTCCAGTCTGATAAACTAGAGAATACATCTGTCCTGATGCTTGCTGCTCTCTCTCTCTCTCTCCCTCTCTCTCTCTCTGAGTGCGCCTAATATTTTGGGCTGTGGAGCTGACAGATGAGCAGCACAGCAACTCCCCCACAAACACACACACACTCATACACACCATCCCCACCCCCTGCACATCTGGGACTCGGTGATAAGCTGCAGGTCTGTCAGAAAACCCAACACAGGAACCAGCAGCATGTCCTCTCACACCAGAGCCCGGTGCTCAGCTCCTCAACCTGTCCACTGCCTCCGTCTGAAGGTTATCACAGACAAACAGTAAACAACTCCCGTTAAACGTAATCCTCTTTTACGTTTTAAGTACAGACGGTAGGAGACTATGGAGCGGGCTATGGCTGTGCTGGATGTTAACAGCAACCCATCTTTATGTGTTACGTTAAGGGGGGTTTTGAACATGTCTCCCACCCTAGAAAGAGCAAAAATGTGTAAATTTATGCACATATACAGTGGGTGATTCCAGGAGCACGGGCCGAGATATCCGCCAGCCCGAGCAGCAAACGTCCCCGTTACCATGGTGATTGGTTGAGGGGGGTAGATTTTGGCCTCTGACAAACACAATAGTTCCTCCCCAGGCCTGTGAGACGCCACTATTAAGCACCATTACACAGAGTCTGCTCGCTGTGGCCTCTCCTCACCAGCCTCTAATCCGCTTTGTCACGACAAACAACACAAGCTCCCGCAGCATCACGCTCTGACAATATCACTGTGCAGCTGGGCTCCGAACTGACACGACAGACAGACTGACAGACAGGCAGACAGACTGGCACGCAGACAGACAGACTGGCAGGCACAGAGAGAGACCGATCCAGGGATTGACGACGTGTCAGAATCTTGGGGGATGAGCTTGCTCATCATTAGAGCTGTCACACCTCCGGGGCTGCCCCGCTCCGCCTCGTTTCAGACTGAGACTGAAAAGCCTCGAGCACATTCCTCCGTGAGTGAAAAAAATCCTCAAAAGATGCAACAAAAGTCCCTGTCACTTGAAAAACCAGAAGCAGGGAGAACTCTGGCCCCATCTCCTGGACACATTCACCAGGCAGTGTAATGAGACTGAGAATTAACCCTTGTTGGAACACTGGTTCCTCAGATGCTTTGTTATAATCCACTCTTTAGATGTGGGAATAGTACAGTCTGCTTCTGCACTGATTTGGCATCTTTTCATGCTTATCTGGCAAGCACACCCATCGCCTGACCAGCTTTCTGAAACAACAGAGCTTAGCCAACTAAGAGCCAGGGATGAGGACACGCTTCGGTACGGTTATGGTCATACACTCATATCTCACGTCACGCTCAGCAGTCGTCACCTGATGTGCAGCCAGGACAGCATGGGAGTCGTCCCGCCACCAAACACCCAGACGGTGAAGAACACGATGAGCAGCGTGGTGGTGAACATCATCTGCCGGGCGTACGTGGCCGTGTCTCTGATGGCCAGAGCGAACGCCATCGCCCCCCGCAGGCCTGGAGAGGACAGCAACGACAAACCCGATCAGAACTGCAACAGTAATCAATCCATCCAATCCAATCCAATCCAATCCATAAATAATAAATTCAGACGTTTAGAGACTATTTTTTTATCTAAGGATAAAGGATCTAAGGATCTAAGGATCATCATTGATGTTTCTAGTTTCATGTACTATGCAAAAGTGGCAAAATTCCAAGTCTATAACTAGATTGTGAGTGGCACAATATTTCAAGAACATAAGAGTTGATAGTAGTGAGTAGAAGCGGAAAGTAACAATTTATTCTTGTGACTTTGTGTTGTTTTTTGTGTACCTGTATTTATTACAGCGATTTTAAAATATGTCTGTATGTTTTTTCTACCTTTTCTACATCTTAAATCACTGAAACCGAAGGAGAAACACTTTTTGTCCCGTACCAGCAAACATCATCATGTGCTGGAAGTTTCCTTTGATCTTGTGCCGTCTGCCGAGGTTGAGCAGGAAGGACAGTGGGTAGATGTTGAAGGCTCGTCCAATGAATATGGCGATCTGACGTGGAAGGTCAAGGAGTCTTAACGCTGGAGACATTCATTATCTGATTGGTGATCTGGATGTTAAACAAAACCTCCATAAGGGAAGTGACCAGCAAACTGTGATTCCATTCAAATTCCCATATGAAAGCGTGTTGGCTGCATTTTGAAAGGATACAAACGCCCCGATGATGAAGATGGGGCTGAAGATGTGATTCTGGAAGGTGAACAGAGCCAGACCCATGTAGGAGAAGATGAAATTCTCAGCCAGGAAGTGAAGGACCTCGAAGAGCTGCATGGAAAATATTAAAATCATCACGTGAAGTAACCTTATTTAACCTCAGTTCCTTCCACATGTGCCACATGATACAAACAGGAACAGCAGCTTGTACAATAACTGTTTTAATTCATACCAGCATCTTTAAGCTTTCTATAGTGTTATTATCCTTCTTTTTTGCTGTATACAGTGAAACATTCCTTGGCTTTAGTCTTTTTAGCTTATTATCAGCTCTGGGAACTCAGACTGTCTTTCTGTGCACAAATGGCAAATAAACTTTCTTGATTGCCTCGATTCTTGATTCTGACGTCACAAAATGCTCAAATGTGCCTCATAATGTAGAGGGTCACTGAGGGAGTTTCATGTAAACTTTCCCACAATGCACGGCTGTAAAACAGACTCTCCCTCTGCTCTCTGAGCTGAACGCCTCATCGATCCCCTAAGAATCCAGAGAAGCTCTGGGAGCTGGTTTCTCTCCTCTCTCCCAAGCTGCATCAGAGAGGTGAACTCAGAAGACCCAGGCCCCGGGGAATGTGCCAAAAGCACTTAATTACATCTACATTTACTCAGTTAGAAGACTTTTTTGTTTTATCCCAAGACACTTTCAAAGGAGTAAAACCATTTGAGCTAGGAACATCACAAAGCTGCCCTAGAGATAGCAGTATGTGAAGGAGGAATAAGGGCCGAGTGAGATAAGTGCAACTAAAGAGAGGGGACGCTCTTGAAGACGGAGAGGGACGCCCTTGCTCTAGTGGTGCTTGGTAACTACAAGTAAAAATAGTCTGGATTGTTGTGTTTGAACAGGTGACAGTGTCAGATGATGCTTGAACGATTTAAGCAGCCTACCCTCTACCCTGAGGACAGCACTTCAAGGAGAGCTAATATGGAAAAGTACTGTCACATTGTATAATGACTAGACCAAAGATGTATGGACTGTCCATATTCTGACTTTATTCTTGTAATATTAAGAGTTTATTCTTGTAAAATTATGACTATTCTCAAAGACTGTGAGTTTCTTTTTTGTCAATGTGGCCCTCATTTTAGGTCGTAGAATGTCTATTGAACTGACATGACACTGACCCAGAGTGACAGGTGACAGGTGACAGGTGACAGGTGACCCTGGCACTAAAAGGCACTAAAGAGCGAGGCGAGAGCGCAAGTCACATCCATCGAACTCTGTTAGTTTGCTCATCAGCTCGTTGGTATGGCCTGGTGATTCTCCAATAGCCAGTATGAATTGTACAGATAAGAGGGTACGTTGAAGATGGCAGAGAACAAAAGTTAGCTCCGCCCCTCACTCCTCTCCAGCCCCGCCCTCTCATCTAAATATGGTTTCACCTGGCTCCAAAGATTCAAGATGGCGGCGCCCTGTTAGCCAAACTTCAAACCTAGCTTGAGAAACGGCCCCTTCACAAACCAGCGGGTGACATCACACTATAAAACCAGGATAAATACTCCATTCAACCATTCTGGTTTTAACAGCGTGGCTGTAATTTGCATGTGCGTCTCTCTCCGAAACGAGGCGACAACAGCCCGACAGAAAACATGTCACACCGTGGAGCCGTCTATGTGCTAATCTGCGGCCCGAGCCCCCCTCGGGGGAGACTAAACGCTGGTGTCAGGAGCGATGTCCTCAGACAACCCCGATTAAGGTCACAGCGGGCGGATCACTGAGCCATCTGGCAGCGAGGAGGGGGCGGAGAGACGGGGGGGGGGGGGGTCAGAAAATGATCTGCAGCGAATAGAGCTGCGTCGCTCCCTCCTCCAGCGTCATTCTACAGCTTGAATCACTGCGTTCTTCATCGGCAATCATCCACATCTCTCTACTGTAACGTCAGCATCGTTCTCAGACAAGGAAACTCAGTGCTTCATGGAGACGAGGAAATGTGTTGGAATTATATAACAGACATTAAAACAATTTCGATTAATAAACTTAAAATCAAGCAGAATTGTCTCTGTTTTGTCTTTCTAAAAACTGTCACATTCTCTGTAAAGCTTTCCCTGTTCCTCCCAATTAATTTATTCATTACCCTTTTAACTCAGAGAAACGCGGAGCAGACGAAGCATTTGTCCACTTAAAGTCGATAAAACATTAGGATGTAATTTAAAATCGTTCAAACGAGCAGACACCAAAGTTGAAGTGGTCAAAATAGATACTATAGCAAAGCTGCAGTAAACAATAATGTTGTCAGGCCTGATTTAAATGAGCTGACAGTCTGTGCTTGAACTCCTCAGGTGTCTAGGAAGTTTGTTCCACAGGTGAGGACCAGAGAAGATAACACACGAGGCCACATGGATGTATGTTGTGAACTCCTCATTTTCCTTTTGTCTCTCAACTACACATAACTTAATAATAATGTCCAGGTGGCAAACTGAGAGCGTGGATGTGACTTTTTCTGCCTGGTTTTCAGAACTAAATCAGGTGGGTTTCTGATGTGTTTCTGATGTGTGTTCATGGAAGCATCCAGAGGTTTTCACCTAACATAGTTTTGTGTTTTTATGTATCATCATTACCTGTTTGGTCCGCTTCGTAGACTCCTCTGAGAGGTTGTTGTAGGTGTAGTGAGCCTGCGTGATGCCACAGAACAGCACAGCCACCACACCTGGGGAACACACACACACGCACAGACTCAATACAAAGGCTCAACCACACAGTGGACTGGAGGAGGGGAGGTGGTGGAGGTGGACTTAGACCAGCTTCCCAGTGGTCTAAATACATCACTGCTGCTGACACATTACTGTTTATCTGATCTGATGCACATCTGCTGCCTAATCTGTATTTACTGTAAATCCCTGTCACGGTTCATTGTCGAACAGATAAATCACATTCTCAGAAGAGGCTTTACGTTAAACGGCTCATAATGAGAATTATGACAGCGACTGGTCATCATATTAGTCATTAGTCACGAGGGGAAACTTTGTGAATATTCAACTTCTTTTTAGCAAACTCTGACTTTCTGGTCATTACATTTAATCCATCTTTAAAATCAATCTGATGGGCACAAACCCCTGGCAAAAGACACCATTGAGTATTTAATGGATAAAGCTAATGACGTCTATCTAACATATAATGACTTTGCTGTAACGCTCCCAAATGTGTAACTATTAAAGAAATATCCTACTTTATCTTTTCTCATCATTTAGCACATGAGCCATAATTCTTGTATGAAATATATAGTAGATATAGTAGATTTTTTTTCATTTTCTGTTCAGGTCTGAATTTTGTACAGCCCCAGACAAAAAGAAACGGGTTAACTGTCTAGTTTGACTAGTTTTCACCCACGTTATGAAGAAGACCTTTAATAAACTAACTAAATTGCAAAAAAGGACTGAGATATAAACACTAAATCTGTGAGAAAAGGTGTTAAAAACAAGTGAAGTCTTGTGATCTTGTAGCGTGGACAGATCATTTCACTTGATGAATCTTTCTTAAGACTGGGGTTTGATTTTTTTGTAATTTGGTACCTAAGAACCACATGATTTGCAGTGTTGTTTTTGGACTTGTCAGGTGTGTGTAGCTCCATATAGAGTCTGCCCAGGTAGAGTCTGGCCAGGCTCACCTGTGAATCCGCAGGCCTCGGCCAGCAGGAAGGTGCTCCACGACATGAGGAAGAAGAGCGCCGTCTCCAGCAGCGGGAAGCAGTGCAGCTTGGTAAACTTGGTGACGTGGGAGCAGAGTTAAAGTCACAACTACAACACCTGCCAAGACACTAAAATCCACCTGGAAGCACTTTAGCAGTGTTAGAAGTAACAGATTATAAAAGTCTAAGAGAAAAGTACCAATAACTCCTAATGCAGCACGATATCCACCTGCTCATTTGGACTACTCATTTTTATATTCTGTTTACTGGAATTCATGTTCATGCCATTGTTTATGCATTTACCTATAAACATGGTAATGTTTTTACTGCGTTTTTCTTTCTTTTGGGATCATATGATTCATGTGTGACATCATATGAAACCCACGAATAGTTGAATCGTTATTTTGGTCATCTTTACCTCCTTTTGTCTTTTTTTCTTTTACTCTGGTGCTAGTGTCTCTGTACCTTCAGTGAATGCTACTGCAGTAACATGAGGATTTCCCCATTGTGGGATCAATAAAGTCTATCCTATGTTATCCTACTGTAATGTAATGTAAAGGTTCAGTGTGTGTTACATTTTGCAAGAAACTTGCTCAACACCCCTGTTTGTGTTTTTCCATCAGAGGATATGAGAGCGGTGACGACCCCGGTGGCTGCACCCATCACGAAGGAGCCACTGAAAATTCCCAGGAAAACACCCACGGACTTGAAAAAGGCGGAGGCATCGAACATGTGCGTGTTCGCTCCACTGGGCTGGTAGGCCACAATAGACCTGAAACACACACATACAAAAAAAGCAGTATGCTTTCAGTGTTTGGCCCCAGTCCCACAATACATCTGTGACATTATGTGCCCACATTCCACGAGCTCCTCAGGTTTCCAGCAAAGGGCTCTTCTCGTGTCCCCCGGACCCACTTCAGAACGGCGCTTCATTCCAGTCTGGAGCCTCTGAGCTCCGGAACAGCCGGCTCCACGGCTCCAGAGGACTGGGCTTTAAAAAGCACCTGAAAACCATCTTGTTCACTCTGGCATTTGGCTTCCATGTAGGATTTTAACTGTGCTCTGTTCTATTCTTGCATCCTGCTACATTATCTGCATATTCTCTTGTGTTTTTGACTCCTTGATTGTTCATTAGTTTTTTGGCTGTTGTCATATGTGCCCAGCTATGTATGTATTTACTGATGTATATAGAATATATTTAGTTACATTAAGTGACAGTAACAGAATGACAAATTAAGGATATTTATTTAATTTTATCCCACTTGTAAAGCCTTGATTTCATAGCCTCGTCACATTGTTTTTAGCTTTATATATTGATTGTATTTTGTTATGATTGTAAAGCACTTATTATGCACAAAATGCACATAAAATATCAATGAAAACAAATGAGGTAGCATGGCCAGAAGGTCACAGATTCAACTCCTGGGTTGGACTAGACGTTCGTCTAGTTTCCTCCTACAGCTTACACTTAGGTCATTTAGAGACTCTAAACTGCTCCTCGGTATGATCCTCTAAATGTGTGTTTTTGGACAAACTCCACACAGACAGGCTGACCCAGGAGTCAAATCCTTCTTTTGGTGACACATCCCTGCTTCCCACTGAGCCACCAAGTGGCCCTTACGTGTTTACGCATCTCAGAAAATAGGATAAAATCTCCGTCTGAGTCTGATTCGTGATCCTCCAGTAGAGGGAGGCAGAGCGTCGTCCGTCTGACAGCGGCTGTTGTGGACAGCTGCTCTGTCTCACATGTTTGTGTTGAATTTCAACATCAGGGTGAAAAGAAAACCACGCGGCATGGACACAGCCGTCTGCGTCGTGAGCCTGGGAGCTGCAGCGTGTTGAGATGTGAAGATTGAAGAAAAGACGTAAACGCGACTTACGAGGACAGCACGATGGCCACGGCGTCGTTCATCACGCTCTCTCCAAAGAGCAGCGCGTAGAGATCCCCGTCTGCATGCAGCTCATTAAAGATGGCCAGCACCGTCACTGCACGCACGCACGCACACACACACACACACACACTTAAAAGTTGAACATTTGCAGCCATCTCAAATTCGAGGCTCGCGTCAGAAGCAGAATGGGAATTTCTTGTGCCAAAATCAACAGAATAAATATGGGAGAGTGAAAATAATTACAACAAACATGTCAGTATTCCAGTATCTTTGAGGAAATTCTAGAATCTCAAGGGTCGCATACTTGAGATTATTTTCTACTTCTATGAAATTCAGAAAAATTGACATTTAGAACGAGATGCAAAAAGGAGACATTCAATCAAACGTGGACGCAGGTCTATATGGATGCAGAAATGGAGTCGCAATTTGGAGTTGCAGTCAGATGAAATATGACATGAAAAGTACTGGATACAGATCTGATTTAGGACCACATGTGAAATTGGCCACAGTCGGATTTGTGCTGTTCAAACTGCATTAAAACATCAGATATGGGTCACCTATGTTTTTTTTTTTGCCTGCATGGTGACTGTAGCCTCAGCATGGTCGTACCTGGGTCTGTGGCAGAGATGATGGCACCGAAGAAAAGGCAGTCGGTGTAGTAGAACTTGTCCGTTAACTGTCCGACCACTTGCATCAGTTTGACCACGCCGTACATCAGGTTCCTGGTGAGGGAGAAGAAGAGGCTCCTACAGTATCTCCAGAAAACATTTATCACTGCAGGAATGTTTTGTTCCTCATATGTTTTGTTCTTCATATGTTCATCAGCTTTTCCTGAGGCAGCAGGGAGACTCTCACCCAATCACAAAGCAGGAGATGGCGGTGCCCAGGAATGCATAGGTTATGATGGAGCCCAGGTTCCTGAAGAAGTGTCTCTGGAGAGGGAGAAGGAGAAATCAACCAACCAGACCTTATTTGTGTTGCACTTCACACAAGATGAGGCACACAGAGGAGAAAAAGAGAGAATTAAAGCAAAACTACACTCTGTGGACACACATGCTCACACACTTTCCCAGTAATGACACATGACACAGACATTTAAAAGGCGAGAAGGCTGAAGTTTGGATGTTTTGAAATTTGGACTTGATCTTAACAGCTATTCCTTATCACACTGCAAACAGACAAAATGCGAGTCAAATCAAGGCAATATAATTTGTTGAATTTGTTGAATAATTTGTTGACTAATTAGAATTGGTCTGAGATACAGGCAAAAGACGTGGACCTATCGGCCGTGATTTCAGCTATCGTGTATTCCTAAATTATATAATAAAAAGACAAAAGACTGAACAGTTCAAATAGATAAAAGGGTAGAACAGAGTGTAAAACTGTGCAAAGAAAGCGTTGCTGCAGCATTTTCACCTGAATATCCCTGAGGGGTAAACAACAGATTCTATCTCTACATCTATCTTTTCTGAAATCGTGCATTTTCTTTTTTTACACCGGGCATCTCTTCTTTTTCTCTTTCAAAGCGAGAGCGTTTTAACTGCAAAGGGTTTGACAAAGGCTGCGGGTCAGTGTAACGGCGGCGGGTGGGCGAGTTCCTCCCCGTCAGACGGGACTAGAAACACAAACAGAGATGATTCAGCTGTTTGACTGGTTGTAAAACAAACACGCCGCGCTGCACAGACGCCTCCGTGCTTCACTTCCACCGTCTCCAAAACAAAAAATGCTGATTCTGATTTTGCCAGGAAATGAGCTTTTTCCCTTCGTGACTGTCAGGACGGGCCGCTGTGAAATAAAGCCTCAGAGAGTTGAGTAACAAAGAGAGATAAGCTTCCCCGCTGTGATGTGCTTGTGTTTGGGATGCACACGGCAGGTCTTTTGTGGCCGCACAGTTCAGAGACACACTCCTAGTTGTGCAAACATTCGCACACAAGTTGCAATCCTGTGTGTTTGGCTGCAGTGATCCGGAGCAGATTTTTTTTTTTAGTTGAAAGAGTCGAAAGAGGAACACAAACGTCAGAGCCAAGCACCGAGTCCTTCTGCTTCTCTCTGAGGCATCAGGTTTCAAATCAACACACAATAGACACACTCACACTCTAGAATGTGAGGATCTGCGTTATTCTGTGACATGCCTGTAAAATGAAGGATTGTTTGGGACTGTACTTTACTATTTTATCTATACTATTGTTATAGACTGAAAATTAAGCCATAATCATAGCTAAACTCCATATGCTCTCCACTCATATGAATACAGTTCTGTCCAAACTCTGAATAACACACCTGACTGTGTAAAGCACTCAAAGCAGTGTGCAGAGTAAATACTGTTTACTCTGCACACTTATTATTACATATTATTAATGGACGCTGTCCTGTCAATGCATAAAAGGAAATGGCTGAGTCAGCAAAGTAACGAGCAGTGACACAGGTTAGTCAAGGGTTTTCTGCAGCAATTAGAATGAAAATTTAGTGCAACACTCAAAGCAAAGCAGAGGCTGGTGGAAAAGTCAGCTTTCCAGTTCAGTATTCCCTCATAATATCAACTGTCTATATGTCATGCATGTGCATCTCTCTGGTGTCCAATACTGTGTTTTTAAATCCCTTTCCTGCTTGTATTCTGTTTATTACTTCTATTTATATTCATAAATTGTGTACTTGAGGTTGTTTTTGTGGACCTGAAGGGTGCTTGACTTTCCCTGAGAGGATGAATTTACTACTTTTATATGGCCTAAACAAAACATTTGACACTTTAATATTGAAAATATCACAATAAGACCTGATGGTAGAGCTACTAAAGAGGAGAAGCGAGGAATCAGTCACTGATTCTCTTGTTATGGAAAAATAAAGAATTGCAAGACTTTTGTATTCAAGCTAACTGTAGCAATGTGTATACACCCATTAATCTATTATCTCACATGCTTTGGCCTTGGCAAACATAAGGGGTGAAAGCATAGCAAACACACACACACACACACACTATTCAGTCTCACACTCCCACCTATTTAGAGTTAATTGATCTAAATATGCAGTTGGTTGATCAAAACATGTCTGTTTTTATAGGAGGACTGTGGGAGAATCTGGAGAAAACCTACTCAGACACGTGGAAAACATGCAAACTCGTCTTCTTGAGGAATTGGAGGATTTTGACAAGTTTTGGGGTCCAACGACCTCTTTTTTGAAAAGGCTAAAGAGTTAAAGGTGTCCCGAATGATAAACTGCTCTGCTTCCAGGAAACATGACTCAGAGGTGATTAACTGTGTATATTTATTCATTTGTCTTTTTTTCCCTATTGTACACAGTTTACAGCGAAAATGAAACACAGTCTTCTTCCCGTAACAGGTCGTAATGATGCTTCCCAAAACCGCTGCGGAGGCCGTGGATGTCTCTTTAAAACATTCTGCCAACTCGTTCTGCCTAAAAGCCGAATTAAAACCAAACCACTTCACTTGAGCGGCCTCAGCTCGGTGTCGGATGTTCTGCAGGGCACAGAGACCTTTCCCCGCGTCCTCTCCTCTCCTCTCCTCCTCTTTCCTCTCCTTCATCGATCACTATTTAATTGGAACAAGCTGAGGCGAGGGCTCGCCGTGAGAACATATATCAGACGCCGGCAGCTGTTTCACCGCATTTCACTGGCTATTACTTGAAGGTCGGGGCATCTCCAGCGACCCACGGCCCTGCTCCATCAGAAGTGACGCAGCTGCAGCTGCAGGTCTCAAAGCCGTAAATACCGCCACTGACTAATAACCCCAAGTGCAGAGACACCCCAAAAACTAATGTAAAACTCATCTGTTGCTTTTACCCCCCACACTACAAGAAAGTCACAAGGATGCTCAAATTTCAATTGTTGTGAGTGTGAGTTCATTTTGACTGGAGGTAGAGGAGGGAAAGCATAAGAGGTAGAGAACTCTAATAATGTGTGCCAGATATTCCATACAAACAACATCACACTATATTAACAATAACTTCCACCACAAAAAATTAAATTTACTTTTTATACATGTATTGACAATTTTTTCCATAAAGCACCAGATTAAGAACTATTATTATTTTCATTATTATTGTTGTTGTTTTCACTGTTTTTGTGTTGCACTGTCAATGTGCTTAAAGATAAGATAAGATAAGGTAAGAGATAAGAAAGGATATTTGCGCACTCATTCATTATTTCTGTGATTTATATATCAAATAGTCAATGCAAAACAACAAGGACTTTATTGACAATACATCTAACTAACAATTTGTGTTTCTTTAATAAATGTACCATGCTAAGAACTAGCAATTTGACTAATGAAATTAGTAATAATTGAAATTTGATTCATTCATTCTTTCATTTTGTGTAACATAATGGAGGAACTCCTTGGAACTTGCACAAAAGCTAAATCTATGTTAGATTTAACCCATTCATTTGTGAAACAGTGGAATTATTTAAATTACAGTGAACTTCAAACCTCTTTATGTCCCTCTAATTCACTTTACAATTCATCGTCCTGTGGGAAATCACAGTCAGGAATTAAATGGAATCCAAGTCTAAAACTCAGGGTTTTGCACGGCCCAGTTTCCCAGGTTCAGAAGCAGACGTTGACTCTTCTCCGCCAGTGTAAATGCCAGAGAGGAAATGCAGGACATCTGCTGTGCGCTTCCCCTCAGAAGGACCCACTTAAGCTCAGAGTAAACACGGAGCGCTGCTCTCAGACAGCAGTTTGTGGCAGCGCTGTGTGAAATTCACTATTTTAGAATCTGCCTCCATTCAGCTGAAGAGCTGTAATTTGACCTGAATTGGCTGCATGGCACGGGATAATGAACTGGAATCTGAACTGGAATTCAACACAAACTCCACTCAGTCACGCCAGAGGATGAATGGATTAGATCTAACAAGGATCCATCTTTAGCTAAAGCAAAGCATTGTGACAAATGACAAGTTCCACAAAGTCAAATGAATAAAATTGCATTCTTCTTCCTTATTATGGCACATTTATTGTTAGGGGGATTAGTTGTTAATGAAATGAAATGAAACACTCCACCTAAATAGCGTAAAGTTGTACTGGACTTCCTTTGATGCAATTTTGAGTTGTAATTACGCACCACATCGCATCAGCGCGCACCACAAAGCAGAAGCTCACCTTCTTCAGACTGTACCCAGCGTGGAAAATGATGGGGGGTAACAGGATGTTGAAGAACACCTCCGGGTCGAAGGTCACCTGCGACAGAGCAAAGATGAAAAGCGTCAGTGGGATGAACTCAGCCCCATGCTTCAGGCAAGCCCTTTAAAGAGACTCAAGGATAAGAAGATGATTTGAGCTTGGCTCTGTGACAAAAAATGTACCGAAATGCATCATCACTTTTTTTATTTGTGTATAAATCTGTGATTTGGAAAATACAGCTGCAATTGATGGAATGTCGACATCAAATACAAGTGAAATGTGAAATGTCAGTGTGTTTGCTCCTCGTTCTGCCCGGCTGACTGGATGTGTACACACCACTCCATAACCTCATCAAAGCTGCAGTTACCATTTCATTCAGTACAAAGTTGCTAAGCTGCACCGTTTAATGAGGAACATTTTCTTTCTTCATGACTGTTTTGTAATCTTGTGTGTGTGTCCAGTGTCCTCAGGAAGTATCCGTGTTCCTTTTTTTCTCTAAAGCATCTTTGCTTACTTTGAAAAGCACATTATAAGATCAATAACTTTTACTTATGAACAATAGCCTTCTGCTACCTCAATTACTCCCTCAGGTGCAATAAACTCCACACGTGGGCAAGACTGTAGTACCATCGTATAACATGTTTATAGCAGAGTGACATTAGTTTGTACATAGTCACAATATATCCACCAGCTTTGCACCCCTGGATGTTTTTGTCACATAATTCATGCCTATACAGTAGTTTTCTGCATATAGTGTTATCATTTTTAGCTTCCACTGTGTAGTGTCACATTCCTTTGCATTATTCTATTTGCCAGTCAGTGTAGCTAATTTTGCTATCCAATTTATTGAACCCCGCCCCCTGCTTTTCCAGCAGCCATCACCATGGCAACCTTGATTAGAGGCTCCATACAACTGGTGCAGTTGTAGCAGTAGTAGTAGTAGTAGTGGGAGTAGTAGACTTGCACAGTTTTGTAACGCAATGTGAAGTGGCTGCTCGGCACAACATCAGTAGTAGTAGTAGTTGTAGTAATATTAGTAGTATTAGTAGTAATAAACCACGGGGTATAGAGCCAGCAGTGTGTCTCCTGGCTGTTACCTTGCGGAGCATGTCGTTTTGCTCCACGTTGTGAATCTCCCTCGAGTTGATCTCTCCTTTGAGCGTGTACTCGAAGAACTTGCCGCTGACGTTGAGCAGCAGCGTGCTGACGGGCCCCTCCCTCAGCGAGCAGCTCGGCGGCGTCTTGTTGTGGTAGCTGGTGGCGGGGATGCCATAGCGGAGGATCACACCCACCAGCAAACCTGGAAAAATAAACAAAACACATGGAGTAGGATTAAATGCATGGGAAAACCTCCTCACCTTTTCAGAGCACACTGAACATGTAAACCTCTCTGCTTTAAGGGCACCTGGAATGCATAATCCTTCTACCTTGACTTTGTTGAATGACCATTGTCTCCAGTCCCAGACAGTGAACAGTATCTGTCAGTATATGTTTCACATCCTTAAGTATCATGCTTCTATTCTAATGAGAGAGATATGGTGAACATTTGAACATTTCATTCATTTTCCTGATGTGGATTACATATAAATGTCGCAGGGTTTTATCTCCCACACACTCCCACACTCATACCTGGGAGCAACTGCAAGCAGACATTTTATCCTAATTGAATAGGAAAAGAGAACATTTGAACATTTCATGCTTTTCCTGCAATTTCTTTCCTGCATTTTTATTTATCCTCTATATATTTCAACTATTCCTTTTCCAATAGACCCACACATCTTTACAGGTTTCTTTTAGACTTATTGTACTTTTATTTCCATACCTCCTGCTACGCATGTATGATTACAGTATTGCAGCACAGAAACTCAGACGACAATAAACAACAATGGTGACTGTGACACTGATGACGTCTCCCGGGGATTCTGCTTCACAAGCATCCAGGACGAGGCGACGACGGCCGAGAGCAGCAGAGCAGAGGAAGAAAAGACGAGGAGACGAGAGAGAGAGAGAGGGAGAGCAGGAAGAAAGGACGCGGGCGGCAGGCCGTTAGGACATTAATCCTGCGATCAGACAGCAGTTATCTGCAGGAGACGTGGCCAGGCAAAGCTGCCAGCGCCACGCTTACTCTTCCTACCAGAGGGTTAACCCTGCTCACACCCAGGATTTGGCCTAACACACACACACACACACACACAGAGTGACAGTTTTGCAACAGTGTTGCCTTTGAATAATGATTAAGAATCAACCGCCTGTTCTCCCAGCCTGTTGCAAAACCGACTCAAATGACAAGAGTTCACAAACCTCAGGTTCTTTCCAGATAAAGGGAAGTCCCGTGTTTTTGGAACCATGAGACAAAAAACGAGCATTCGATGGCACGCCAGTCGCGCCTGTTCATTCGTTCACACTGTAATTGGATAAACTTTGACTTTACCTCATGCGGTTAGTTAGCTGTGGTTAGCTTGTATTAACACGTACCAGCTTCGGATTTGTTTTTGTCAGACAAGTCAACATGCCAAGTGAAAACGCAAAGGCTGCTGCAAACGCTGCTCTTTAAACAGCAAATCAATACTGTCGCAAGGTGAGGCGAGGTGACAGCTCTACTTTCATGCTTCAAACCAGTCTCGAAAACGACAAATCAAATCAAACACCAGAAATTAGTTTAAATGACTGAAATGTGACTGAGTCTACACGTTTAATGAGGAGTAAAACACATGTGAGAACATAAGCCTCTCTGTTAGTTGTTTCCCCACCTCCGTACATTATATTATTGTCTGTTTCAGTTCTGTGTCTGAACCAACACCAGGATGTGGCCAATATTTATAGAATCACATCTACAAAAGCAGCAAAACTGGAAAGTCACCAAAGCCCAGAGTACTTTATAAGCGACTGGCATAAAACAAGGCAAAGACTGTGTGTTTTTGCGTATGAGATCTCTGGTTAATCAGTAACATCTGCAGTGCCGTCGGACTGGAATCATTCTGATAAACTCTGAGGAAACACTACAGATGTGCTATCACTGCTTTTTGTGAGTGTGTGTGCCAGCTGTGTGAGAGACATAACTGGAATAGTTCAGCTCGACATTATCCAGCTCAGATTAGAGCAGGGGTCAGCCACTGACTCGTGGTATTTGATGGTGAAGTGGGAGGATAAAGGCACACTTTGAGTTTTCGTTAATTTAGGAGTTTCTGCTCTCCGGCTGCAGGGAGAGCGGAACCGTCTCTGCCCATCTCCCTACGAAGTATTTATAGCCCGGCCGTGTCGTCTTTTAAATTCTGTGTGTGTCCCGCATTCGTGTGGATGTTCCTGTAGGAATAAACATGAGCTCACTGGCACAGAAACACTGCCAGGCCACAGCTGATGACAGCCCATCAGCCCAGAGACAA
Organism: Karalla daura; assembly: GCA_029224185.1. NCBI lineage: Eukaryota > Metazoa > Chordata > Actinopteri > Chaetodontiformes > Leiognathidae > Karalla > Karalla daura. Next base: position 22,430,979 of record CM055194.1, read on the forward strand.
GTGTGATGAACTCGGCTCTGCGGGGCCTGCGACTGATGATGATTATTTTCATTACTGATTAGTCTGCCCATTACTTTCACGGCTAATCAATGTATAAGACAGAGAGACGTTATGAAACATACTCATTGCAGTTTCCAAGAGCTTGAAGTGACACCCTAAAAATGCTTTGTTCATCTGATCTAAAGTCAACATTTATGTCTTAAATATCCCTTATTAGAAGCTGGACTAAAACACAATAATATTAATGAATATTGTACCACCTTACTACTAGCACATTTAGATCCATTTTATCTAACTTCTAGATATTTCCACTTCTCGAGGCCTTTGCACTAACCTTGCAGCTATATTCATATCCATTTCACTTTATACATAATTGCAAATTTGGACCTTGTGTTTATAGTGTCAGGATCTTATTTTATCGTTATTCTAGTGTTTATGTACGGCTGTTCCATGAATCGCTCCCCGGGGACATATAAAGCTCTTTCAATCTAATTTGATTAGGTTGAAGAATCACAGACATGATTTATCACAATCCAAATCTAAGCGATGATTTGTCTTATCGTTGCAGTTCTGCCTCCACTTTTCTGATTCTGCTTCTCTCTTACAACCCAACTCTGTAGGAAATCTCCCACTGATGACTGATGTTGTTTGCTGCTGTAGTGACGGTGCAGAGCCAGAGGACGTAGAGGCTGAGCCTCAACAACACAGACCTCCTCCTTCTGCTTGCACCCCCCTTCTCTGGCCTCTGTCACACACACACACGACAATGGGCTGGATGGTTTCAAACATCGCCCCACATCCATCAAGGTCACTGTAAACCTAATTCATCACAGCCTCACATGCAGCAGGCCCTGTGTGTGCAGATTGCAGCGGCAGACAGCACCTTCTAGAAACGACAAACACCGAGGAGCAGAAACGTGCATTTGATCTTGATTTCATCCTCAGCTTTATCTCTCATCTGTGCGCAGCCTGGATCGCTTACATTCAGTAGACGACTTACACAGAGGATAAACAAGCTACATCACAGAAGACACAGTGGTGTAGCAATAAATACTGCTCTGCAGTCTGCAGACTACCGCGGGATGAGTGCTCAGTAGTGTAAATACTAGTAAAGAGTTTAAGCACTAGGTGCGAGGAGATAGTAGTGACAGAGGGGAAGAAGAGGAGCCAAGTTAGGAGATTAGATGATCTTAGGTAGTTCTTCGGTAAACAGATCTTAGATAGATAGATAGACAGACAGATAGATAGACAGATAGATAGATAGATAGATAGATAGATAGATAGATAGATAGATAGATAGATAGATAGATAGATAGATAGATAGATAGATAGATAGTCAACTAGCAGATGCTTTTACCCTAAGAGACTTGCAAAGGAAAACACTAATACATCACAACAGATACTTAGTGCAACAATAAATACTGCTCTACAGCCGTGTAGTGCAGATACTAGTACAAATGCAGAGTTTAAGCACTTGTTACAAGCCTATGGCAGCAGAAAGAGGAAATGCCTCAAAATGATAGATAGATAGATAGATAGATAGATAGATAGATAGATAGATAGATAGATAGATAGATAGATAGATAGATAGATAGATAGATAGATAGATAGATAGATAGATAGATAGATAGATAGATAGATAGATAGAAATGTTTATATTTTTTCATTATGCAGATGTTTTTATCCAAGACACTAACACAACATAAGACAAAAACATCCGAGCTACATCCCGACAGAGGCCAAGTTGGGAGAAGAGATGCTTGGGAATAGTGATGGTGTAAAAGAGAAAGTGTGCACTGTGCATGAGGCATTGCTGGTGAAACCACTGCTCCATAGCTTCTATGTGAGCACCAGAGAACAAGGATGAATGCTATAATATGGAATACAATCATTCCAGGTCCCCTTTAAAGCTGCACTATACTGTGTGCATGAGTGCAGTGTGCATGTGTCTGTATACCTCGGTGTGCATGGGTGCAGTGTGTGTGTGTGTGTGTGTGTGTGTGTGTGTGTGTGTGTGTGTGTGTGTTTATCCAATAAATAATCCCATAAGCCTCACCGTATATCATTGCCAGCCCGGTTTCGTGCAGGAACCGGACCCGTCTGTGCTTGAAGAGCCATATGGTGAGGATGGTTAAGGTCAGCAGCAAAATGAACGTCAGTAAATTAACGCTGTCCTGTCGGTGACTTTCCTCCGCCTCCTTCTCGGTGGTGAGCTCCTCCATCGCGTCGTCCTCCGCCCTCAGCCCCGGTACAGAGCCCAGGAGGAGGATCCAGGCCGGCAGCGTGGCGTCCAGCGCGGCCCCGGCGCCGGCGAGGAGCGGCCGGAGAGCCAGCATGGTGAGGGATGGAGACGGAGATGGAGCTGCTCCTACTCCTGCTCCTGCTGCTGCTCCTGCTCCTGCTGCTGCTGCTGCAGCGCCGCTACACCTCCATGTCCCTAATGCTGCTGCTGCTGCTGGGGGGAGGCACAGCTGAGGAGAGGAGAGGAGAGAGGAGAGGAGAGAGGAGAGGCCAGGAGTCTGCCTTTTAAAGACACACACACTGGATGTGCAGCTCGCACTCTGAGCTGCTGCTGCTGCACAGAAAAAACAGGAAACTGGCAGCGAGGTTTCTACCAGGCTCTAGTCTGTGGAGTCAGCTCTTTCTGTGGGGAAAGTGCAAGCAAATGTCCTGTTTTTGGAGGTTCTGGCCTTGGTAGTGATAGTGGAGGGGGCGAGAGGTGGGAGGGGCCACAGCTGGAGGGAGGGGGGTGCACAGCTAGAGGAGGAGGGCGACTACCCTTTTGAGCACTTTAGGGGTCACAGCTGGTGGAGGCAGGGGCCTGAGCTGCATAAGGGAGGGAGGTGCCACAGCTGGAGGGAGGGAGGAGCCACAGCTGTATGAGGGGGCAGCTGCTGTTTTTGATGTGGGTGACTAGTGATCTGGCACTTTGGGGTCCACAACTGGAGAAGGGAGGTGCCAAAGCTGTACAAAGGTAGGGGTCACAGCTGGTGGAGAGAGGGGCCACAGGTGCACAGAGGGAGGACCTGAGGCTTTAAGGAGGGAGGGATGGACGGGGCATAGATAGCAGAGGGAGGGGGCACAGATTCTGGAGTGGGACAACTGCTGGACAGCTGTAAGGAAGGAGGGCTACAGTTGCAGGGGGTGGGACCGCAGTTGCAGGTGCAGGCGCAGTTGGGAAGGGGCCACAGCTGGAGGAAGAGAGGGACCACTGCTGGAAGAGGGGGCAAATACTGTTTTAGATGGGAATGGCTGATGCTTTCTGTAGTTTTTTCTGGTAGTTTAAATGAGACCTAGGATGATATAGCACAATTACCTTGGGTCCATAGACCTTGCCTAAGATGTGCAGCAGGTCCTAAAGCAATACCAGTTCATCCAAACACTTTGTGCATCACACAGCAGCCGCAGCAGTAGCAGCTCCACTAACTTCAGACTGTATCCAGTGGAAAGTGGTCTGAGGCAGCCAAATGTTTAAGCAAATCTCTGGGTCAAAGGTCACCCGTGACTGAGCAAAGATTAAAAGCATCAGTAGACTAAATCCCATAAACTCCACACCAACCATCAGAGGAGCCCTGAAAGGAGACCTAGAATAAAGAATAACAAAAGACATATGGCATGTACAAAAACATTGGGAAATTCAGGTCCAATCAGAGCACCATGTTGGAAGTGAATGTGAGAGTCAGAGTAGACAGTGCACACTCTAAACAATAAATAATAAAAACTCTAAATACTCTAAATAATAAATACATTTTTACCTCTTGTACAAGATTCAACAAGTTTATCAATTATTCAGTATGTTAGATATACAGAGTATCAGAGCATTTCTCTCTGAATTGCTCCACAAGAGTATATTTAAAATAGCCACCTTATCAGACCACATGGTGGCACTGTTCTCAAGTTGCCAAAAATTCACATTGAGTTTGCAGTTAATGTATTACTAGAGATGGTAGGAGAGGTTGTGTGAGGGGAGGGTGAAGTCAGGAAGCCTCAGTCAACAGCCCTGAGGTCCCTGAACAGGTTCATCCAGTCACACCTTGTGTTTTAGCAGAGCTTTCACTAGTTTCAAACAGAAAATATGGACTCCTCTAGTGTCATTGCTGCTTAACTGTTTCTGCAAACACTGAGGTTGAACGTGGTGCTCACACATACTGCACACAGTAAACGGCAGTCTATCTGTGAAATCTTAAACAGACAGTGATTGCAGCTTCCAATTTTGTCAAAGATCTGCTTGTCTTTCCCAAGCATTATCTTTTATGCATTCATCTGAGGTGAAATTTAACTCTGACATGCTACTTTGAGAGAACTATATAACTCTACACCATCTACGCTTAAGTCCGACAGAATAGTGTGTTCTTTGCGTGGAGCAGTACTTCAGTCACATAATAGACATGTGGTGAGCATCTTTCACAGTGGCATGATGGGGGATTACCTATTATTAGAGTGGCCTTGTGGCTTAAGTTGCAAGCTAATCTGATGTGTGGTTTGGAAGTGGTTACATGTTGCCTGTGGTCTGTGTTTTTTACATGATTATGTTATTTTTATCCAGCTTACACACGCAATACGTTACAATTACATAAACCTACTGTAGCAAATATTTTAAGTAAAATGTGTTCTCAACTTCCAATTGTTTTATTGTAACTGCTTGGTTTTTATCAATTGTCATATATACATTTATTCCAAGAGCACATTCAGCTCAAGGCTCATTCAGGCTGGTGCACAAAAGAGTGATATAGGTCATTCCCACTGTGTGCCATCAAGTTTACAACTCCTCTGCATCTTTCTGATAATGGACTAAATATAATGTACTGATTCCTTTATAACAGTGAATTAGTACTGGTATATTTTCTTTTATATTAACTTACTATTTCAATGTATGTTTTATTCATTTGTCTATATGTTGTGTGTGAGTCCAGAGCCTGTGGTTTTGTTTGTTTGTTTGTTTCATTGTAAGGCTCTACAGTGGTTTGTATGGCTTCACAATACTTTGATTCGTCCTATCTCTCTATCAATCTATGTGTCTGTCTGCCCGTCTGTCTCTCTATCCATCTAGCTATTTGTCGTCTGTCTGTTTATCTATTGAAGTTGATGAAAGTAGCGTTTTGGGAGGACAACACCCAGGGAGGTTGGCCCAATGTGTACATGGCGGTGCATTCATGTACTCTAATAAATGTTTTTTTTTAATTACCAATGAGTGGTCTTCCTCACTGACCCTTGTTAAACTGTGCTACTCCACAGCAGTAGTTATCGTTAACACGTTCCATGCGATTAATTATATTGAATCTTATTTGGCAAGAATACATTTTAGTTCACTGGAAACGTTTTTAAGAAACAAAATCTGGCAGCGGATTTACCTTTTTCGATTTGTCCGCAAACGCCTCATGGGCGCACGCCTCTCCCATGTGACTCCCTCACTCTCTCCAGCTCTGTGATTGGCTGTTGAGACGACTACCCCGGCGCTGATTGGTTCCCGAAACCAAGCGAGGAAACAGGAACAGCTAAAAAAAATCTTGTCAACTGAAGTGCCCGTAAGCTCCAGGTTGCTTCACCTTTTTTTCTCGCCTTATTCCAGCAGACACAACGACGGGATTAAACAGTCTCTTTTCGTCGACAGACTTATAAAATGGGGTGCTTCTTTTCGAAAAAATCCAAGAGAAAGTCATCGGAGAAAGATGAACGCACGCCAACGACGACGACGGTCGAAACTACGACGACAAGCAACGCTGTTCCCCTTGGCAACAACAGCGACGAAGCCCCGAAGCAGTACAGCTGGGACAAGAGGGAGAAGGTGACCACCAGGGGCTTTATAACGCCACAAATTAGCCGTTATTTACACACAACACGCCAGTTAATGAGACTGTCGAGCCACTTTCAGATAGCCGAGTTACTCTAACGTAGGTAATTTGTATCAGGAGCGTCACTATTTGTTGCACAATATTGATGTTTACAATCTGATTTCTGTTAAAGTAATCACTGACCCAGTTTATCCAGTCTAAATATTCATTCTACTATAATGGAGGATATTTTCCCACTCACTCCATGTGTGCAAGTGTGTTATCTCATTATGGGATTAGATCAGTGCTGCTCGACGTGTTTAGACACTATGGGCGTTGACTTGCCGGCGATTCAGCTTCCTTTTTGACTCATGGGATGTTGCACTTTTTATATGTGGTTCACCTATATACACACCACCTCATGCAACATCCGGAAAAGAAGTAAAAATATACCTATGTGCGGACAGCTACGTGAATAACTAACAGGCGATCGGGTCCGATAAATATGAATGAATAGTTAAAAAGAATAATTTAACTCAACTCTTACACGCAGCTTTATAAATAGTGTGTTACAATACATTTATCAGGAATCAAAATTAGGTAACAAAATCTGTGAGGTGAAAATAGATCAAATTACATCGTATTTGTTGTGAATCAAGATCGAGAATGTTTTCCTGTGTCCGAGAAGGAAGTTAAAGTGAAGATAAAAGGCTCTCTCATTTAGCTCTCGTTTAGAAATGTTGTGCAACCTGGTTCACTGTCATGTGCTCCAGAGATTTTAATACACAGCCTGCACACATGCTTTTTCGAAGTCTGTTACAGGAACTTCCAATAAACTAATTATAACCAATTGCATTGTTCTTAGAAGTGAATTGTCAACAAGGGAGTTAGTAAGGTAGCTTGGCGGCAGCCCATCAGGAGCTTAAAATCACTTCCAAATGATCAATGAAGCCAGAACAGAGCAGCTAAAACTGGACTAATCTGCTGTCTCTTCTGTTTCATAGCCGAGCCTTGCTACGGTCAGCTATGAAGCTGGACTGATATTAAATTAGGCGGTAATTATTGTGTAAATGCTCCTCTATTCATCTTTGTCTCCACACAGGTCGATCCTACAGACTGCAGACTGTGTAGATTAAAGTGGAATGAAGCACATGAACCATAGATTGAAACATAATATTAATAGAAGGGAATTTAGTGAATTTTGATGCCTCAGAAGAGCAAATATAAATGACAATCAAAGGCATACGTTTAGATGTTTAATGTTGTTGATGTTAAATGTTGACCTGGCTCATCGTTGTGTGCTCCAGATCTTTGAATCTAGAAACTGCTCTTGTGATTTTTCCCCAGACTGTTGCAGGAACCTCCATTAAAGTAGCCGCAGTGTTGTTAAGGAGGAATTGTCACCAAGGGAGTTAGTAGCGTAACTTGGCTGCAGCCCATTGGGAGCTTAAAATCAGTTCTAAATGTCACAGGAAGCCAAAACTGGACTAATCCTCTCACACTTCTGGTTCATAGCAGAGCCTTGACATCATTAATCATTGTGTGAATGGAAAGCTCATCTAACCATCTTTGTCTCTGCACAGGTCGATCCAAAAGACTACATGTTGACGGGGCTCAAAGATGTCACCGTGGGCCGTCTGCCCGGCAAACTGAATGGCCAGCAGTTTGTCATCCAGGAGTGTGAGAACTGCAACATCTACGTGTTCGACCACTCGGCGACCATCACCATCGACGACTGCATCAACTGCCGCATCGTTCTCGGGCCCGTCAAGGGCAGCGTGTTTTTCAGGGACTGCAAGGACATCAAGTGCGTGGTGGCCTGCCAGCAGTTTCGCACGCGGGACTGTAAAAAGATGGAGGTGTTCTTGTGCTGCGCCACGCAGCCCATCATCGAGTCGTCCACGGGGATGAAGTTCGGCTGCTTTCAGTACTACTACCCTGAGCTGGCCTTCCACTTCAAGGACGCCGGGCTGAGCATATTCAACAACAACTGGAGCAACATCCACGACTTCACGCCGGTGTCTGGAGAGAACAACTGGAGCCTGTTGCCAGAGACTGCGGCCGTTCTGGATCACGTCCCGGCGCCAGACGCAGAGTCTGAATTCAAGTCTGTTCGCATCTCGGCCGAGGCCGCGCGCAGCATTGTGCCTTTGACAAAGGGAGGGAGGCGTAAGGACAGTGAAGAGTCCTGCCTCTTTGTTTTCTTCGCTGGAGAGTACACCACAGCAAACGCCCGCAAAATGATTGATGAGGTGAGGAGAACAAAAACCACAGACTGTGTTGGTTCAACATGTCTTTTTAAGGCTGGGAGCAGAACAGAAAAACTGACAAGTGGTGTTTTTACTGTGCTTCAAAGCATCCGAGGAATTGAAGAGTCGTGGCAGCTTGAATTGTTGTAGATTCTTGAAAATCTTTCTTTCAAGAGGCTTCTACAATTCTGACAGGCTGAAGGGGAAGAACCAATATTAACAGCTGTGAAGTCATTAAGATAACCATCGTGAGCAACAGGATGAGTTCAGTGCCATTTCAGTGGCCTGAGGTTTCCATTGAGATTCAGTGTGAACAGGTTTTTGAAACTTTCTGAAAGAGGATGAATGAGAGGTCACAGTCTGAGTTCCACTTTCTCCTTTAACCAGAGCCTCTCCTCTCTCCATAGCAGCATACGTTACCCTACCACAGTAGTGCGTATACTCTTAGTCACGCACAAGATTTACTCTCACTCAGTGAGATATTAAAAGAAAATGTGAGCAATAGCAAGAGCTGTCTGTGACTGACTGCATCATTAAATAGAGTGCTTCATTTAAAACTCAAAGTCTCTGCAACTGAACCGCTCCAATCTTTTTTTCACAGGAAATTATAAAGAATGAGTGATTTCAAAGCATCTCGTTGACCATAAATAAATGAGTTCAAATCCTTTTCGGCCGATAGAATTTGCCTTATCGGTTGCAATTTGTTTAGGTTTATTTAGCAAACATTTAAGAGTCCAGAATTAAAGGTCAGTTTTAACTGTTGATGGTGAGACTTTGACTGTCACAGGTTTTGTAATGTACCAGTAAGAGTACGTACAGTGATCAAGCAGAATGCAGTTATGTAGGTTACCACAAAGGCAAGAAAAGAGGTGCTGGTTAAACATAAATTTTACCAGATTGATCGGAGCTCTGTGAGATTAGTTACAGCTCTGGGTCAGGACTCAGACCATGGTCTAGCTTTTAAAGGTCTGCAACCCATCCTGAAAAGGTTCCAAAACCTGTCTGGACTCAGTGGAAATCAGCAATGGCAGTCACTTAGATTAAATCTGGGTTTCATCACCAGACAATCAGAGCTGAAGAAGGTGAAACATATTCAAGAATCTACGAGTCCGTTTGCCACAGCTATCAACTCTTTAGATGAACATGGATGATCTGGACTGATGTGCTTTAAGCTTGTTATTGAGTGTGAATCCAAGCAGGTGAATCTGAAGCTTCTTACCAGTCTTGTGAGATGAATTTATGCCATCTGAAGAGATTGGATAAAAAAAGTCTGATCCTAAAATGCTGGCAGGGCTGCTTGAGGCTGATGCACTTCTGTGTACATTTCTTTATGTAACACTTGTACATATTCATGAGTATCATGGCAGTGTTTTGAATCTTTCATGTGCTGCATATTCCCGCAGTAACTCTCTGAGTCTTGCAAGTATGTGAAATATTAATACACACGTCACATCTTAAAACTTTCCAGCCATGTTTGTGTTGCTGCCAAAACAAGCATTACTCTGTCACACAGGCGTGAGACCGGATCCATATGTGGGATGACGCCGTCCGTCTGTCTGCCTGTGTCTGTCTGTGTCTGTGTGTGTGTGTGTGTGTGTGTGTGTGTGTGTGTGGTGTGTGTGTATATATAGAGGATAAAGCACTGGTTACAGTTCCTATCTCCTCCCTGCAGGCAACCAGTAAAGGATTTGTGCTGATCCAGACGAAGGAAGTGTCGATGCGGCCTGAGGATGTTAAGAGGGTGTTTCAGAACAGTGCAGACGACCTGGTGGAGTGGATCACCAAAGGTCAGTATTCTTGAGTTTATGCCTTGTTTGTTTTGTTTTATTGCTCTAAACCAGAGGCATCCAATTACAAATCAAAGGTAACCTCTGTCTATCTCTATCTCAGTCTGTCTATCTGTCTCCTATATAACAGCACAACAACATGTAACATTGTCCTGTATTTATAGGAGTTAACATTTCATATCCCAACAACACTTTAACAATATTTATATTCTATGTAACTCTGGACTGGAGGGGCACCAGACCACATAGTCTGGGTCCAGACTTGGACTGTGGTGCACCTGTTAGTGATCTCTGGTCTAAAATGTCCCAGATGTCTGTGGCTCAGAAGCTCCTCCAGATTTGTCAGATCTAGTCTAGCAGCAGAGTTACAGGCTTGCTGCTCCAGAGCAGAATGTTAAGATGTGGCAAAGAGGGACACTTTGTGATCTAAAGTCAGAAATAATCACTTTGGACTGGAGCTCTGGGGTAAAACTGTCTTGTGCTACGCTTTACTCTCTCTTTCTCATTTTTCAAGATTAAATGGAATTCTTACTCGATGCAGTACCAGCCAAATTGCTGACTGCCTCTTTTGCCACAAGCCACAGAAATCAGCTGAATAAGCACTGAAATCTGATGATTCATACCGAAATGTCAGGATCCTCATTTTAGGAGAAATGCGTTCCTGTTTCACAACCAAAATGTGTGTTAGATGTGAAGAGTGAAGTGAAGTGGCCCAGTTTCAGCCGTGCCTGGGTTGTGACTCTTGTTTTCCTACTCCTGAAGGTCCCGTCATTGCCCTGGAGCTGAACGGAGACGGAGTCGTGGACGCCTGCAAGAACATCGCAAATGAAGTGTTCAGCGGGACCAAGGTGAGAAGCCTCCCTCCTGCTTAATGCCAGACGCAAAACCCAATCAGCGTGTTCACGTCTCTTTGTCCCCTCCCCACAGGTTTTCGTCTCTGATAACAAAAATACATCCTCTCGAGACGTGGACAACTTCTTCAACTTCGCTGACATGCAGATGGGCCTGTAATCGATGGAGGATCCGAGCGCTTCACCAGATACTGGCTGAAACCTCTCACCGTCCAACTCTGAATACGAGCCGATATTTTGTCTGGTATTTTTTTAGATCAAAGATTTGGTAAGAGCAAAGAATAATAACAATTGGGATAATAATAATAATAATAATGACTGTTTGATAAAAACAATTCTTCACTCTCACGTGTGCAGATTAAACTTTCCCCGTCATACAAACGTCCAGTCGTTGCTGTGAATATTTATATTTCAATGAATGTATTTCGGTGTATTTCGGTTATTCTGTTGGTGTAACGGTTTTGAATGTAGCTCATTTTGCTGGGATTCATTTTAATTTAAAGTTTTGCTGTCTGAAGCCGTCGTTGCAGTGAAAAAAAGACCACAAGCACAAGAATGCCTGAGGGGAGTATATTTTTTATGTATATAAATATATAAAAATCTTATTTTTGTTTCTTATGTTTACTTGTTTGTGTATGTGGTTTAGATGATGGACGTGTGTATATTTGAGACCTGCTCTGTAGACAACCATGTCTTTATTTGGTATCTAGGCCAAAGTGTGAGAGAATCATGCTGTTCATTGAGATTAATGTTGCTGGTTTTGATATAGGCCGTTGGATGTGATCATTGTTTTGTTTTTTTATTTTGTAATATCTGTTTTGTACTCAGCTGAACATTTTTTGTATAGACAGTAAAAGATACTAAACATGTGACTGCATGCTATCAAGCTCCTCACACAGCGCCTGTAGGAAACAGCAGTCTATAAATACAGTGATGTATGTTATCGTGGCAGAGTAAGCGCAGTTTTAGTTCTCGTTTTAATAACCACCTTGGTTAAACTTTCCATTTACAAAGAAAATTAACTCTGTTTTCCAGTTCTAAACTGATCAACCAGTCAGTTTTCTTTTGTTTAAGCAGAAGCATCTAAGGCTCAATATGACCAATATTTAAACACATGGTAAATGAAAATACTTTTACTGTTCATTTTTTGTGTCAAACTGGAAATAAGCTGTGAAGATAATCTCTCATCAGATCAGGTTAACATCTTAAACGTTAAATTTGTTTTGCACAGAAAGCATTTTTCACCTGACAGTCTATCACAGCCCGTGGTTTGTCAGTGGGGAGCTCAATGAACTAGCCTCCACTTCAGCTGTTCGACTTAACAGCGTTTTCATCATTTGGCTTCTTTATTGATTGTTCAGGTCTACAGTCAGAACAGCTTGACCTCACTGAATCAATTGTTCATGCCACTGTCAGTGATAACATGCAGAGATTTAGCCTGATGAATGGAACAGTTTTGTACAGTTGCCTTTCAGAAAAAGAAAGAAGTACATTGGGACTCTGTCTTGTGATGGACATTTGTACATGTAAATCTTTTGTACCTGAGAATTGAGTTTTTGTAGACTTTGTCTTTATGATCACGCAGTTGTTTGTCATATTGGTCCCACACTCCAGTCACATTAAAAGCAGCAGAAAAAATGGTCACTCAGTATTCATTTACTAGCATGGAAGAGGATCTGTTTTCAACACCACAAGTTTGAAAAACCACATTTACAAAGATAATAGTATTCTCAGGGGATGGCAGTATCATGCAGGATACAAGTACAAGTCTGTATGTTTTTGTGCAAAAATAAATTAAATTATTGGATTTTAACATTCAGAATCAGAATATCCAGGATTGCAGCACTTTATAACACACAGCTCTGCTCCCCTAGGAGACCACATTCATTCATTCACCTATTCATTTACTTATTCATTCATTCAGGGATCCCTGCCCCCACGGCAATTAGACTGTTTAACAGCCCTGAATTTCTTTCACACCCACATACATATACTCTGACTCTGTCTCACACATATACACTCTCACAAGGGACAGCGAGTGTGGTGAGAATCTGCACGTCCACTTTACTGCTGCAGCACATGAAACTGTCAGCACATTTAATCAGGGTTGATAACATTGTTTATTGCAGCCTTCATACATTTCACTTTGAAGAAAGAAAAAAGAAAAGAAACTTAGTCAAATCCCATGTATGTGTTCACATGCTTGGTCAATAAAGCTGATCCTGATTAGGTCAGAAATATATATATATATATATATATATATATATATATATATATATATATATATATATATATATATATATATATATATATATATATATATATATATATATATATATATATATATATATATATATATATATATATATATATATATATATATATATATATATATTCCCCCATTAGAGTGATTGCCCTGGTCATTTTTTTAAAATAATTTTTGATATTATTGATGTCTATTTTTTAGTAATTGATTGTAGTTTAATTTCACTGTTTTCATCTAAATGTTTTTACAGCATTTAACTTCCTCTCTGTCTGAGTGTTGACTTTCCTACAGTATGAATGGCGCCACACAGTTGATCCCTCCCTGCAGAAGCGGCGGGCGTTAGGACCCAGTGGGACGCGCCGTACAATAGAGCCGTTGTGCCGTGGAGGAGGACGGACCACATCCAGGATATTCCCACTGTGGTGGCTCCCGAAAAAAAAACCAAATCACGCTCTATCAGCCGGGACCAGAACCTGGCTGTTCCATGTGTGCGCTGGGCCGTGTGTTTGGACTGGTACCGAGCGGGGAGACGTGGACAGCGGCCCGTGGAGCGGAGGTAAAGTAGGACGAGTGTGAACAATATGCCCGTGTGTGGAGAGGGGGGCTCGGTGTGTGGTGCCAGGGTTCGCCCTGGATGGTCCAACAACCAGGCCACGGGGCCTCCATTCCCTCCTTCTGCCCGGGTTTTAGCTTATCAGCCTCGGATCTTTGCATGTGCGAGCCACATGGAGGACATCTCACAGTGAGCGTGTGGAGAACCGTGCTAACAGCCTCCAGAAGTCACAGCTTTGTCCCGGGCGTGTGTGTGTGTGTTTGCCGCCAACACGGCTCCAGGGCCCGGGCAGGGACCAGGCAGACACGGGGCAGTCAGCGGCTCCCACTGCTCATGCAGCTTATAACAAATTAAAACTGAGTGTAATGACAACGTATGGGATGTATGAGGTGTAAACAATCCGCAATGTGGTCGCTGTGTGGTTCATTTACCCATATTATCAGAGGCTGCGCGCTGTGATGTCATATCCGTCCGCGGGACTAGTTTACTCGGAGGCTCCAACAACCATCAGTCGAATGATCAATAGGTCAGTTGAATCGAAAATAAACCAGCCTTTATTAATGTCAATGTTTGTCATTATAAAAACTGTAAAAACTTAAAACGCTGTTAAGGGCAGTCTTGGAAACTGATAAATAGGGTATAAAATCCAGCTTATTTCCCCCTAATACTTAATGTATTGGCTCCTGATTAGATTTTTTTGTATTTAATTTTGTTATAGGAAAACTTTAGTTAACGAGGTAAGTCCCATTGAGACAGATCGAGAGACCCGTGGTTTCTGATTCATTTAGCAGACAACTTGTATGGAGAAACACATTCCAAGTACATCACCAAAGAGGCATGTACAGTCCTCAGACTAGCATGGGATGAGCAGGCAGCAGAAGCAGCAGTAGTTTAAGTACTAGTAAAGGGTAGTTTAAGAGGAGATGGCAAGAATCAGTTCTTCAAGAACTTCTTATTAATCAAGTTCCAGTGTATAACACCATAAGTTGGGAAAAATCACACCACTATGAATGCTATATAGACGTAAACATTTGCACTGACGTATGCATAATGCCGCCCACATCTGTATATTTTGTGTGCTAGCCTTATGTGTACTGTAATCAGTCAGTTCTGCGTTGCTGTACTACCTGCAATAAATCTGCATGGAGAGTTCATGGAATTCTTATGCACGCTTTAAGTACCTTTGCTGCAATACCCCATCCTTGATTTAGACCCGGCAAACAAATTCAGTCTTGTCAACAACACTGGACGTAGCTTCTCTACCTTTATATGAGATAACTGTTTTGTCTAAGGTGCTCCTCAGAAACACTTGCACACAGGGTGCTGTGAATTTAGTGAGTGCAGCATTGTTTTGAATCTCTTGATGTTCCCAAACATCAGAGGCCCAAACGCTCAAAGCTTTCTTTCCCAATTCATTGTTCTCATGTAAAAATAGAAGATGAATACATGCAGCTCTCACTATCAAGCATATGAAGACAGTGAGCAGATGCATTCATGCACTTTAATGTCTCCACCAGTTTTGTGTGTGTCAGAAAGAAAAACTTGAACTAAAAACACAAGGGAGAAAAAGAATGAAATCAAACAAAATATTATCTGGGATTTGCAAGAGTGAAATGTTGATGTGGGAAAGAAAATACAGACTTTATGTAATCTCTAACTTATAACGGTCAGTGTTTTTTTTCTTTAAGCAAATGTGGAACAGGTTTCAAAGTCAGATTGATGCATTCGCTGGCAGTTATCTGCTCACAAAAGTTCACAAACTGAGGAAAAAATCTGGACACTCCAGGAGCTTGAGCACAGATTAACTAGAAATGTTCATTTTAGGATGAAGACGAGATGATAGCAAACGAGCAGAAGCGCTGTCTACTTTAGATCGAACTGAAACAAGAAGAACACGTAGAAAGGGGAAGATGGGCGATGCGGAAGATTAGTATTCCTGTTCCTGCTCTCTGTGGTTTTGTCGTCTTTGGAGGACGTGAGCGTGAGTTTGCTGCCCGGGGGTCTGGTGTCAGCTGCAGCAGGTGCTGGGCGTGTCGAGTGCTCTACTCAGCTCACCTCCATGTTTTGTGTTGAGCCGTTTTATCTAACCTACCGGGGAGTGTTTTGCTGGCGCTATATGGTGGAGTGTGCTTGGCCCCGTGCCCCACCTCCCACCCCTCCCACCGCTCCTGTCCTCATGGGGAATGCGAGGCATGTCCTGTCTGTTGAAACAGCGTACTGTATTTGGGGGCTACTGCGGCTTCGAGTCCCTCTGTATTTAGAAACGTTTTAATGCGTCGGCCCCGTGGTTCAGTTCGCCAAAGGTGCATAGTGTGAACCTGCACTATCCGTCCGCTCTGTTCAGTCTGTTGCTGGGTGGTAGCGGTTTGTATTTGTATTTTATGTCACGTTCTGTTGTCTGTTCACTCACTTTAATGGCGTTTCAAAATACATGTGTCAATGAGGATGTGGTGATGTTTTCATCATGCATATTTTGCTGGAAACAGGCTCAAGAAACTTAGAAGATAATTACTCAAGATAGACAGATAGATAGATACTTTATTGATCCCTCTGGGAGGTTCCCATTGGGAAACGTAAGACACAAAGTCAAGGTAACTTAATTATTGATTCTAGGTCCCCTTAAAACTGTTTCCAGATTGAAAAGGGTTACAACTTCATACCAACAGTGGCTCCATGTAGCTGTGTTTTGAATCTATATAAACACAGTAAATACCATGCTCCTTTCACATATTTTTCTTTACGTTTTGACACATTTTGTATCCACAGGCGCCAGAATTAAGCGGTGAAGGGGTGATCAGAGGAATCTACTAGCATGGTTTACGACTGGAAATTTATGGTGAGTGACTGTCACCTCGTTTCTCAGCGGGATGCATGAAAAACATCTAAAGCGGCGTGCTTCATGTCTGCTCCCTCTGCTCCTGCAGGATGTTACAGGATGAAACGTCAAAGGTCCTCAAGCGGCAGCAACAGTTCTGACAATGAGAGTGAGTAAAGACGGAGTGGACGATTGTTTTGTGTCTTCCAGAGTGCTTTCATTCACACTCTCTCCCTCTCTGTCCGTTTAGGTCCCTCTACGTCCTTCTGCTCCTCCAACAAGTATGGCAGTAAACCCGGAACCCCCGCCTCCAACCAGAAGAAACCGGCTGAAGTAAGTCCTCTCCCTCTTCCAGGATCCCCGCTGAGCGTTGTCAAGCATGAGGAATTCTGTTCTCCTTCCCGTTTGCATGCAGTGGGAGAAATCAAATGCAGCAGTCGATGGGAACATCTGGCCACACTAGGTGGCGACACACATCACTCCAGGGGGTTAAAATCAGGGTGTCTTAAAAAAAAAGTTGCTGACTCGATTTTGGCAACATTAGGGCCCTTCTTTAAAAATCTAATTTGAGATTTTATGATTTATTCAGTTTTGTTGGTATTCAAGCTCTTTGAAAGTGGCTTGTCACGTGCGGTCGGAACTTTGCCTTTGGCTGAAGTTAATCCTTTGGAACTTTGTTTCTTCCCAGCTGATCTTAGTTGTGTTTTATGCCTGTACTCTATAAATTCAGCTGTAAACTGTCAAGTGAGTTCCTGCAGATACCCTGATTGCGGAGCCTTTGTAGTTTTCCTCCCGTCCATGTACTTTAAAATATTCTGCTGCATTAGCATGAGCACCGGCTCTGACGTTTTTAGGAGCTTCTTCCATGTTGCTGCCCTAATTCTCCTTACTTCTCCTGGATTGTGAAATACGCACACATGCATTGTTCCATCTCAGTCAGAGTAAGGCATAAAGATGCAGAAGAAAAATGCATCATCTGGGTGTTTTAGACGATCTGGAGAAGTCTGGTGTTGGCTGTTGGGTTATAAATGGATTAAAACCATAACTTCTTTTCTATCAAATCTCACATTAATGTACTGATTGTGTGGTGCGGCCTCTCCCACAGGTGTTCAGAAAAGACCTGATCAGTGCCATGAAGCTGCCGGACTCCCACCATGTGTCTCCAGAGGACTACTATCTGCTGGCCGACACCTGGAAGATGGAGTGGGAGAAGGGAGTCCAGGTGCTGGCGAGTCCAGACACCATCCCACAGCCGTCCGTCAGGTAACGCTGTTGCATTCCCAGCAGGCTCTCTGTGGACAAAAGCTCTTTTCTTTCAGTGATTTGGGGAGATTTAGAGGTGAAAATCAGGCTGAATTTTCTCCCTCACACACAGAATTAGCAAAGTATGAACTTCTCACAATGTTTTCTGTCGTCTGTATGCAGGGTCATGGCTGAGAGGCCCTCTGAGATGCTGTACTCCCAGCAGAGGAAGTACATCCAGTGCTCGGGCCAGGAGTCAACAGAGCCGGGCTACGTGAGCATCAAGGAGCTGGCCGAGGCCATGTGTCGCTACGACCTGGACGACGTGGACCTCTACTGGCTGCAGGCGCTCAACCGAGAGCTGGACCGCATGGGTGAGGACAAAAAGGAAACAAGTGTAAAATGACATGTAACAATAACTGGTGTTGCGGTAAACCATGGTAGAGCTCCCGGCAATGGGGGTGGTTGTTTATGGTGTGGTTACCATGGTAACCATCCAGCGTATCTCTGGAGGAATCGTGCCTCTTGAAGTGTATCTACCACCACAGATGTGGTTCTTTTCTAAATAAAACGTCACAGTGCTCATCATTTTATTTCTAAACCAAACCAAAGTTTATATCTCAATATAATGGATCATTTATATATATATATATATATATATGTGTGTGTGTGTGTGTGTGTGTGGTATAAATGACAGTTTCTTTGTATCTTATCTTCCTGTCGTTTCTATAAGTGGTAGAAAAGATTAGACGTGTTCAAGTGCCTAGCAACGACTTCTTTGTGGCATGTTTCGCAAGGTACCATCGCCTGGTCAGTGTGGGACATCTTAAATCCAAACCAAGCGAAACTGTGGCGTTTCAGTTTCCTCCTTTTGGCACTAACTTCTCTTTTCTTTTTAAAGTGTGTGCTCTGCCATGTTGTTTACATCCATGTTGTGTGTGTGTGTAGGCGAGGAGCCCATAGACGAGCTGACCATGGAGCGCACCATGGAGGCCCTGGAGCGGCAGTGCCACGACAACATGAACCACGCCATCGAGACGGTGGAGGGCCTGGGCATCGAGTACGACGAGGACGTCATCTGCGACGTGTGCCGCTCGCCCGACAGCGAGGAGGGCAACGACATGGTGTTCTGTGACAAGTGCAACATCTGTGTGCACCAGGTAGTAATGTGTGCGAGCCTTGAGTAATGACAGCTGCATGCACAGACAGGTGTTTTCCAAACGCAGTATGAAACCTTTTAAAGTGCTCTACTGCCATGGTGCCTCTTCTAGCCCCTCAACAAGCGTGCGGTGTGTGTGAACAGACCTCTTCCCAGTTCCTAGGGACTCTCACACGTTCCCTGTCTGCCCTCAGGCCTGCTACGGCATCGTCAAAGTGCCTGTTGGGAACTGGCTGTGCAGGACGTGCGTCCTGGGCATCGACCCTCAGTGTCTCCTGTGTCCCAAGAAGGGCGGAGCCATGAAGGCCACGCGCGCTGGCACCAAGTGGGCGCACGTCAGCTGTGCCCTGTGGATCCCAGAGGTGAGACACACACACTCCCAGAGTTCTATATTTAACATCTGTTCTGTGGTGTTCTGTACTTGGAACACTCGACATCCGACCTGTTAATGTTCCAGTAACTCCTCTTCCTTAAACGTTATCAGGAGTCTGAGCTGCTCAGCCGATGGAGCCCTGTTGCTCTTATCACTCCTCTTACCTTTCTAAAATAGTTTGTGCAGCAAAAATGTGTCACAGTGATACCAGAACTTGACCAGTTTCCACACAAATGGTCAAAGAGTTTTCAGACTAAGCTGCACAAAAGCTGGAAATTATTTGTTCATCCATGTTTTTACGAGTCAATCAAGTTTTGTTGCTGAATGTCAGTCCGATGTGAGTAGCCTGCCATCATGCCGGGTGCTGTGCTCTCCTGTAGGTGAGCATTGCGTGTCCTGAGAGGATGGAGCCCATCACCAAAGTCTCCCACATCCCCCCCAGCCGCTGGTCCCTCATCTGCAGCCTGTGTAAACTGAAGACAGGCGCCTGCATCCAGGTGAGTCAGCCCGTCATAGGAGAAGCTGAGTGAAGTATTTTAATTTGGCTGTGAGGTTGATGATCAAACATCTCTGAGGTGAGGACAAAGTAGAGTCATTTAAAGACCTTGTCTCTGTGAGGCTTTCGAGCTTTAGACAGAATGATGGATACAAAACGGACATGTTGCTGCAGCTCTGCTAACGTCCTCTCATCCTCTCCCAGTGCTCGGTGAAGAACTGCACCACTCCCTTCCACGTGACGTGCGCCTTCGAGCACACCCTGGAGATGAAGACCATCCTGGACGAGGGCGACGAGGTCAAGTTCAAGTCGTACTGCCTCAAGCACAGCAAGGGTAAAGGCGGCGAGCCGGGCCTGAGCCCCGCCCGCGCCAAAGCCCCCGCCGAGGCCGAGAAGGTGGGTCTGCGGGCTCAGAGGCTGCAGGAGCTGGAGGAGGAGTTCTACACCCTGATCCAGCTGGAGGAGCTGTCCCAGGCCCTGGGCCTGTCCCAGCGCCTGGTCGACTTCATCTGCCAGTACTGGAAGCTGAAGAGGAAAGCCAACTTCAACAAAGCGCTGCTGCCCCCCAAGGAGGAGGAGAACATGGTGCTGCAGCCTCAGGAGGACAGCATCCACACACGCATGAGGATGTTCATGCACCTGCGGCAGGACCTAGAGAGGGTGAGGGCCCGGCCTCAGGCTGGTGAAAATTTCTGGAATAGTTGCTCCAGATATATTTAAAAACTGCCTTTCAAATATTGACCGTTTTGGTCTAACAACTAATGGATATCTCAGTAGGTTAGTAATGAACAGATTAGTACAGGATGGTGTGTGATGGTGGTTCTCTCTCCTCTGGGTGCAGGTGAGGAACCTGTGCTACATGGTGAGTCGTCGGGAGAAGCTGAAGCTGCTGCAGAGCAAAGCCCAGGAGCAGATGTTCAACCTGCACGTGAAGCTGGTGAACCAGGAGCTCTCTGCAGGTGATCCATCTGCCGCCCGGCAGCGCCCCAGCCACGAGCTGTCATGTTAGGATGAATCCGCTCTGGAGATGCACGACCGATCGATTTCAGCATGGTTGACTTGGAATGGAGACCAGCCGGCCTCAGTCCTAGATCCGAGCCAATCCCTGCCCGTCAGCCTAGACAAACATGCATAGTCTTACCTATTCTATGGGCGTCAGGCTCTGCAAATGCAGCTAATGACACATTTTGCATGTGAGGTGCATGTCGTCATTATTATTGTTATTGAGGAATCAGCACAAAACGACCAGAACAAACCCAGTGAGGCAGTTAATACACTCACAGCTCAGCGTGCTGCAGATAACAGTATTGAGCAGCGACTGGTTCAGTAGATGGTCATTTGCAGCTCTTTACAGTAACAGCGTTTTGGTATAGGTTGGTATAGCTGGCAGAAAATGTTAGTTAGTACATTTATTTAAGAGGATCTAGAATAAAAAATAAGATTCTAAAATAGAAGACCTTTCTGGTGAGTCAGAGTCAGTTGAGATCAACTTATAATTTACAGTTGCAACCTGGCTGCACAGAGTGGATGTGAGTCAAATAAAAACCATGTGATTTGATATAAAAACAAACAGAATGCAGTGATTCCAGGGACCTTTGTCTGAAATGTCCTGACTGGCCTGTGTCTGTGTCCGCAGGCCTTCCCTCCTCGTACCCAGTGGAGACTCTGCTGTTCCGTCCTCCTCCCAGGATCACCCTGAAGCTGAAGATGCCCAAATCTTCCAGTCTGGGAAACGGGAACTCCAGCTCTAAATCTGGCAATGGGCCTCTGTGCCCGGACAATAGCCTGAACGTGGCGGAGCACGCGGCTGAGGGCCTGGGCCAGGGGAAGCCGCAGCTGCACGGACTGGGCCGGCGGGACGAGCGCTCCAACGGGCGGCTGTCGTCCTCCAGCGGCTCGTCGCTCCCCGCCAAGCCCTCGGGCAAGCCGCTGGCGCTGCACGCCGCGCTGCACGGCCACTCCTCCCACAGCAACGGCAAGCTGGAGCAGGCGGCCAAGTCCAACGGGCTGTCTCAGAGGGACAGCTCCTGCCAGACGCCCGGCGACCCGGAGGCGTCCAGCCAGGCGCTGGACAAGAGCGGCTTCCGCAAAACGGCCATGGAGCACTTTGGCAGGTCCTTCAAGGAGGCCACCATCAACCTGGTGCGCACCACCAAGGACCTGCGCGCCTCCGACAAACTCTCCCGAAAGGCCTCGGCCAAGGAGGCGCTGTGGGCCAAGCCGCCGTCGGAACACAAAGCCAGGCGCTCGTACCAGGACAGCGACGGGTACTGTCCCGACCTGGAGCTCAGCGACTCGGAGCCCGAGGCCCGAGGACGCCACCGCAAGCCCCAGGCCGAGGGCCCGGCCAAGGGGCTGAGCCGCGGGAAACAGTCGCTGGGGTCCCGACACTCCATGCAGAGGTGACAGCTGTCCCATCACCCCTGTTCACCCTCTCGCTCTCTCTCTCTCTCTCTCGTTCTCTCTCTCGTTCTCTCTCTCTCTCTCTCCCAAAGTGCCAGGCCAACGCCACTCCACAGGGACCAGGAAGCAAACAGCGAGAGCATCACTCCGTAAAGCCTCGCAGACACTCCAAAAAGACAGTCCTCAGAATGAGTGTAAAGTGTTGCCATGTGGTTGCATGCAACTGTTGTTCAGTAACCCCTTAAGCTAAGCTAAGTTAAACCGCATATTTGATGCCATTGAGTCAATAGTTGAAACTGAGTATCTTAGTTACTTAACACCAGTGCATGGAACCACCTGACAGAACATTATGAAGTCATTCTGAGGATTTATTTTTCCTGAGTGTCTTCACAGGAGATTCCAGGGATCTCCTCCAACTGTGGCGAGCGTCACTTTTATTGTAGGAAACAATCCCGCTGCCCCACACACACACACACACACACACACACACACACACACACACACACACACACACACTCACACTCACAGGGTCGATCTGCCTCGGACCAAAACTGCTGTACAGAAGATCGACATGTAAAATCAAGTTTTAACCAAACCACACACACACACACACACACACACACACATACACACACACACACACACACACACACACACACACACACATTCATACACACACACACTAAATCAGCTCCTCAGCTGAAGCCGACAGACTTGGTGACCGTTTTCTCTCCTATTTATCAAATAGTGCAGTTGTTTCAATGAACACGAAAGCCTTTTTTGTGTGTAGGAATGCAGTTTCACACTAGTAGTACCTGCAGTCTCGTCCTTGGTAGAGTTCAGGAAAAGCATGATGACGTTCCCCACAGCGTCCTGCAGAGACGCCGATGGTCAGAGCACACGTGTGATGGACAGACTTCAGTACCGGACTCGGGTTCAGTCGGTCTTCATTTCCTCGCAGACTCTTAACTGATGATCATTGTGGGAGCTTGTCGTATCCGCAGTCCCTTCTGTCCCTTGTGTCCCTTTTTTGATAATAAATGACCTGGTGTAACTCGTTCAAGTCAGAGTGGACTGTTCTTTTTTTTTAATTTTTGGTACCTTTACATGAACTATTATGTCACACAAACATGAAATTAGCAAAAGTCAAAGAGCAAATGATACGACCAAAAATGAACTGTCCGTTTTTTGGCTCAGTATTATATTATATTATATTATATTTCTGCCAGACAATGAATCAAAAATGAAACATTCAGACATTTTAAGGAAATGTATGGTTTTACTCAGTGTTGCAAAATACTACAATTACTCGCCTCATTTTGAGCGTTGATGAAAACATAAATAAAAGACAATACAAGAATGTGAAAAATAAAGCCAGCCAGTTATATTGACATCCTGTTCCAATAGAATATCTTTGATTTAGTCTAGAAAGGTCAAAGAATAGAGGAAATATTACCGACAGCCTGAGGGAAAACCTCCAGGATTCACTCAGACCAGCTGAATGGATTTGTGGCTCTGACAATGTTCCGTTCAGAAGCAGGCGACTGCCACATTAGCACTGTTATAGAACTATATTTTAGTCACAAGCTGCACCAAAAATATCAGATACTAATATCAGATTACTGATGTAATCCAAAGGTCATGGATGGAGGTATCTCTGGGGCATAAATACATAATTCAAGTCTGAAATGGAGTAGGAAAAAAGCGTGAACTTCCTACAGATACCCTTTACGATTAGACAGTGATAATAATGCATGAATAAGTAAAGTGACAGCTGCAGCAGCAGTATGGGATGTACTTGTGAATTTTTGAATGAAGTATAGTTTATGCATCTAATGATGAGGTGCTGTTGTGTGAGGTAGTCAGATATGAATTATTACCTGTTAAGGAGTCAATTATACAAGAGAACATCACATTCACAGCACTCAACATTCTACAGAGAAAAATAGTACAGTAAAGAGCATAATATATAATAAGTAATGGTAGTAAGCAGTGCAAAAAAGAAAGCAAAAAAAATCAGTATTTATTGTTTATCATTGGCTTAGTGGGTAGAGAGCTAGATGGCAGCATCACCACATTTACCAGCTGTGATCACAACTGAACATAGTGTTCTGCAGTGGGAAGGAAGTGTGTGTGTGTGTTTGTGTGTGTGTGTGTGTGTGTGTGTGTGTGTGTCAGAGCATCAATAAATGATGGCTGCTCTCAGTTTGGGTGTGTCAGTCGATACCAAGAGCCTGTATCAACCTAAAACCAGAGGGAAAGGCAGTCACAGCTGATGTCCTGGACTAAACCGGTTTTCACAGATCACATGGTGAAACATCTCTATTTGTGTGTGTGTGTGTGTGTGGGTGGGTGGGGGTGGGGGGTGGGGGGCTGGTATAGTTCTCACAAAGTCAGCTCTGGTGTAATTTGCTTCAGCGTGCTGGTTAGTGCTGTTTCAGGGGTTATTGAGCTGCTGAGGAAGACCTGACCTGTCAAATCTTTGTAAACTGAAAGACAACTTAATGGGTTTCCAGCACCAAAGGCCAGTGTTGTGAAATCATGACCTGTTTACTGGAGGAGTGTGGTAGTAAAGGAAGAGGCCCTGCAGACTGGAGGTGACAAACCCTGCCATGAGTTCACACATGCAGCACAATTACAGTATTTATTATTAATAATCTGGCACCTGTACAAATTTTCATTTTTCACAGAATGGACAACTTCCATTTCTTCTGTAACAGATGTTGCCACTGACTCTTCAAATCAAAAATTGTCACCTCAACTCACATGATGTTTCCTCTATGATGTCACAATAAAAGGGGAAAAGCAAGTATCAAATGATAAAGTGGATTATTACAAGTAACAGACCTTTTCACTGCACTGTTTTTTAAAAGGAAATTAGTCTTCTGCTCAGCTCTTCCCTCACACATAACACATACAACATTCAATCACTCAGACTGGGAATCTGCCTATTTCTGCTGTGCTGCAATAATCTGTCCTCACATCACATGAACTGAAATTATGTTTACCTGCGGACTGGCCATAGGCAGCAAACAAACACACACATTAAAAAAGCTAAAAAGCTAAAATATCACAGTTTACAATGTTTAAACCTCTGCCCCCCCTCCAGGACCGCCCCTGTGTGCGGCCCCTTTAAGATCAGCTGATCACACCCCCTCCCACCTCCACCTCCACCCCCATCCCTCCCTCCCTCCCTCCCTCCCTCCCCCCTGCTGCACCCTCCCCTGCTCCGGACCCGCGCTATCCAGGTGTTTTGTGCACCTGCAGCTCGGAGGGATATCGCATTGATCGCATTGATCGCATTGATCGCAGATGGCTGATCGATAGTGGCCGCTGGAGGCCGCGCGGCCTCTGCGCTCCTCCTCCTCCTCGTGCAGGGCTGAGTTAAGGTGACCGGAGCGTGTCCGCCTCCTCCCCCGGAGCTCAGACATGATGTTGCGGCATGGACGAGCTGCTAGAGCCGCTACTGATGCCCACACAGACACAGTCACAGACACTCTGCTCAGAGCTGCTCGGAGCCCAGCGGGCACTGGTTCCACTGGTCTGACTGGTTAGGACGAGAGCAGGACGTCAGCGCAGCTTCACAACGATCCGGTAAGTGTCAGATCCTGTGTACAAGTATGCAACTGTGAATGAGTGTGAACGTAGGTGTGTGTGTGCGCGCATGACAGTCACATAAATGTATCACACACACACACACACACACACACACACACACAGACACACAGACACACACACACACACACACACACACACACACACACACACACACACACACACACAGGGCACACAACTATGGGAATGACATCAAAGAGCAGGTTAAATATGTGACTCGACGTGTGTGTGTGTGCATGACAGTGTGGTTGTATGCATTCCACACACAGGTTAACAGGGTGTTTAGGATCATTTTCCATTTCTCTTATGCGTGTGTAGAATACATTTTTAACCCTTCAACACTCACTAACTCATTATCTCTCTCTCTCTCTCTCTCTCTCACACACACACACACACACACACACACACACACACACACACACACACACACACACACACAGGGTGGTTTTGGTAAATGGGTTAAAAGGCTGGGGTTCATATATCTCAAATCACTTTTACAGACAAGTCACCCATTCATATCATGGTGGCAAAGGATACAGTTATTACCTCAATCATTATCTGTTATCTGAGTTATCAGGATCAACTGCTACAAAGGTAACCAGACACTATGCTTCCACTTGTCTGTAATGATGCAAAGCACTCCAGGCTCTGTCTCGTATGATAAAGTGCTGCACAAATAAAGTTGTGATTGACTGAGGCAGGGGTTACGGGCCCGGCTGCCGCTCTTCCTGCATGTGACGGGTTGAATCGTGTGTTGAGAGGCGGGTGAGGAGTGCAGGATGTCTGCGGAGAGGGAGCAGAGCCTGGAGGAGCTGCCCATGGAGAGCTGGATGTCTCACCTGCCCTGCGCCCTGTGGGACACCCCGCTGTACCACCTGGCCATCCCAGGTAGGCTGTACATGGTGACGAAGATCAACAGAAACAGCCTTTAACGTTTTTTTAAAGGCTTTTAAAATGTATCTGAACTATTTTGATGAAATTATAGTTCCATAGCTTTTTTGATAACACAAGAGAACAAGGATAAATGCTTCACTCAGCTATTGGAAGTCTTTTTTTAAATAACTCTGTGTGATGTTCTGGATGTGATTTATGGAGGCAGAGAGAGAGAGAGAGAGAGAGAGAGTGTGTGTGTGTGTGTGTGTGTGTGTGTGTGTGTGCGTGTGTATGTGCTGCAGCTGAAACCCTCACGCATGCAAATAGACGAAACAAGCAAATGAAGGGAAAGCACATCCGCCAGTCTGACGCAGATGCACGCACACACTGGAGTTCAGCTCAGAGAGCAAAAACAACAGAAACACACCTCCAATTCAGACACAAGCACAGAAACTGAATTAAAGTTTGTTCAGACAGACAGATAGATAGATAGATAGATAGATAGATAGATAGATAGATAGATAGATAGATAGATAGATAGATAGATAGATAGATAGATAGATAGATAGATAGATAGATAGATAGATAGATAGATAGATAGATAGATAGATAGATAGATAGATAGATAGATAGATAGATAGATAGATAGATAGATAGATAGATAGATAGATAGAGAAACAGACTCCGGACACATCTCTGTTTTCGTCACACAGTATGTGTTGGGAAATGTCTGGTTTCTTCATCTACTTTCGTAAGATATACATATATATATATATATATAGAGAGAGAGAGAGAGAGATACTACAGGAAGCAGTCTCCCTTTGGTAATTTTGTTGTTTTTTCCTCTCTCTTCTTTCTCTTTCCAGGCAGCCACAACGCTATCACCTACTGCCTGGACATGAACGACAGATCGCCCGTCGACCTCACGCAGCCGGACATGCTGCAGAAGCTGGACAAATACATGAAGCCCCTCATCCGGCCCTTTGTTTACAAGTGGGCGATAACACAGGTAATGGACAGGTGACAGCCTTTATATGGAATATATATGCAGTATTATTAATATTGACCTACATATTCTATATAAGACACACGTTTTCTTCTGCTTTTTTTGGATCTTAACATCTGTTTTCCAGCTCGTTCAGATAAGCATACATAATTCACCTCTTTCATTAATTCAGATACAGGCTTAAAAATATCCCCATTCTTGTGTTTGCAGCATCCAAATATCCCTCAAGATTGATTACATTAGATTGATTACATTACTGTGTCAATTATGTCTTACTCAGACTGTCCTCTTATGAAGGTTAATATCAGAATGTTGCTATCCACTAAGCCTCCATCTAGCAGTTTACTAATGTCATTCACTGGGTCTTGGAGGAGCTGGCCCTCAGTTAAGCCTGTGCCTCCTCTGTGCTGCAGGAGTACACCATAAAGCAGCAGCTGGACTGTGGAGTCCGCTACCTGGACCTGAGGATCGCACACAGGCCCAACGACAGCTCCACCGACCTCTACTTCTACCACGGCGTCTACACCACGCTCACCGTGGAGGTGGAGTCATGCCACGCTCGCACATTTTGACAATAGACGCACACACAGGTTGAACTGGTTCCCATAGCTCTGTGTGTAGTGTGTGTGTAGAGGGCTGCTCGTCCATGTCTTCCCTGGAAATCCTTCAGTATCAATATTCAGTTTAATGGTTGTTAGAAAGCAGTGATCAGCATAATTTGCTCACAAATATTACTAATATAACCAACATTATACACGTCACACAGATGACTTTCCTTTACTGAGCTACAATGAATAAGAAAGAGCTCCTAAAGCAGCTACAAAGAGGAGAAGCTGCTGATCAGAAAAGAGAGGATAAAAAACTTCACAACAAACAAACATGGGACATTAGAGGTAAAAGAGGTTAAGTCTTAGACTTAACATCTAAATTTGTCAGTTTCTTACAGTGACTGAGAAAGGTTGAATGGAGAATTTTTTCCCTTGTTTGCTAGTGTTAACATTGAAGCTATGGAGCATGGTTTGACCATAAAAGCCTCAGATGCCACTTTACAAGCTCTTTAAAAATCCTGTGAGAATATCATGGTCTGTTTCTGCACAGAACTGGCACATTTTCATGCTGTATCTGGCAACCCCGTGCAGGCCCTATGCTGATTAGAGAGATCCAGAGTTTTGAGAATGACATTTTTTGTCATTGTAGAGGAATAGTGAAGTGCTACAGTTGTGATAAAACTTCACAATCCTCATCAACAGTGCAAGGTCTTAGCGTTTGCATGACCAGCATCATTACAAGTGTCATAAATAATAACAATATCAGACACAGTGAGACATTGTGTCCTTGAGAATCTCCTGAAAACAGCTCAGCAAATAGCAACTCAGTCCATTATATAAGATATTACAACCACATAATATAAGAGTTACATAAATACATTGCTACATAAAGATCCACAAGCCAGTTGCACGGTTATGTCTGTCCAAAACTGTATGCAGATTGATTCGGCCTGTGCAGCTTTTTGATTTAGAAGCTTGTTCTTTAAGTGAGCATTAAACATTGCTGATCCTGGTCAGAGCAGACCAAACAAGGCTGTGGCAGCAGAATTTTACGGCGTGTTGAAGTGGCCAAATCTTCCAGGCAGCCCGTCTGATAAATCAGGACGTCCTTCACCGGCCTCTGCTCCAGCAGGGCTGCCAGATGGCGACGGGGGGAGCGGAGCGGAGCATGTGCCCTCTGTTACAGGACTCCATTGTATTTTAGCCCCGAGTCTTGAAATTCAAGCATATCGAGGAGCAGTTTCGCTCCAGCTCTGTTTTTTACCACTGATTGCTGTATCCAGAGTGAATGACGTGTGTTTTTCTCCGGCAGACGGTTCTGATGGAGATCCGGGAGTGGCTGGACGCTCACCCCAGGGAGGTGGTCATCCTCAGCTTCAGCCACTTCCTCGGCCTGAACCAGGAGCTCCACGCGCTGCTGCACGCCACCATACGCAAGATTTTCACCTCCAAGCTCTGCCCCAAAACGGTAGCAGCCCCGCTCCTCTCCCAGCTGCATCACACCATACACCTCACGGATAGATCTCTAATATCTCTAATCTCTAGAAAACTGATTGGAACGATCAAATATACTTGAAATATACAGAAAAATAGCATCGTTAGGGTTGCTTACTTTTACTATTTTATTGTGCTTTTTCTAATGAAGGGTTTGAGCTGCTGGTTCTGCTAGAGAGCTGAGGTGATGTTCTGTGAGGAGGAAAACACAAAGTTGTGGTGATGTTAGTGCGTCAGTCTTTTATAGGAACCGTAGTCGCTGATAGGGAAATGAATCCTGCAGGGTGCGGTGACCTCGGCTCTGCGGGGCGGCTGTCAGCTGGTTGAGCTCTCGTTCTCTTATCGTAACATCTTATTGTGAGGGGTTCAGGCTCCAGCCTCTGTTGTCAGGCTCCCGATGCTTTTAGTGTGTGTGTGTGTGTGTGTGTGTGTGTGTGTGTGGACGCTGGCTGGCTGTGTAAAACTAACAGTGCTGACTGGGTCTTTTCGTGTGTTTCTTTGAAGCTGAGTCTGTCTTTCTGTTGATTGCAGGAGGTGTTAACCCTTCGCAGCCTGTGGGCCTCGGGCTGCTCAGTGATCGTGTCCTATGAACACAGTATCTCCAGCAGCCACAGCGACCTGTGGCCACACGTTCCTTACTGGTGGGCCAACAAATGCAAAGCGGAGGCTCTCATCGAGGCTTTCGAGCACAGGAAACAGCATGGCAGACCGGGTACCCTGCTCTTCATGCTTTACCTTAATCTCTCTGTACAGGGGCGGATTAGGTCATTTTGGGGCCGTGGGCAAATGCAGACCTCTGTATTTACTCTTCAAACACAAACACACGCATAGAACAAGAGTCATCCCTACTTCACATCATTTTTCTCACGATTTTGCTGCCGTTTTCCTGAGTCTGCACACATGCGCAGAAGGTGGAACAGTCCATTGTATGCGTAGGTAGGGGGAGCTGCTGTGGTGGAAATCTTTGTGAGTAGGGTGAGGAGCAAACAGAGACAAGAACCCAAGACCTTTCTCTGTCCTCCTGGAGGAGGGTGGACTTTCACACAGCCAGAGAGCTGATGTGAGAGCGCACGCCTTTCCTCTGCTGCTTAGTTCCTTATTTGCTGAATATGCAAATATGCAAATTAGGCTGTACAACAGTTTCCTCCACATATTTTTGAGTTGTCATTTGAAATATGAACCTATATGTTTAGAATCACTCCAAGTCAGGGGCTTAGTCTCACTCCAAGTGAGTGCAAAGAAATGAATGACATAAATACAGTGCAAAACTAGACATAGACATCAGTCACGTATCACATCTCATATACTGGTGGAAACCACAGCTTCTCACCTCTGTCAGCGATACAACTTTTCAGACAAGGCAAAAAAAATTGTGGACTTGCGATACTGAAAACTCAAGCAGTGCTCTTACATTACTTCCCCTATTTTACTTCACACGGCCCTGTCACAAGCCTTTTACTACTGTAATTAGTCATATATTTACAGAAAGTAAATGTATGACTGATTCTCAGGTTTCCAGTGCCATTGGAGCTTTTATGATTGGATAAGTTATGACAGAGTTACCATAGTAATAATCCAAAAATAGTAAACCACACACCTGAATGACATATCATTGTCACATATTATTACAGAGATGTCTTTTTACATAGCATTTTAGTGCATGTACATAAGGGCAGTAGGACAAAGAAAGAATTACTTTCTCATACTTAATCTGTTTGTTTCAGGAGGCTTCTTCGTCACAGGGATTAACTTGACGGAGGACCTGAAGTACATCTGCACCCACCCGACGGAGTCTCTGAAGGACCTGGTGATGTCCACGTACCCCACGCTGCTGAGCTGGGTGAAGGAGCAGACCCCCGGCTCCAAACTGGGCTCCGTCAACATCATAGCGGGCGACTTCATCACCGAGAGCCGGTTTGCGCCCACCGTCGTGGCGCTGAACCAGAAACTGCTGAAACGGTCCTCGTGACGTTTCACAAACTCGCATCGATCGACAAAACAAATGTGAATCACAGCATGGAGCACACGTGAGCTTGTTCTGTTAACAGTGACAGGAAAATAACTCAGTACTTGAACTATTCATCTACGTGCACTTCCTGGCCGTGAAATGTACATTTCAGTCTTACTGTAACTCAGCTTGAAATGAGAGTTTTTAGCGTTTTTGACCTGCACTTGTTTGTTTACATTCAGCTCACTATTTACTCAAGGTACTGTATCAGTTTTCACCAGTCAGCGAGGTGGCCGGTTTTATGTTCTGGCGACCAAAGCAATAACGATACAACCATTCTCACCTTAATGTAGATGTTTTAGGGGAGTAAGCACAAACAGTGTATCCTATGAGCACATATGTTGGCTGCAGACATGTGGGACATGTAGTTCAACTGTGTCACTTACAATACGCATACTTAATAATAGAGAATGTAGAGAAGACATCAAACTTATGCAAAAATGCATGGAAAACTTATTTGCATGGACCCAACCTTGACTGTTCTACTTATATCCTTTATCCAACGGGTTCGGCCTTGATTTTAAATACTGCTGCACCGCTGTGCCTGTGGACATGAGCTTTTACAACAGACCTGGCCATTTTTGAGCAACGCATCACTTTTATTGAAAGGTCAGTGTTAAAATGTTGTTGTCATTCCTTATTTTGTCCAGGCTGATGACTCAACAGGATGGGTAAAGTGTGAATAATAGAATTTTGGACTGAGATTAGCACCTGGGACTGCAAAGACTCAGTCTCTACCGAACCATTTGTTTCATTTACACAAAAGGAGCAGCGGTCGCATCTGTGCTGCTTTCAGGTTTGAAGAGACAGCTTTTGTCTTCCTTTTCAATGCTTTTACCTTCCCCCACAATATAATTTTATTGCCTCATCAGTTCGAGACTCTGTTGTCATTGAATCTGCTCAGTTTGTGTCAGTATAATGAAAGAAAAGGGAAAATAATTCATGTCACACTCCATTATTCACACGGTAATTAGCAAAATAAGACAGTAATCCAGATAACTACATATTGGCTTCTGTTCTGTGATGTAACAACAATAATATTTAAGGATTGTTAATTTATCAGTTTAGTGTTGAAACTAAGGTGTGCAGCTTATGATAGACTTTTTTATGCTGTATTGATTCAAGTTGTGCAACAGAAAACCGATCGAATTGGATTGGTGATTTCAATTCGTCTAGCAAAGAAAAAGACGGTGATGATAAGATAATCATGTGTTTTTCTCTCAGTGGATACTGAGGGATGGAATAAAGATGTTGTGTGAGCACTTTTATCTTAGGAGGTTGCATTCAAGTCGCTGCTGTGCAAACAGTGTCACGCTGACGGATGAAACAGAGTTCAGTGTCTGTGTGACTCTGATCATTTTATTGAATTTTAAGGTCACAAGTTCATTTAATATTCATTCAAACACACGATTGAGAACTACATTTACCACCTGCATTTATTTGGATATTTATTGATTGAATAATACATTGTTATTGATCACTGTCCAGTCTTACATGACACCTGACATGTGGTTTTCAGAAGTTGTATTTTTACTCACTCTTTTCTCCTTTAATCAGGGACTTTGGTTAATTCTGCTTTATTGTACCTCTGGTTTGGTAGGGGCTGCTTCTTTTATCAGATGGACAGGTGATGTGGATGAAGCTGATGACCCGCCTCAGCTTATGTGAAGTGGGACGAAAACATAAAATAAACTTGACATCAACATCAACATGTCTCATGTCTCCTCTTTTATTCTCCCTTCTCTTACCTTTCTCCCACTTTCTTTTTTATTTTATTTTTTATTTACAGAGTTTTCAGGAAGTCAAAAAAAATTCACATTTTTCTTGTAACATTTACACTATTTATATTCTTACATTTTGATTTAATAGTTAATTTAAATCGCTTTTTAATGTGTTTAATGTGATACATCTCGACCTGTTTAAAGAATCTTCTTGTCTTGTATATTTATATTTTTGAATTATCTTATTTTAATACTTTTTCCTATTGTATTTCATTATATTCTGGTAGGAGCCAAAATCCATAAAGTTCTCTGATCCTCAAATTTTTTTTAGATAACCAGAGGAAAATCTCTGTAAAACAAGCATTTCTTCTCTCATTGTTAAACTGTGGTAGGTACACGCTGTGCTGGATGTCTGAACTGCTGATGAAGGTTGTTTTTAATCTTTAAAGGTATCTCAAAAGAGACAGAAACGTTTCCGGTCTCACCAGTAACCACCTCCCCTTTCCTGACGTCACGAGTGCGGAAGAAGACACGCCTCCTCCGTTCCGCCATGGTGTTTGTAACGCGTGGGGAAAGGATGTCCGGAAAGGTTGGACTGGAAGAAATGTGTTTTTATACGTAGATTATACAGAAACAGAAGCGAGTTGATCTATGTAGGACCTGGAAACAGCGACCAACATCTCAGAGGAACCAGGAACTTTAATGGTCCCGCCTCTTCCTCCTCCTCCTCCTCTTATGAGTCCTCCTCCTGAATGGTAGGAGGACAGCAGTGTGAGGAGCCCGGAGCAGGCTCCTCTCCTCCGGGCTGGTGTGTCCGGGTACTGCGGGGTCCCTGTCATGGATCTGAACCCGGACTGGATGTCCTGTTTACCTGCGGAGCTGTGGGACGTCCCCCTCACACACCTGGCCATCCCAGGTACCTGACACTACACCTGACACTACACCTGTTCCCTCTTCACTCTCACTCTGACTCTGACAAAAATGCATCTGTTGTGATTGTCTTTCCCTCTGAACTTCCCTCAGCCTCTTTGAGGACTTCATCATCACATTCAGTCACTCTCATTCATCTGTGTTATGGTCACTGAGGCCAGCATCATTGTTTTTTTTATGTTCTCTTTGCAATCCTCATAATTATATATATTTTGCATGTTCATTTGCATATTTGTTTGTTTATGTGTACTGTTGTTTTATGCTTCTAACTTAAGTCATTCACCTTTCTGTACTAACCACCGAAGCAGATTCCTTTTAAGTAGCAATTGTTTTTGAGGGAACAAGGTCTGCTGTATGTACGAAGGTACTGAGTGTACACAACTACATTTGAAGTACCTAAAGAAGAAGCAGCACTAGTGCAGGACTACACAGGAAATACTTGCGTGGCAGTTGTGATCGCAGTTATCATGAGATAATTTCTCATTATCATGGGTCAAGTGTAAACTAGCAGCTGTAGAAGCAGAAATGAAGGTGAGGTACTTGGACAAAGAGGCAGCTGTAGAAGCAGAAAATTAACAGGAAATACTGTTTTAAAGCAGCAGTTGATTAAATTAACGTGAAATTCAAACAAAGTATCAGCATTAGTAGTAGAAATTATCATGAGGTCTTTATTAAAGTAGAAGCAGCAACTCAACATGATGATTCCATACTATGAGGCTGTGAGTTTATGTCTATGTATACTGTGTGTGTGTTTTGTTTTACAAATAGATCGTCTGTGTCTGATTTTACTCTCTAACTTATGGTTGTGATTCGTTTGCAGTGGCCCTGGTCCAGGTTCACAGCCAGACCTGTCAGTCCGTCTGCAGACTATAGTTCAGTGTGAACGTATACGTGTATTTCGATGTTTCACAGTAGTTTTCCTGTGTTGACCCTGCAGGCAGCCATGATGCCATGAGCTACTGCCTGGACTTGAACTCCCCGCTGCTGCCCTCGGAGTCGAGCAGCTTCCGCCTCCTGGACCAACTCCTCTGCTGCTTCACCAGGCCTTTCATTCGCAGATGGGCCACTACACAGGTGTGTCTGACTGACAGGCAGGTGTAAACTGCACATCACAACTGTTAATCAGTGGCCTGGCGCCCCCCTTTGGCCCAAGGGGGTACTGCATGGCTTTACACGCACTGGCTTTAAACGCCAGATAGACCATTCTGCATGTTTTGACGGTATTTCTGTTTTAAGTCTATGAAATTTTTTAGTCAATTGTCCTCAAGTACGTTTCTGGACTTGATTGAAGGGAACACAACTGCTGCTTTCTGCAACAGGCCTTTGGAGTCAGATTTTGTGTTTATTTCTTGATAACAAGGAGAAAAGTCAGCTGGCCCGGACAAAAACAACAAAACAAAACAAGGAGCTAAAAGACAATAAAAGTTAATATGTATCATTCTGTGAGACAGTTGATGAAGGTAGCTTTTTATGGCTACATTGATATAAAGCTTGGATATAGCTACAGCACTATCATGCCTTATATAACTGTGCTTCAGGAAACGCTGTGTTTCAGATGTGAAAGTTGTGTTGCTCTCCTCTGCAGGAAAACAGCATCGAGGAGCAGCTAGAGACGGGGATTCGCTTCTTCGATCTGCGCGTGGCACACAAACCCAGCGATCCCTCCTGTGACATGTACTTCACTCACGTCATATACACACATCTGAGAGTGTTGGTGAGATACAACTCCTCTTACTTTGAAGTTTGCAGAAAGGTTGCACAACAACTCACAGTTGCATACCTCACAGGAGACGCTGTCTTCTGTGAACACGTGGTTGGAGTCTCACCCCAAGGAGGTCGTCCTCCTCGACTGCAGCCACTTTGAGGGGATCAAAGACGAACTGCATCAAACCTTCATCCGGTCCCTGAAGGAGCTGTTTGGCTCCAAGCTCTGCCCCCGGGTGAGTGAGCTCAGAGAGTCTTTAGTATACTGAATTTTCTTTTCATGAATGGGAATTAAAGACAGAAAACTGTTGGTTTAAAAATGGGCCAAAATGGGATTAATCTTCAGGGATGCCTAGTTTTATTGGATGGAGTGGGCTGGAGTGGGTTTTGCCTCCTCCAACTCCAACATGTGCATGGAGGACTCCCATAGAGTTTAAGCCATTATTTCTGTAAAACTTCCAGCCATTTCTTGCATTAAGTCCTCTTCTGCCTCCACTTTCATGTGACAGACGTAGAGATTTCTGCAGGTGTCACGTCGTTTTGCCTAAAAATCATGTTTGAGTCGGACAGCAAAGAGATTTGTGCCTCCAGAGCCCCAGGCAGACAGCGAGCGATTCTTGTTTCATGAAATAGGAAATGAATTAAATGCTTTAATTTGCTTTTTGACACCTAAAGAGAATAACACTTTGTGTGTAATGTATTTGTGTATTTTAAGAGATGAACACTGTATTTCTTCAACTTTGTGTGCATCTTCTTTTTAGCATGTCTAAAGGAAAATCTTTTTGTTTTTCGTTTCCCATTCATAAAAAGAAAATGTGAACACTGACCCCCCCCTCTCTCTCTCTCTCCCACAGGGCTCCTCCCCCACCCTGCGCAGCCTGTGGGACTCACATCAGCAGGTCATCCTCTGCTATGACTCCCCCGCTGCAGACCCACACCCTGAGCTCTGGCCCACCATCCCCTACCTGTGGGCCAATCAGCGCATGGCGCAGGGCGTCATCTCCTTCCTGGAGTGGAACAAAGACGTGGGCCGTCCAGGTACGTCTCCGTCCGTAACCTCAAATTTAGTTTCAGTTCAGTTTTATCTTTTATGTGGCTCTTAAAGTTACCTCGTATTTTCAGCACCTTGTTTTGATCCAGTATTCAAGTATCCATTCTTCTTTACTTATTTCAGTCCTGTCCAGAACTTTTATATTTAGCCTGAAATGTCAAGTGCTCTATAAGTGAAATAAAGTATAGTTATGGAACTATGGAATACCCAGTACATTTACAGAGATGAAAGGAGGGTTGGAATTATCTATATTTTTTAGTCACTTTTTGAAGACAATGACATTCTTCCTCTCTCCTGCAGCATCCATTTGCATTGCAATTATGAAAATGTGAAGATGATGCCTTTTAGAGACATCTAGCTGCTGCAGCAAATACAGAGTCAGTGGAAAATGTCCCATTGAATAAAGTTGATTTTAGCTCTGTTGATGGAGTGCTGCTGTTTCGGGGCCGAGTATACATCCAGTAGAAATTCAGAGTTACTCATTTGGCCTCTGTTTACGTATGGAAGCTGCCAATGAATCTCACTTCTACATGGCATAGTTTAATTGTGACCTAGAATGGTTTAATTGAGCCTGAACAAACTAAGACCCTCATCTGTTTTTCCACACAGAGGGCTTCTTCGTCTCCGGCCTCAACCTGACGGCTGACAGGTCCTACATCGCCAAGCACCCCAAGCAGTCCCTGCAGACGCTGACCCTCAGTAACTGGGAGTGTTTTAAGGCCTGGCTGCAGGAGCAGAAACCTGGCTCTGACCCCAGCAGCCTCAACATCATCGCAGGAGACTTTGTGGGTGCACTTCCTCTCTGCTCTCTGGTCATCCCACTGAACCTAAAGCTCCTACAGAAGAAGACCTGAAGCTGATGAGCAGAAAAAAAAGAATGAATGAAACCCAAAGACACCACCGCTACCTCATTTCCACAATCTTACATTTTTGTAACTGAAAGAAAACGTTGGGAAAACCAGAAATAGTCTTAGATCAGAGTCTTTAATGAGACTTGACCGAGGGGTGAGACTCCTGTCAGTCCTGGCATTCCAGTCAGACAACCTTAAAAACGAGCCATACAGACAATGCTACGCCATACAGCACATTCCACATAGCTTTAAGTATCTGACGTCAGTGATAGGGCAGGTCTCCTCTGCTAAGAACAGAAAGGAAAACATGTCTTTAAGTGTCATGTCAGACCTGGCGTTTTATACCTTAAGTTATGGATTAATAACCTATAAATAATGATCTGTACGTTTTTAGGATCCAATATGTTTTGTATTTTTACAATCATGTATATCACTCTTTACAGTTCAGTGCAGTGCAGTGTTAGGAGGTCAGAGGTAGATAGTCCGTCTCTCCTCTCCTCTCCCCTCTCCTCTCCTCTCCTCTCCTCTCCTCTCCTCTCCTCTCCTCTCCTCTCCTCTCCTCTCCTCTCCTCTCCTCTCCTCTCCCCTCCCCTCCCCTCCCCTCCCCTCTCCTCTCCTCTCCTCTCCTCTCCTCTCCTCTCCTCTCCTCTCCTCTCCTCTCCTCTCCTCTCCTCTCCTCTCCTCTCCTCTCCTCTCCTCTCCTCTCCTCTCCTCTCCTCTCCTCTCCTCTCCTCTCCTCTCCTCTCCTCTCCTCTCCCCTCCCCTCCCCTCCCCTCCCCTCCCCTCCCCTCCCCTCCCCTCCCCTCCCCTCCCCTCCCCTCCCCTCCCCTCCCCTCCCCTCCCCTCCCCTCCCCTCCCCTCCCCTCCCCTCCCCTCTCCTCCCCTCTCCTCTCCTCTCCTCTCCTCTCCTCTCCTCTCCTCTCCTCTCCTCTCCTCTCCTCTACCGGCCTGTGAACAGCTTCTTGTAGCGTCCGTACGCGGCTGTGCTGATGATGACCCTGACGACGGCCGAGCCTTGGTCTGCGTCCACCTGCACGTCCTGAACGGTGGCCTCCTTGTACAGCCAGCTGTCAGACAGACATCCACGTGTTAGAGACAGAGACATAGAGACAGAGTGCAGCGAGAAGGACGAACATGAGGCGATCTAACCTCAGCTGAGAGGAGCTCAGGTTCACCGTGAGGTCCAGGACCTGTCTCCCCGTGGAGCTCACGATCTGCAGCTCCACCGCGTCCCTCAGCTCGTCGAGGCCTCGCTCCTCCAGCGCAGATATGGGCAGAACGTCAGGCTCTGACACCTGATAGCTGAGACCAACCAGAGGAGACGCCAATAAGAATAAGATGATGCTTCTCATAATAAAACCTGCTGGTAATGGGTTGAACAAGTCATGAAATGTCATTTATTCATTTTGGAGAAGTTTTCCAATACTCACAGGATACTATAATAATCAAAGAATAAAGAACTGTTAAAGGCGCTGTGAGATGAGTTTATTATGCAATTTTTGGTAAAAAATGTAATAAAATTTGTTGCTACAAAAACGGCATCTGTTCTGAGTTTAAAGGAGACCTTTAACCTGCTGCTCTCACCTCTGAAACACCTGCCTCTGGTCAGCTGAGTGAGTAGGTTAACTCTCATTACAGCGAGGCAGTAGTTTGTTGAAGTTTAGTTCTTCCTCAGTCTCTGATTCTGGTTCTGACACATAGAGCTGGATCAAAGCTCCAGTTACCACTTAGCAAATGAGAACAAGCTGA
The DNA here is from genome assembly GCA_029224185.1 of Karalla daura. Classification (NCBI taxonomy): domain Eukaryota; kingdom Metazoa; phylum Chordata; class Actinopteri; order Chaetodontiformes; family Leiognathidae; genus Karalla; species Karalla daura. The sequence goes on from CM055194.1 coordinate 22,470,494, forward strand.
GAAGCAACGCTGTTTAGCAAAGAATGTCAAGTGATCATTCAAGCAGACAGCCAACCAGGGTGAAGCATAGATATGGTTGTCAGATAAGTATGAAAATGGCAGAAACTGTAATGTTTCAATACCTGTTAGATTGTGAAACAGAAATCCAAGCTTCTACAATAGTCAATTCAACCATTCTAGACCCCCTTTTAAAAGAAGTCAGCTCTGAAAAGAGTTCAGAAGATCTGTTGGAGTCAGACTAAATGTTCCCCATGTTTCTTACTTGTCAACGAGGTCGACCTTGTTGTGCACTTCTATCATGGAGTTCATCAGCCTGTCGGGGATCTGCAGGTTCCTGAGGACGTTCAGGACGTTCGCCTTCTGATTCGTCGTCTCCGGGTGACTGATGTCTCGGACGTGAACCAGCAGGTCCTGAACCAGCACAGAGAGAGAAGAGAAGTCCAGTCAATGATATCGTACACAAGCATCGGCGTTCTGGCCTGACACACGCACCGAGTGCTTGATGTCCTCCAGGGTGGCGGAGAACGAGTCGATGAGCTGGTGGGGCAGCTGCGACAGGAAGCCGATGGTGTCCACGTACAGGACGGTCATGTGACTGGGCAGCTGGCCGGCGTGCACCGTCACGTCCAGCGTGGCGAAGAGCTGGTTTTTGGGCTGGAGGCCTCTGTCGCCTGTCAGCGCTTTGATCAGAGTGGTCTTCCCTGGGGAGACAAGAGCATCGAATCTGTCTTTCTTCCACATAAATGTAAGGCTGACGTATATGTATATGTCTGTGTATGTATTATATCTGGACTACATTTATATGAACGTATTCCTAAATCTGTTAACTTTTTTTACATTTTACCCTTGAACACAATTTTGCTGTTCTCCATACTGTATGCTGATGGATAAAGCTTCAAATTGTACCTTTCAGATTCAGATCATTGATCTGATGTCATGGTGTAAATGTTGTCCCTGGACTTTTATAACTTTGAACATTTGTCCAGGATCAACCTCAGAACATCAGAACCTAGCAATCAGCAGCACATCTGCAGGTAACGCATACATGTAAATAGATTATCATTATTATTATTATATTATTATCCATGAGTAAGGACTTGATCTTAAAATGGGAATACATTATTACTATTCAACAAAGCCATGGTGAAACTGTATTTTCAGTCTAACATTGAGACATCAGGTCACACTCATCATTAGACTGGAGCCCTGAATGTTGTTATTATTGTTTCCTCTCACCACAGTTGGTGTATCCCAGCATGGATACGACGGGGAACTCCTTGTGTTTGCGCTGAGAGCGAAGCAGGTGCCTCTTCCTCTTCAGCTTTTCCAGTGCAGAGCGAATCTTCATCTCCCGCTCCTTCAGCAGCCTCTGCTGCACCTCCAGCAGCGTCTCACCTGCACGGACCAATCAGAGGAGCTGAGCTCAGCCTCCGGCCTCCAGCCTGTAGCCTCCAGCCTCCACACAGGCGTGCTCTACTGCTCTACCTGAGCCTCCGATGTATCGGGCTCCTCCTCCCTGCTGGTCCATGTTGGCCACCTCCTGCTTCAGCCGGGATCTGACACCACCATAGACACATTTTAACGTCCTAGACATTACTGAGCCTGGGAAGTACCAGCCATGACATTGTTGTTCTTCAAGTTCCATGGGCAAGATATTGTAAACTCCAATGCCTTGTTTAATTTTCTACAGTTTAACCTTCATTTTTTACAGTTACACAGATTGCTCTCCTGATTATTCCCATCTCAGGTCTGATTGACAAGATATGCAGCTTACAACCATTATTTTTTAATGCTAGAATTCATTAAAGATTATTTATGTGCAAACCATCTAAACTGTCTGTGTGTGCTCACAGGGCAGGGAGAGCAGAAATAATGTTTCAGGACAACTTAAGCTTTTCTCAGGACATTTTCCATGTGTTTTCCATACATGTAAAATTGGACATTAATATTCCAGGTGTGCGTGCATGTCACCTCCCAGGCTGTATGACTCTGTGACTCTGCTACATATTCCCCAGTACAGTACTACTATTATTTTAGTGCACAGAAGCTGTTAAATGATGAATGAATAAAATAATCAACAACTATCTCAACAACTGGTAAACTGATTTAACCATTTATAATTATTTCAGATATTGATTAAAAAGTCTTTGATCTCAGTTTCTGAAACGTGAATATTTTCTAGTTTCTCTAATCGCTGTGATAACTTTACCACTGCATCTATCAAACAAATTCTAGCATGTACACACAATTTCTCTCATCTGCATCGTGGGTCTAATAAGTGATTATCTTATCTTCAGAACAATAAGACAGTGGAGCTGGAGGCGTTTGCTGGTACCTCAGCACAGGGATCTCAGCCAGGGAGATCTGTAACTTGGCCTCTTTGGTCCGGGCGTTGCAGCGGAAGATGTGGAGCACCACCGTGTATCTGTCATAGACCTTGACCCCCCAGGCGTCCTCGAGCTCCCTCTGAGGTGAAGAACAAGAAGGTTTAAAAAACATTACTTTTGCTGATGTTGTCATTGCTGTCACAAGTAGTGTTGCTGTTGTTATTGTCTTTGCTTTTGTTTTTGTTGTCTGAGATGTTGCCCTTGTTGTTCGTTTTGTTATTGTGGCTCTGGTCATGACTCTTATCTTCTTTTTTGTCACTGATTGATGTTGTTTTTGTCCCATCTCCTCTCTCTCTGCTGAGAAGTTTCTGTTACTGCTGATTTTGTTGTCGTCACTACTGTTATTAATCTATCGTCACTGGTTCCTGTTATTGTCACTGTCCCTCTCTTTTCTCTCTACTTGCTGAGATGTTGCTGCTGATTTTGTTTTTGTTGTTGCTTCTGTCACTTCTGTTAGCAGTTTTGTTGTCAGCCTGTTGTTATTGTCACTGTCCTTCCTTCTCTCAATCTCCCAAGATGTTGCTATTGCTGTGATTACTGTTCTATCTTCTTCTTTGGAACAGGTATCTCTTGAAGGATAGACTCTGCTTGATACTACCAAGGCAGTCTGTGCTGTACATGTAAGGTGCGGGACAGGACCACTTGATAAATAAAAAGGTGCAGAAACATTTGAAAGACTTGAAGATGAGCCCACCTCAGAGAAGTAAGACAGACGCTCAACGTTGACGAATACTGCAGTGACGCCGGCCGTGTTCCTGATTCTCTCTAGAAGGAACAACAAGATGAAGACTTAGTCAGAGAGGCAGGCAAAAAAAAAAGTTTAAAAGTTGGGTTAAATCTCACAGAGAAGGATCTCACCTGTGAGGGACTGGAAGTTGCCTTTGCCAAATATCCTCTTCTTCTCCGGTGTCTTGGTGGAGAGGACGATGGTGTCCACCACGCTCCAGTTGTCCAGAGTGTTCACCAGACCCACAGCTTCAGCCACCATCAGCTCGGCTGAGGAGACACACAAGCTTTATGAGTTTATGATTTTAGAGGCCAAATATGTTCTGGATTATCAGCATAAAAACTGATGTGGGTTACCAGATAAGCATGAAAGGGTGCCAGATCTATGCAGAACCAAAGCTTAATATCCCACACCTAAAGGGCTTGTTCAATAGCATTCGAGGCATTTCTGATGAAACATAAAAACAGTCTAGGCCGCCTTTAACTTGAAAGCCTTCCGCACCTCCCACCCTGGCTGCAGGTGTCTCACCTGTGGTCAGGTGCTGCTTCTTGCTCCCCCACTTGACGTCAGGGTGGACGATGATCACCCTGTGGTGTCCCGCCGCCACTGGAAGCTGCTGCTGCTGGAACAGCTCCTCCGCCTCGCTGTCGTCGATGAAATCTTCCTCCTCCTCCTCTCCCTCCTCAGACCCTGTGTCGGTCCTGGGGGGCTTCCTGTCCCCCCACCTGCCGGTAGATAAGACAAACGGCCTCACGTGCGGGGTGGAGGCGGCTCTCCAAGCAGCCACGCGCTGAAGTCGCGTGCAGGCAGGCGCTGTTGCCGCCGCTGCGCGCGTGCAGCCTCGGGGCAGCAGCGCGAGCCACGAGCGAACCCACCTGAGTGACGTCATAACGTCTCCGGGGACTGTGGGTGTCACCTGTGGGCTAAGACACCCCGAAGACACTCAGGGAGGTCACACATGAGGATGTTTACATCTTCATCAACATCATCATCGTCACTTTCTTCTTCTTCTATTACTTCTACATCTATACTGCCACCTGCTGTAGGCGCGAGGAAGTTTTTTCCTGAATATTTAGAAAACATTCATTCGATTTAGATTGAATGTTTAGATTTAGATTAAATATCTAGCACCATAATATAACAATTGTCATTTACACGTTATGTTTGTTTTTATGTTTACACATATTTACCATGAAAAGATGAATAATATAAGTTCTTTATTTACCCCTGTACAGCCAAAAATTAAGCAATCAAATCATTTACATTCACAATCTACTGGAAATCTGCAGCAATAAAGACAGAGTTTCACCAGTTTGTGGCATCTTCACCCCAAATGCTAATCATCAAAAATCTACCAGATGAGCTTCTACACTCTGTTCTACTTGATGACTGTACTTGATGATTGGACCCACGGGGTGTGTGTGTGTGGGCGGGTGTGGAGCGGTGGGGAAGTCAGACCGGTTTGACCATCCAGCCATCCACTCTGTTAAACTCAGGAAAAAGAGAGAGGTGATCCTGCACCGGTTCCTGCTGTGGTGTCGGCGGGTTTGTGCGGCTTCTGGTCACTGGGATGAGGAGAAGAGGAGCGAGGAGCAGGAATGGATCAACAAGCCGCAACATGACAGGCGCGGGCTGCGCCCAGGGTGGGGGAAGGTGTGCGTAAAAGCTGGCTGTGAATGAGAAAAGACAGGAAGACGGGAAGACTCAGTGTGGACGACTGACTCATGGCTTCTCTGTCTCCGCGCCTCGGACTCAAGAGGAGCGCGTTTTCTCGTTGTTTTCGCGTCTCTCGTGCGCAAAACCGCGCGCAGCGCGCGATGCCGGTGGATCTGTGGCACACAGGCCTCTTGTTCTGCTTCCTCCCCCTGTGCGCCTGTCTAGGTGAGATACCTGTCTGTCTGTCTGTCTGTCTGTCTGTCTGTCTGTCTGCCTGCCTGCCTGCCTGCCTGCCTGTCTATCCTGTAGGTGACACACCTGAGGGGATTCACCTATGCGCATGTCTACAGTCAGATCCATAAATATTTGGACATTGACCCAATTTTCCGCATTTCTGCTCTAAACCGCAAACACTATGGAGTAAAAACGAAACCGTGCTAAAAATGCAGCTGTACAGCTTTGATTTAACTGTGTCAATATCCAAACCAAGGGATCGTGAGCCCTCGATCATTTTAAAGGCATAAAAGTAGTAAAAAAAATTAACATAACTCAAATAGTGAACTTAATCGTAACTCATGAACGGTGATGGTAATCTGCCAGGCCTCTACTGCAACAGTCTTTTGTTCTTTCTTGTGTTTTGGGCATTTTTCCTTCAGTGTTGTCTTCTTAACTACTCAAGATTCAACATGCATCACGTCATCAGCAAACCGAGGTGGTGGTGATGGTGTACTGGGATGGGCATGTACTGTATGGGTGCCAAAGGAACTGGTTCTCTCATATTAATTGGTGATTTGACTGTTGAGTGCTGAGTGAAAGCTGTGCGAATTCTGGAGTGTTTCAGGAAATATTATCTCCTCAAATTCACCCAAATGCTTCAGAAGTGATGATGACAGTATGATGAATCATACTCTGGGAGAAACCAAAGAGTTTTGTAAGGCATGGAAGTGATATCCAACAAATGACTGAAACAAGTTTGAAACCCTTAGGAGAAGAGTATAAATAGTGTATAAAAGTTATATATAAATAGTATAAACATTTTGTAAACAAAAGAATTTGTTTATCAAATAGACAGCTATCATACTTTACAGTGACAATAACTTATTTGGAAAAACAGTCTGGAGTAACAACCTCAAACACAGCTTCAGTACAACTATTAAAATTGGATTTATGATGTTAATGTGTGAGCTACCTGTCTGACCCTATGTGACCCACCTGAGAGAGACTCACCTGTATGGCTCCGCGTCTCTCTCTCCCCAGGGGAGGAGTGCGTCCTCGGGGTGGTGGGGCGGCCGGTGGTCCTGCCCTGCCTCTACCCGGAGCTGCCCAGCCTGGTGAACTTCACCCTGGAGTGGTGGAGAGAAGATGAGGTGGTGCTCCGGTCTGTGTGGCTGGAGCATGGAAACGTGGAGATGCTGAGCGCCAAAAGTGCCTCCATCCCAGCGGACGTGGTTCTGACCGGGGACGTGTCCCTGGAGCTGCCAGAGGTGGAGGTGCAGGAGGTCAGGGTGAACTACAGCCTGCACATCCTGACGGAGGGGAGTCCCAGGCCTGCACTGTGCACCGTGTGCCTGCAGACTGCAGGTCAGTCTTACACACACACACACACACGCGCACACACACACACACACACACACACACACAGAGGGCTTCATTATTCATATTTTGCAAAAAAGCAAAATGGAAAATTCTTGCTGTTGTGGGACTGACCTCCACCTGACACGGGGTTCAAATTCTAAGATCTGCTGTTGGTTCTAGAACAGGGAGAAAGGTAAAAATCTAACAAAGAGAAAAAATAAAAAGACGCTGCAAACTGACAAAATGGATGCAATCAGATGTCAAAGGTTAGTCCAGTGCATGTATATGGTACTTATAGCGCCATGCAAAATGCAAGCTTTGTATCTAACTCATATATTGACTGGAAGAAATCAAGCCTTCCATGTTGCACAGTTGTGATGATTGGAGGCTCTTACCCGTCTCCATCCGGACTGCTTCCAGCCAGTTTCAGCCCCCCGCTGCTGCAGAGGGACCCGGCCCCTGACAGCCCGGAGACGGCCTTCGTCTGCCAGTCCAGCGGCGGCTTCCCTGAACCCGCAGTTCACTGGCTCATCAACAACACGGAGAGGCCCCCCTCGGCTGCGGTCAGGACCATGAAGGAACCGCAGCCGAACTCCAACCTGTTCAACGTCACCAGCCTCCTCACGCTCAACATCTCCAGGGACGCCAACGTCTCGTGCATCATCGAGAACCAGCCCATGAACGAAACCCTGACCTCCACCAGCTGTGAGTGCCCAGTGTGTGCAACACTAGCAGACACGTAGCGGTTGTTTGATGATACCCCTGCCCTGTGGTCGATCGAGCATTTCAAAAGCCTTCTTCGAGTACGTACACTGATAACTATGTCATTCACTGTGCTCATAAATGTTGAATCCTGCCACGTCTCAAGTCAAGCAGGAAGTAGAATGTAACTGAATCACATAAACAGGCCATAATCTTGCCTCACACTATCATGGTATAATGTGAAAATAAAATACATTGAAGTGATATATTAATATATGTAAGACATCAGTAAAATGTGAAAAATCATGTTTTCATGTAATATCCTGATACTGAGCCCTTATTTGTCCTACCCCTCCTTCCTGAGTCCTTCTTCTTTAAGGACCAGATCATATTTTCCATTTATCCATTTATTTAATCCAACAGTCTGAATACAAACAATAATGTCCCAAGCCCAGAACTGTTTGTAAAGGAAGCTACCTCCAAGTCTTGGTAGTTTTTAGGCCCAACAAAGTTTAAATATTTATTAAATAATTCCCACACTTTTTATAGAGGCTGCAGTTGTTTAAATGAATTATGCATTTTGTTTTGCTTTTATTCCCTTTTACATGCAGCTGTGTGCCTGTGATAACTGGTTTGTGTGATGCTGGTCCCAGACAAACAGGTTATCAGTCAATCCAGGGTCAACATTTGCTTAGTGAAATTGGATCACACCTCTGATGCAAAGGAAGACCTTCCTCTGAACAGGCAGCAGAATAACCTGGGGCTGAATCTCTCTCTCTCCCTCTGCGGTCCCTGTCCGCCCTCAGACGGCGTGCAGACCAGTCCGGTCCAGGCGAGCCGGGCGTCCGAGGCCATGTGGATCTTCAGCACGGCGCTGTGCGTGGTGGTCGGGGTGTTGGTGGTGGTGGGCGTAGGATACCAGATCCACCTGGACAGGGTCAGTAAGAGGAAGAAGGAGGAGTACCTGAGGAGGGAGGAGGGGTCCAGAGGTAAACGCTCCCAGGATTAATTTGAGATGTTTCGTTGGATCCAGCAGACTTTTGTTCAAACAGGCCTGATGTATACAAGGGGACCTAGATAAAAACCATGGCTATATGCAGATCAGAAAACATAATCACATTCTCACTCATAAATACAAAAAGTAAATACAAAAAAAATGTTTCCTGACTTAACTAGTTACCATCATTTATCATCACTTCACTTCAATTTTATTCTAAGCAAAAACATTTTATCTAACCATGGTAACTACGATGAACATCATTGCCATCCTGGTTATAGCTAATAAATAAGAAGCTGATCATGTGACTGTTCAGTTCTGTCTTCTGGAGAAACCAAACCTTCAATGTGACAAACGTGGACATCCTATGTGATATGCCTCTTCAGCTCCTTTTGTCTTTTGCTCTCACCAGGACGCAAGAGGAAGAGTCCGTACGGCAGGAAGCAGGAGGAGGAGGAGGAGGAGGAGGAGGTGATGAATCCCAAAGAGACCGACGTGTGACAGTTTCTGTGGTGTGGACCTGTAAAAACAGGAACATTTGGCGTGAAGAGACACTGCGAGGGGAAGCGTCTGCTCGCTGGACTTTGATTCTCTCAGGGAGGAGTTGCTCCAAGCATCGAGGAAGATGCTCAAAGCCTCACCAGACATGTCGGCGGTGGCAGAAACGTTGTCGATGTCACACTAAATATTTCTAATCTTCCTAAAAGGGACTTAGAATGAAAAACATTTTTTTTACTGTAGCTTTGTTGAATGATGACTGTTATTCTATAGAATGATTGAATGTTTATTCCCTTGCCAAAGATGTACGGTAGACCCAAAAACATCACGTCACAATTTCAGATTTTGAAATGGCAGCTAAGAAATGTTCAAATCTGAACAGAGCAGAATTCATTCATTCATTCATATTCGCTTCTACCTAGGGGTCTCGCAGGGGTCTGCTGGTGCTTAGCTCCAGCTCACACAGGGCAAAAGGCCGGGGGGATAAACCCTGGACTGTCCATTGCAGGGCACATGCACCTGGACTATTTAGAGTCTCCAGTTGACTTTACTGCATGTTTTTTAACTGTGGGAGGAAACCCACACGAGAACATGCAAGCAGAGATAGCGGGCAGCATCTGGGATTGAACCACTAACAGCTGCACTACTGTGTGATGTAAAACAATGTGAAATAATGGGACATAAACCCCCACCTCCAAATAACTTGCTTCACCCACCTACTTTCAGGTACCTGAGTAAATGACTGGCCTCCTGGTTAAATGTCAGTGTACTCACTCCCAGTTCTTCCTTGGATGAATCCTGAGAATGGACGTGTATGTGCTCATGGCTTGTATTGCTGAAGTTAGTCCAGGAAAAAGTTGCTGAAGGAACGTAAAGTCACATGATGGTTCAAGTGAGTGGCAGGGAAGACAGCCAATCAGCATCAGATCAGTGAAACGCACTGATCTAAAAACATCTAAAAAGAAAGAAAGCATCTGCAGCATTTCTGATTTTCATAGCTTAAGAAATTGATAAAGAACCACAAAAAATGTATTTTGTCAAATATTTAATTTCACATAAAACTGTCAATTTTCCACCCATTCATTGAAATAAAACTAATCACAGTTGCATCACTGAGCTTGCGGTTCTCTAAACCTTCTGGCATTAGTGAATCCAGATGTTCCAGGATTTCCAGGAAGTGTTGCGGGTAAGAAAATATCCTGAAAAGGGTCCAAACTGCATCTCTCGTTTTCACAATTACAACAATTAAGTCTTTAGAGGACGACTGTCAGGTCATTGTTCAGCTTGACCCCTCCTTCACCTCCTCCACCGTGTAGATGTCGTCCCGGCGCTGGGCCGTGATGGGGATCTGCTGCCGGATGTCGTCCAGGTACTGCAGGTCTGGGAACAGAGCACAAGCACCAATAACCAGAGTGTAGAGCCAACCTACGCCTGACTGAGACTGATCTTAACATGCTCTCACCAATGTCTGCATAGATAATGGACTCCTCCGCTCCAGCCTTTGAGATCACCTCACCCCTGCAAACAAACTTTCATTATGTTTTTTTGTAAAAATGTAAGTGCCATTTCTCAAGCCCTACTTGCAGGAGCTGCAGGTGGGATATGCCAAGATTCAACTCTGAAGAATTGTGTTATAGCTACACCCGCCTCTATAATCCAGCCCTGCCAGAGTACAAAGACGGTTTCTGCTGTGCAAACTCATGGCGTGAGTTGGGACAGACACAAGGACGGGAGGGGCGTTTGTGTCGCCGAAATACTAGGAACAGAGTTGTTTACATCTTGTTCTTCATGTACCCCGGGGGCAGGACAGACCTGTGTACATATCTGTACTGCTAACTTGTGGTGACGAGGAACATGGAAGTATGCAGGAAGCAGGGTGCACGGTACGCCGTGCATGCAAGCCGCGTGCATGTGGAAGCTTGCACGGGCCTTAATGCTAAAGAGATCCCGGTAGGACTTTCCCTGCATTCGTTGCATAGCTGCTCTTGAGAGGCTATTGGCAAATGGTAAAGTGTGAGATGTTTAAAACCAGTTAACCAGGGACAGAAAACAGATGAAATGCAAACAGGTGTTTCGTTACCAGGGGCTGACGACGGTGCTGTGGCCCCAGGCCACGTAGGACGCGGTCTCGTCTCTGGCGGGAGACGCTGTGGCCACGTACACTTGGTTATCAAGAGCTCTGCAGACACACAACAGGATTTTATGAATGGACACACCTGGATTCTGGGTAACGGCTGCAGGCATGAACCTACTTCATCTTTCTGGTTCTTCTTCCTCCTCAGATAATATCTCACTAAATGTTCCATGACATCACGTCTCACATTCTGGCACACGCCAGGCTCAGGCGAGACCCTGGGGTTGCTGTGACATCTATTCTGGGTATTCTAGACGAACAGACCCACATAAGCCACTGACCTGCCCCTCTGGAGCAGCTCCCAGTGCGCCGGGCCCGTGGTCATGTTGAAGGCTCCGGGGTAGAGCAGCAGCCTGCAGCCTGAGGAGGACAGCAGCAGAGCACTGAGAGCCGGGCTCGGGCTGCTACACACCATGCTGCAGCTGCAGCACAAACAGACGGCTCATCATCTGGTCTGACTCCTACCTCGCCTGCTGTAGAGCTGAGCCAGCTCTGCAAACCTCATGTCGTAGCAAATCCCCACGCCCACTTTACAGAACGCTGCAGAGGAAACAGAGGAGATGTAAATGGACTGAATTCACTAATCTGAATAAATTGTGATGAGGGAACAAGATTAAATCCAATAGAACTCAAAGAACTTCAACTCAGTTATGCAATAGAAGGAAAGTATGAAGTCTGCTTTATATTTTTGCTTCAAAATATAGACAAATACATAATGTTAGTCTGAAATGTGTTCCAACATTGTCTCGAAATGTACAATAACAAGTAGTAAATTCTAAGCTTGGCCTCGATGTCCAAAATGTCAACGTTTACAACCCATTTTTTCTTCTTGTTTTTTTGAGCACAGTATGCAAATTTTTTCCTGTTTTTATTGTTTATTGTTCTTTCCAGAAGAAGTCCAGAAGAGGTCCACTCACGTGTGTCAAACATGGACAAACTGTTTCCCGGGCTCAGAGTCTCCGACTCCTGGAAGCGGATTTTCCCGGGAACGTCGATGTCAAAGAGGTGAATCTGGGTGGATGAAAGATTGAAAGATGAATCAGCTCTATATGTGTGTATGTGTGTGTGTGTGTGTGTGTGTGTGTGTGTGTGTGTGTGTGTGTGTGTGTGTGTGTGTGTGTGTGTGTGTGTGTGTTCGGACCTTCCTGTGCTTGAGGAGCAGCTCTCCATCAGGTCCGAACACCGTGCAGCTGTTGTACAGCTTCCCGCCGTCCTCCTCCGGGATGGATCCTGATCAACACACACTCTCACAGTCTCACTGTTTCTGCAATTTTGTTCTCAGAGTTTTTGGGGGTAAATGCACAGTCCATCATAGGACACACACTCTTCACTTTCACACTCACACTTGGCAGAGTTTAGTCTCCTTACAGCATGTTTTTGGGCAGTGGAGGAAACCAGGATACAAAGAGAAAAAATGCAAAAGTCCTCTGTCCATTTGGGATTTGAACCAGGGACCTTCTCACTAATCACTGAGACACTGTGTCACCATAGAACATAATTTTCATATAGTCTAGTTACCAGAGAACCTGTGATTTCCCTTGTTAAATAAGCTCATTGGGGGTAAGACGACACATGCAAATATTTTTTGTCTGATGGGGGAAGATCATGGCCCACCTGTTAAACCGGTTGCTATTGGCATCACAAACAAAGCGGAATATTTCTGGTCTCTTAACTGAAATCACACATTAACCCGGCTGCTGTTGGCCGTTAACTAAACCCATTCTAGATGCAGAATGAAGGCCAGCGGGAGACAAAGGGCACTGGCAATGATTTACACTGTTGTCTTTTGATTGTACTCAGATTGACTCTACATCAGAGACTTTTATTATAAAAAGACCTTGTTACGTGAAGTGTAGTTGTGTCAGCTCTTGGTTTCCTCAGATTCGTCTTATTGTCAGTTTCTAAAGACAAATCCATCCTGGAGACAGGATGCATGTTCCCAGTGTGGTCAGATGAGAGTCAGAGCAGCTGGACGGGCGTCCCTACCTCCCACTAGGTACACCTTGTTCTCCCGCGCTGTCTCCGCCAGCACCTGCGTGGACTCTCCTGGGATCCTCTCAGCATACGTAGAGAAGAAGCCAGTCCCGTAGGGAGAGTTGAAGCATTCCTGCATATATGACAGATGACAGCTGCATTCACTTCATGTCAGCTCATGAAGGACCATTGTCTTTTTATCTTTATCCAATGTATTTATAAATTAACTGAAGGATGAAAATAAAAATAAGGTTTTGTGGGAAAAATACTAGAACTCCCACCACATCATCCTCCTCCTCCTCCTCCTCCTCCTCATCTTCCTCACCGGCAGCAGCACCACCTGGCCGCCCTGTCCCGCCGCCTCCTTCACCAGCCGCCGGGCTCGGCTCAGGTTGTCCGACTTGACGCCCGTCACCTGCAGCTGCACCACAGCCAGACGGAACTCTGGGAATACATCAGAAAAGAGGTATTGATCATTGCAGGGTCGAATCAGAAATGCCTCAGGTGCTATATACAAGTGCTTTTTAAATCCTATTTTTTTGTGGGGATATAACTCTCTGAAGCCAGTCAGAGTAAAACCTGCGTGGTTGCCAGGTAAGCATAGTCAGTGTCTTGCTTGCTACTCACATGAATGATCCTGTGACTTTTCACTCCATGCTAAACGAGTCTTTTACAACAAGGAACATGTTCACTGACATTTTGCCAGAAACTTCATTTATTTGGACAGAGGTGGGTTTATGCAAATTACTCTGGAAATGATGCATGTTGTGCTTCACATCACACTCATATTTTACACCACATTCTGTCACATTTATACCTTAAATTTCAATATCTGATAATTATACACAAACTAAGGTGTATATGGTGTGCATGGACCTGTTGTAAATCTTAGGGTAAATACAGACTTTTGTTATTCAAAGTCACGGTTTAAGTGATTTCACATCGGAGGTCTCCTTTAAAATAGACAGAACTTTAACATTTAGTCATGTTGTAGACGCTGTTATACAAGCAACTAAAAAGAGAAGAAAAGCAGAGAAAATATTAAAACTACATCACAACGACAACCTTGTGTGGAACTACTATACAGAACTGACAAGTGCAGAAACCCAACAGAGAAGTTTGTACTCACTGGACATGGCTTTAGCTAAAGAGGACATGTGTGCAGATCGTCCTGTTTGCACAGTTTGTACAGCTGACTGATGACGTAGTTCCGGGTGGCTATTCTAGCTTTCAAATTAAGAGCCCGGCATCCTACCTCGGCTTTTGCTCTCTGGATATGTTCTGTAAAACAAGACACGGGGACACAAAACGTTCGAAGAGAACATGTGAAAATGTGAATTCATTATTGTGATACAAACAACACATGTTATAAGGGCTGAAGTTCAGAAATGTAAAGTACAGAAGCTTTTGTGTGAAGGGAAGAGGAGACGTTACGTCACAGTGGTTGGTGTTTTACAGCCAATCACGTTTCAGTTAAAAGTTTTTGCTCATTTTCTCAAGCAATAAAAAAAATCAGACTTGTATAATATACTTTGTCTCTGCCTGTCCGTAATGACCGACTCCCCTGACTCAGCCCATTTGGAATGGCTTCTTTGCTTCTTTTACAATATAGAAAACAATTCTAGACAGTCTTCCAATGTTGGTGTTATTGTGATTTTCTAAATGTCTTTTGAAGTAGATTCTGAGCCAGACCCTTCAGTTATCAGTTCCTCAGTATCAGTTATCATACCCTCTTTCTTGTCAGAACCACTTGGACGCTGTGTTGAAACCAGAACCTTCTGACAAAGTCTACTAACACCTACTACTGCTGCAGGGGTCTTACAAACACTACCAGCTTTATTCACCTCCATATTTTTCTCCTGTTTTTCTCGCTTGGTTCTGCTCAAGGTTTCTGACCAATAAAGGAAGTTTTTTTCCCCCCCATCACTCTCATTTACAGCTTGATCAGATGGGGATGCTGTTTACAGTCCGTCATAGACAGCAGAACTAAGCTAATGCTCTTCTTTGCCATTACATCTGAACATGACTTCAACTTTAGCTTTGTAAATAGCGTCTCACTGGCACATGGAAGACGATTGCATGTTCTCTCTGTTAAGTGATGAAGCATGAATGACTTGAGTTCAACAGGTGCAGTCCAATAATCTCCATTTATTAAAAACAGAAATGCTTAGAAAATAACAGCAGTACTGTAAGGTGCAAATTACACTTGAGACATGTTGCATTTAGACAAGTGGTGACATCCTTTGCCAGTGATGTTACTATGTGATGTAGAGACTCCTGGTCGAGGATCAATACTGAAGAATATCACAAAATTACAACACAACGCAGGGAGTACACAGGAATGCTATAAAACAACAGTGGAGTAGAGAGAGAGAGACCAGGTGAATGAGCCTTTAATTCAAGTTTTGTCTTTTTTCATCGCCCATATTTGAGATGTGCCACGTTTTTTTAAAGGTTCGCCCTCTCCCGTCAGGTCGTCTTAAAAGAGAAACAGAACAAAGCCCTCTGGACAGCTGTCAGGAAAAGCGCTGTGTCACTCTGAACCCAGGTCGCGTCAACACCTAGACGAGAGACGCGAATGAACGGGCGGGCAGAAGCAAAGCAGAGGAAGGATCTCGATCGGAGGGGAAGCTGCGGTGTGCCACGATGTGCTGCCACTGCCGGTGCCAGTGTCGCACATCGCAGGCAGGACGCCCAAGGCAACAGTGGCGAGCAAACCGAAACGGTTCAGGTCATAGCAACACGACAGAGAAGACAGACTAACTTAGAAACAGAGTACAACAAGTTCTTTCTTTGTACAATCCCGCTCTTCCTTCTTTTCAGAGCTGTGCCTACAGTTGTTGTCCTCATAACAGACATCTTTGCTTTCTTAAAGTTAGAATCTTGCAGATTTCTGTCATTTTCTTCACATGGGCACTTTTTTTTTAACTCTAGGGGACAAGAGTCACGTGTCCGTTCTGAGGAGGATGTAAAATACTGAGGTGCTCAGGCTCTTAATACCTACACTCACCAAACCTCCCTGTTGTCATACTGTCAGGTCCAGCGGGGCTGAGAACAACACTTTCCAAGAGCTACATCACACTGCTATGAGATGAGGTTACATCATAGTTATCATATGAAAAGAATAAGCAGAGACTAAATCATCTCTCACAAACGCTGTAAAAGGCTCACTTCTAAAAGAAAGAAAGAAAGAAAGCAAAGACAGGAGGAAAGAGAGAAAGAAAGAGGAGCTGGTTTCAAAGCCAGTCAAAGTTTCACTGCATATTCTAACTATTAGGATATGCTCAGCAAAGGTCTGTGCCGATATAGAGCAGAGTTTACACAATATATATATATATATATGTATATGTATATATACATGTCACATATTTATAAATGTCCTCAAATAACTCCTATTTAAGGCTGTCTGCTGGAAAACAAAAGGTATCAAAAACAGTTGTTGCGGTAGGAAACCTGCATCATGTGCCAGCACTGCTTTCTTTTTCACTGTGGTGGGAGGAGGGGGGTGGGGGGTGGAGGGGAGGGGGGGGGGGGGGTGAATGAAGAGTCCAGAGGTTGAGCGCTGTTGATGGCTGAGAGTCAGTGGCATGGAGGTGGAGGTGGAACGGGTCGATCGATAGCTACGTTAAGGCCAGAGGGACGTAAGGAAAACCCTGTGGTTAGATCAGCGAGAAAGCAAAGAGAAACGTACAGTATTAACCGATATGATTTAAATTAGTTTATGTGAACGTTTTGGAGCACCTAAGTATTTCATCACACACAGCCTGTCCCACAGGCCTGCAGTCTTCCCCCCCATCCCCCATGTCCCAAACACAGGGTGTCGCAGTAGCACAGCCCTGGAGTGGTCCAAAAGGAGGAGGAGGGGAGGGGGGGGGGGGGGGGGGGGGGAGGAGGAGGAGGAGGAGGAGGGGGGGGGGGGTGCAGCCGAGGGGAGCGGTGGGGGTGGCGGCCAGGGGACAGGGTCTCAATGTTTCACTCTTGTCTCACAGAAACTCTTCTTATAGTTTGTGTGTCCTGGCCTCGGGCCATGACGGCAGGGCGTCTCCTCCTGTTTAGGAGCTCTCCAGCGCGTCCAGGACCTTCATGATCTGCTGCTTGATGACCTTGGTGGCGTCGCCCGCGTTGGGTATCAAATATCTGAAGGAATCAAAGCAGAATATAATAAAAACGTTAGTTCAGAGGGAAACAGAGGGAGCAAGCGCTGGAGAACCAAAACAGTGCAAAAACTGTAAAAACTGTGAATGCCTGTTTCACAGAGGCCAACATGAGGTATTTTTTTTGCCCTCAGCTCAATGACATTCAATTTTCTGTTACAGAGGACGAAAGAAATATAAAAGTATTCACACTGAAAAAGCTGAGACCTGAGAATTTTGACTTAATTTCTTAAAATTCTTAAAACAAATTTGAAATAGTTAAACCAACGTAGGTTCATAACAATCAGCTTTTGCACAGATCTTGCACTTTAATGCTTATCTGGCAACCTACACATGGACCTGTTCCTCTGTTCCTCTGTTGTCTCTCTGTCTGTATCCATAAAAGGGTGGTTTGAGCATTTATATATTTTGTGGATAAACTAACATTTCTGGAAGCTGACTGGCTGCTCCAGTCTACTATGATGTTAATAAGAAGCTGGAGCATGTAGATCCAGGATTTGTTTTGTTAAAATATGACTTAAATCTGTTAATCTTTTTGCACTTTTGGAGAGAACCAAGTTAGACATTTCCTCCTCCCTCCAGTCCTAATGCTAATATAAGCCAACCACCTGCCAGCTTTTCATTCATCACATTTCGTTTCTCTATAAAAATGTAAAGTTAAAAAGTGCGTTCACCTCTCCACGGCTGAGATCTCCACCCCGGCTGAGTTGTTGGTGCCGAACTTGAACGTGATCAGTTCTGGGTGCTTCTTTTTGGAGGTGATCTTCACCACTGAGTTTAGTGCTTGTCTGGACTGGATGTAGGCGAATCCTTTCCTGGAGGCGATCTCCCTCAGGCAGTACATGTGAGTGGCTGTGATCAGCAAGTGGCTGGAGGAGTCAGAGAGCAGCAGAGTGAGTGTGAGCAGAGGAATGCATCCCCAGCCACTGTTACGCCTCCCGCTCCTTCATGCCTGTTGAGTCAGAGTCAAGCTGGCACGTGACGAGGCTGCGGCTCACCTGGGGAACATGTGACCCGTCTCCTTCACCTCGTTGCACGGAATGTGATGCTTCACGTCTGGCTTGTTTATCCACGTCTGGATGTTGACGATCTCCTTCCTGTCGTCGTCTGACATGGAGGAGCTGTCGATCTCGTCTGAGGGGAGAATCAGAGTCGTTTCTTTGCTTTTCAAAATAAAAGTCCGTCTGTTGAGAAGGTACTTTGAGTCTTTACCCTTGTTTTTACACACTTTGCTAAATTCATCTTTCAACTTCAATCACCACTTCAACCAGATTGTCTCGAAGCATACAGCTCTGCTCCATGTACCTGTATCGTACTCCTCCTCGTCACCAATACTGAAGACGGGCTTCACCCCGCGGTACGGTTTCCCAACACGGTCGCTGCTGCTCACGTGTCTGCAGGGGAGAGGCAGCAGAGCCACATCAGCATCAGCATCACTCAGGGCTGTGAAGGCTGGACGGTCACAGTCAACAGGAAGTTGCAGACGAATAGAAATGACGTGAGGCGAGCTCCAGGCGACAGTCTAAAGCCAACTACTGTCAGGTTACGCTGTGTGATATAAGGACAGTGGTTAGATGAGACATTCACAGTCCAGAGCAGCTAGAGGTTAGTCAGAGGATGATAGTCAGGGCTGGCTGGAGCACAGGCTAGGGTTGCTTTGTGTGGATCTCTGCTCTCTTAATGTTGCTGCACAGCCCGGACTATCATGGCACAGAACAATGAAATGGAGACGACAGACTGGTAACGGCAGCTCCAAGCAAAGAGCAGCGAGGCCGAGCCTCTCCCTACACACAGCCTCAGGGACTCAGACCAGAAGAAGCTGTGATGACGTCCTGGATGGCCACAGCAGCTCTGGTGACGTGAACTAGTCAGCGGTGCTGGATGTTGTTAGTGAAAGCCAGAGATCAGGACCTGAACATGTGCTGCACTCAGCCTGCCCACACTGGAGGGGGGGGGGTGCGCTTCCATTACATCTAGACAGGTACAAAACCTAAATTATGTAATAAATAAAATGTAAAAATTCTAAAAATATTGCTTAAACATTGTACCGTATAAAGTGTTGGACATCATTTAAAAAACCCCAGCAATAACAGACATTGATGAACTAATAAATACCATAATACTAATAAAACGTCTCATGTTTTCTATTGCTTAATAGTATTCAACAGAATAATTTCCCTTTGGGCATTAAGTAACAATCTCGTAACATGATAGAGCACATTATATTTTATGAAGAATGTTAGGAAGAGAGAAATACGATCATATACTATGAAATATAAAAAAGTAAATCTACATAGGATTAAATATATATAATAAGATTTTGAAAGATGACTTTCAACATTGACATGTCATGATATAGGGGGTCATATGACCAGTTCACTTCAAACATGAAGAGCAGGCTAAACTTTTTCTAAATCTAAGAGAAATATCAATTACTTGAAATATCATATAAAACCATGGAAACAAACCGTTTTTGAATGCTTATCTTCCATCACAGTGGCGTCTCAGACTAAACATCCTCAGTTGCAAGTAGCAATATTTCTGAATTGAAAGTTAAGAAATATCACTGCAAAAACTGCAATGGAAACGCACCTAGTGAGTGTGTGTGTGTGACAGACTCGCAGTGTGAGTCACAGTGTATGTGTGTGTGTGTTGTTCCATGAATGAGGGGTGTGGGCAGAGATGCTGGTGCTGAGCATGCGTTAATGTGACACAGGCCGATGCTCCTAGGAGCCCGGGCTGGGGCCCCGGAGCGGGGGCTGGGGCCCCGGACGGGGGCTACAGCCAGTGAGCATGCTGGTGACAGACAGCCGGATGGTCAGGGAGCTCTTACCGATCTGGAGCCACCTTCTCTGGCCAGGGCAGATTGAAAGATATTCTAGCATGGAATAAGGCACAAGGACGGGGTGAACTCAAAATGCAAAAAGAAAAAAAACAAAAAAAAGCTGCAAATGAAATGTTAGTGGCACGCTGGCAGTTTGATATCTGAACTCATTAAATGTACCCTTTAAAACCATTTAGTGGGATTTATTATATAGCAAGAGGCTGTTTACAAGACAGCGCTTTTAGGTCAAAATGCAAAACCATTGTTGCTTTGTTGCTTTTGTCTGTCTGGAACAATATGGAAATGAGCCCCAGAGTGTAAAAAAACTGAAAATGGCGCTGTTTCCATGGAGACGAGGAAGACCCATGTGCACTAAGGTTACAGTCAATTACAGGGTGTCTGCAAGCCTGACCCCAACCCAAGCTCATTACAACACCTTTTTAACATTTCTTAATGACCTCGTCACCATTTCAAGCAACAACACATCTTCAACAAACACACAACTCTCCAAACAGTCATAGCTGCCTATCAAAGCTATAGAGTACAACCATAGAGCAGAGCTCAGATCAGCTGGGGAGGTACAAAGCTCCATAGAATGAATGAGACACTGTCGTGTAAACAGGGCCTGAGCAAGTCAACACAAACTGTCAGAGACTAAAGGGTAAACGTGTGTTTTAGCTGTGATGGATTCAGACTCACCTCTCTACAGGGGTGGAGGTGTTCTCGATGAAGCTGATCATCTTCTCCTTCACGTTTACTGACTTGGACTTGAGAGCAAACGTCATTTTGTTGACCAGGGATTTGACGCCTTTGCTGTCTCCAGGGCTGCTTAATGACTCCCCCTGTATCATGGAGATGTTTTATATTTGAGATGTGTCCATCCTACAGCTGAAGACAACGACTCAGTAGAAGTTAACTTCCTGCTTCCTGGCCACTTACGTCAGCAGAGCTGAGGCTGCTGTGAGAGCCGGACGTGCTGACGATCCAGTGGAGGTACGAGGAGTCCAGACCCTCCACGTTCATGTCTACCAGGTGCTTCTGGAGCGCTGCAGACACACACATCTGCTTTCATATCTCAAAAGAAACAATGCCTTCCAGCAGAGGACATGCAAGCGCTGTCAACAGTAGAGTACGAGAGTACTGAAGAGCTGCTTCTTACCCATGAAGCCTCCTTTAGCGATGCTGACGTATTCTTTGCTTTTCTGGAACAGAAAGCCACCGATCATTAGCAAAGCTGTCGGCTCACAACACAAAGTGGTGAAACACATCCCGTGGCTCCTCCCTGTCCCTCACCTGCAGGAAATGTGCCAGCACCATGTTCATGTACATGTCCTCCTCCTCCCTCCCGCTGCCCATGAAGCACAGGTGCTCCCCGCTGGCGATGGAGCCCGACTCCAGGGACTGTTTCTGAGCCTCCAGCAGAGACTTCACAGAGAGTGCAAACTCAGAGGGGTTCTGGAGCATCTGAGAGGGGGGAGGAGACCAGTCTGTTACTCACACACACACATTACACACATCTGTATCAGGGACCTGGAACGGTCGAGTGGAGTATTAACAGAACGCTGGTTTCATCAGACCAAGAACTAGGGATGCACAGGCGGACATTTCACCATAAACTTCACCAGCAGAAATGTAAAAATTAGACCATAATGACAGTTTTTAAACTATGGTTTGGGACAAATCAGTGACCGGCATCTTTTCCACCTCATTCCGATCCTTTGAAAGTTACGTGATGGGACTGGGGACATGCCTAGCACTGCCTGCCCTCACCAGGTCTGAGTCCAAGTGGAAGGCCGTGGACAGGTGACCGGAGTTGTACTGCTCCGCAGGCCGACAGTCCACCACGAAGAAACGCACCCCGTCCTGAAAGGGAAGCCCATGGTTATCACACGTCCTCAGTCAGTCAGCTCACAGACAGCTGCCTCCTCAGGAGGGTGGAGGGGGGGCTGACCTGCTGCAGCTGGTTGGCCTGCAGGATCTCAGGGACAGACACCAGGAGACACAGCGCCTGACTCAGGTCAGTGTCTTCTTCTTTCAGAGCCACCAGGCTGCTCCCGAACAGATTCTGGTTCATCTGGGGGGGAAAAGAACCAAAAGGAAATAATGGCCTTGAAAGAATGCGTTTCCTTGTCTCTCTTCAGTCCTTTGTTAGTGTCTCATCCCGGCTGCCTCCTTAAACATTAGGACTCACACAGACTCACCTTTCGGAGCGACAGGGGGGTCTTGCTCTGGTAATACTGAGCCAGAGAGAACAAGTCCTCGATGTCTTCAGACTCTAGGTGAGACGGGGACGTCTCAAGCATTTCTGTGGTGAAGAATGGTGCATGTGAATCAAGAGTTTACCGGGACACTAAAGATTGCTAAAAGATGTGAAGTCAGACTTACTGATGATGTCTTCTTTGCTGTCGGCTTCTTGTGTGAGGATGGTCTCTCTGAGGGGAAATTAACACAGAGATCACACTGACATGACACTTAACGTAGCGTGTTTGTGTATCCAAGGTCCCGCCAGCTGCTGCCACCTACTTGGCATTGACGAGGATGATGAGCATGAGGAAGAAGATGAGGAAGGGGTCAGCCTGCTGGAGGTAGAAGTCCCACAAGACCTGGGTCACTTCAGGAAGGCAGTGGGAGGAGAACAGACTGCCCATCTACAGAAGTAATGTCAACAGACAATAGACACATTAAAACATAGAAGATAAGTTTCAATCATTCCAAGATATGTGCAAAACATTCATATTGCAATCATTTATTAACGGGTAATACATTTTTTAAAAAGTCTCAAATGTGGCTGAAGCATTTTTACACTCATGACAATGTCAATTTAAAAGTTTATAGCAAACATTCACAGTTCAGCAGACGTGATGAACGGGGTCAGTTCACTTCAGACACAGTGGCACAGTGTTACACTGCTCCCACAGTGTCACAGATTTACAGCTCATGTGCGAAACCTCTGCAAGTACTTCCTCGAAATTTGAGAAATATCTCCTTTATTTTGCGCAAGAGGAAAAAACACTGTACTGAAATGCAGCTAGGTTGATAGTGTGGGTGCATGTGCAGGGGGAGGAGCACGGACCCAGCTGAAGGCGTAGGAGTCAGGTGTGATCTTTTTGGTGTCCAGGAAGGAGCAGAGCTCCGGCTCGTGGTACTGCAGCAGCAGTCTGTACAGGTGGAAGGGTCGGCCGTTGGGCTGGCAGTCCCTGAAAGCGACACAGACGTTACCATTCAGCTTCTGCTTTCAGGGAGTGGAAGCAGAGGGAGGGCTGAGACGGGACTCGGACCTGGGGATGTATTTGTTCATCATGGCGTAGAAGCAGTTGTAGAGGTCGCTGCGGGGGAGCCGCAGCCCCAGCAGCGGTTTGAGCAGGTGCGGCCAGCTCAGCTCCGGGGTGAAGGAGATGTTACGCGACTTGCAGTAGAAAGTGATGACAGACTCAACGTCGGACACCATTTCACTCCCCTCCTCCTCCGACACTCCCAGCTGATCTGAACACAGGGAGCAAACAGAGGAGTCGGTCCTGGCTTCCTACAAACATCTTCTCCAGGAAACATGACACTGTGCACTGATAATAGTTTAACAGTCCAAATGTCTAAATAACACATGAAAATAGCATTATTCCTCAGTCCCTGTGTTTTCTGGTCATTGTTCTAATAACAGACGTTCTATTTTGAGCTGAACCAGATTCTGCTGTCAGGCGCCAGATGAGCCGACTGATGAAAGTCATTTGTTCGTAGATTTGAGACCTCAAATGAACATTACCGGTCTTTCTTGTCTCCTGCGTGTGTGTGTCCCAGCTGTTTCCTCTACCTGACACACACTCTCTCCAGAAGGTGTTGGAACATGTCCCGAGGGTGTCCTGAAACTTAGCATCTGTGACGTGTGCTCTACGCTGGCGTCTGTATGCACCAAGACCTGGATTTCACCCCTCGTAAAAGGGTGAGCTATGAGATGGACTGTTAAAAATAATCTAAGAAAGCCTTACAGAGGCTTTATCCAGGCATACATAGATATATGATGCAGGGTCTATGTTCTGGTGCTTGCAACCTTGATCCATTGGATCACTTCCAGTAAGTGTGACTGGGCCGGGCAGCGCTCTCACCGATCAGCTGCTGGCTGCGGTTGTGAATGAGTGTCTGTTCTGGTAAATCGAGGACGCCGTCCCACGGAGCCAGGCTGTCTCCTTTTCCAGAGACGTTCAGCGCGATCTGCAAACACCCAACAAGGAGTCACTGCAAACATGAGGCCACCGAGTGACAAACGGACACATGATGATCACATGTCCACCACTGTGACGGATCTGAAATCTGTGACTCAACTGCTGCCCTGAAACTGGAGGTACAGTCAGATGTAGCCGAACTGACTAAGTGACCATTAAATAAATGTTACCTGCGGACTAGTAACACTTGAATTTAATGGTTTAAAGATGAACTGATTTCATACATTTACCCAATGGGAACAATGGCAAGAAATGCAACAACAATTACACTGACTATTACTCATTTGCTCTTTATCTGTGGGTGAAATGATAATAAAATGTAAAATCTTTAATTACTTGCTTTTCATTTGCATCAATAATCTGACACAAAGCAACAAGCAACTATACAATAAACTGTTCTACAATGCAAAGGGCTCAAAACAGCAAATATTTTGTTTTAATGGATACCATAAAAGTAACCTCATGTAAAGCAGCTTAACCAAATGGTTCAGTGGATAATGATGCTTTTAATAGACCAGCATTTTTCATTATCTGCAGGTGGCATTTTTTATCATACAGACTTACAGTACAGCCGTGTCCAAAATAGATCCTCACAGCATTTGCAATGAAAATAAACTGCAGGTGTTTATCTTTAAACAAAACTGAGGCCTGAACCTGAGGTGTGTCATAAGGTGGTGACAGCCTTTGGTGTTGGATCCTGAACACCTGGGACTCTGGTCATTCCAGTCTGCTGACTTGCTTTTGATGAGAGACATTTACAGGATGTGACGTGGCGGTACCATATCTCACCTTCCACATCTTCGCCCTGTGTTGAGCTGAATGCTCCTGGACCTGAACAAGGCCTCGCTCCATCTCCATGTCAGAGCTGCCAGAGTCCAGAGCCTCAGCCAGATCGTGGTCCCTGAAATCACATGAAAAAAATCAAGCAGAGAATTAAATGCTAACGGACTTGTCTTCTGAGACAATCTGTTTTGGAAGATACATTTAAAATGTGTGACATGTTGTTGAAGGCAGCACCCAAAGCTTCAATCTCCTGTATGCTCTAAATGTAAGTAATGAAATACTTTATCTCAGAGTGCAGTTAAAACTATATCAACAGTGAGTTTAAGGGAACTACTAAGAGAAACGACTTAATTTAGAGGTCTATCTATGTTCACTCTGAAAGAACAAGATCTTGAAGTGGTAGAATGAGTTTTCTTAAGAAAAGCAGGTGAGTCGAGCTGGTGCCCTCCTGTATTGAAAGGACCCAGCTGAGATAGTTTGGCTATCTGACCATGATGCCTCCCAGACACCGCCCTGGGGAGGTGTTCCAGGCATGTCCATCTGCCGGGAGACACACATGCAGACCCAGGTCACCCGGGAGAGATTATGTCTAAACTGGCCTGGGAATGCCTCAGGATCCATCCAGAGGAGCTGGTGGACCTGGCCAGGGGAGAAGAGAGGGGTGCCTGGGCTAAAACTACTGCCCCCATGACCCAGACCCACAAAAGTGACTGAGAGGTTTCCTGGTAGAGATAAATTCATCGCACTGGGACTGACTATAAAGAATCCCAGGAGTTGTAAATCGTGGCAACTAGACCACCTGTAGGTTCTTGAAGATGTTTAACCTTTATCCTAGAAGCCTCTTCAGTTCTGACTAAGCTTGTGGGGAAGCCCAGGATTTAACCTTTGTGGAGTCTTGACCAGGTGAAAGGTCTTCAAGAACCTACAAGTTCAGCAGCCACAATACAATTCATGGGATTACAATGAGCTGGATGAAGAATTTCCACAGTCATGTATTTTAAAAAGAGACTACTGGGGTCTCTGACTTCAATTTGTGTTTGTTAATATGGAAAAAAAATGTCCTGAACATGTATTTTTCCTTAACAGGCATCCTCAAGAATAGACAATGAGTCCAGCTGCCACGAGTCAATAACTCTTTGTATTAAGATGACATACATGAATGAGAATCTCTAAAGATAGGACAACAATAATTTATGAGAGATTAGGACCTGATGAATTCAGTTTATGCTCGTCATCAGGTGATTTTCCATTACAGGCAGATTATCATGACACAAACAGATACAGGAATAGGTTTATGGTGGGAGTTTATCTCCATTACGCCCACTTCTTCACCCACACATCTTTTAGACAAGCCTTGACAAATCCAATACTTCACAAACAACTTCTAGATTACTAAAATAATCTGCCGTGGCTATGGTTACAGTGATTATGTTCTAGTCCGGTGTTAAGTACAGAGGGAACAAACTGTGGCTCGGCTTTAAAAGCCGTGGCTGGTTAAAGGGAAACAGCTACTCCATGTTAGCCTACTGGCTAGCCAGCGCTATCTACACACTTCACAACAAAATATAATGCAAATATACCCACTTTTGTGGCTCTCTCTCAGTTCTGTGTAGTTTAATTCCGTCTTAACGTCTATTTTAACACGAGTAGTTTGGATTATTATCAATACCTCTGACGGTGCGGAGCTAACACCGGGCTAACACCCTCCGTCAGCAGATTCGGCTCGGTCAACAGGATCGTATTTAATCTATTTAGATCGAGTTCTATCGCAAGAAGCCGACGTGACTGTAATATATATAGTAGAATTAGTCGTGCAATAATAAAACGTCTCACCAACTCCCCTGAAGAGCTTCTTCCACGGCTTCCGCCATTGTTGTGTTGACGCAGACACGTCACGCGCCGTAAACACGACACAAGTGTCGCGCGACGCTGTCATCGCCATACATGAGATCAGTTTAGATTCAAGAGGCAAGATTCTTTTATTTGTCGTATCGTGTGTAAATATAAACGCATTGCTACGAACCTGACTGTACAAAGCAAGACAAGAAATAAAACAAAAATTTAAAAGCATGATATATGTACAAATATTGTATCGTTGTATCCTGAATTTCCTGAAGGGAACCTCCCAAAGGATCGATACAGTGTCTGTCTATTCTATTCCAATTCATATTCGATGTGTCTTAGCAATATCATCTAAGATGTGGTCTGTATTAAACGACAGGTAAAAAAAATAGTCAAAAAAAACCATAATAAAAACTTCTATAAATTGTTTTCTTCTTCAGCGCTGTGGAGACGTTGAACTTCCTCAGGAGATGTGAGTGGTCCATGTCAAATCCTCAGAAATGATGGTTTGTGAGATAGTTGTAGCTGCTGACTGTCTCCACCGGGGTCCCACAGATCGTGAGTAGAATCTGGTGATTCCTCTTTTCTGCACTGTACAGGTAAGCGTGGAACTAATTGGAAGCGCAAAACATAGTAAGTGCAAATGTCTTGTCTTATATGCTGCAGCTTGGAGTTGCTGTTTGCACCTGATAGCAAGGGTAATTTCTTTCAGCAACTGCACTTTTCATAGTAACAAAAGGACAGGTATCGCTATAAACACAAATGACACCAACATTCACCCCCTGAAAGCGACATCACAATAAATGGAATGGGGCTCTATTATTCACACCTCAAGCCTGAATAAACACACTTCAGATTAGATTGTGAATTGCAGATTTCCTCACATTTGCGATGACATATCAAATACTGATTGAGAACAGAGTCCGAGTATGGGAAAGAGGTGACATTTCTTACACTGTACAATGTGAAACCAGAGCAGACTTTCAGAGGTGAAATTCAATATCACTTTATTAGAATTCATATTCTCTTTCACTTTGGTCACCGTACATGTCATTGAATTTCAGCGTAACTTCTATCAAATATTCAAAATTTAGTCGGCAGGTTTTTCCATCAATTTCTCAGGTGGTTTGGTCTCGATTCTTGAGTTTCAGAAAGATGATTTTTGTTGAGAAGTCACAACCAGCAGCAGTTTTGTGTGCATGATTTGGTTCTTCAGTACCAAGCTACATGGGTGAAGTCACGTTAGACCTTAATCTAAGTTCAGTGTCGTTTAAAGCAGAGAGTGTTCACACAAACATCCAGCTGCGGTGGCTCATTTTACCTATTTATTTTACCTATTTTACCTTATTCTGCGACTCAGAACCAGATCATGCATCACATTCCAGGAGAATCTCAGGGCTGCATACAAGTTGAAAACAGTAAATTGTGAGAATATAATTTGAAACATAGAGGGGAAAAACAAACAAAAAAAACCAAATGTGTTTGTAACGATACTCTGTCCAAATATGGAACCAAATGTCGCACAAAAAATAAATGTTTTACAATAAAATAGAAAATAAGTTGGCTTTCCTCATTGTTCTAGGAAAAACACTGAATATTCAATCCCTTGTGACATCTTCTGATACTAAAGGTAATTAAAAAAAATATAATTCTCAGAAAACTAAAGACATGGAGATAGTTAAGATTTTCTAATCAAGTGTTTTGCCCAAAGTCTCTTCTAGCTGGGAAATTCCTAGTGTTCAAGACAGCACGAGCATTGCATTTACATTTATTTATAAAGTGAACATGCTGCACAATGTATATAAAAAAGGAAACAGGCAGTCCCAAAATTAAAAAAAAGAAAAAAAAAACACTTCGGGATGCTAATCTGAGCTCTGTGTTAGCCCACGTCCATGGGATCAATTCCAGCATTACAAACACAGACATTACACATTTGACTACAATTTTAATCTTGCATTCGGAAATGATTATGCATGGTACAACATGACAGGAGCTGAATAAAACCACTTTAGATCAGCATAAATTAATGAGTGAACAGTCCATTAGAATGCTATAAAGCTCTCACAGTATTTTTTGTCGATTTTAAATGTCACAAAAGCTTCAACTGGTTCAAAGAACTGCGAGTGTTTCAATTCTCATAGATAGATATCGTTACTTTAGACAGGTACACATGACCATACATGTACGATTCTCTGAACGTGCTGCAATCATTCTCTTTCGATGTTCTCTGTTTGGATTATGTTTCAGCTACAGGTCACCCACCCCACCCACAGACCACCCACTCACCCTGCGGTCTGGTTCCCAGGCTTACATGTGACTAGAAATTCTTACATCAAACCCCCTTTAATGTGACGTAAACATGTTAGGTTTTGTGGGCTCTTCTTTTTTTTCCTCCTTATAATCCAGTACACTTTTTAAACAGATCAAAATTAGGTCGGACAGTTGCACTTTTAACAGTTAGGTTGAGCGATGCAGAGGTTGGCTATCGGCTGGTGGAGACCTTACAGCGTCGGGGGCTTCAGCCCATACTTTCTGGCCACTTCTGTCTGGGCATATGCTGCATCACACAGTGAGTACAAATGGGCCATCTCCATCTCAGACTTAGCCAGGTTAATCGCCTTGTTGAACATTTCTATCGCCTTGTCCAGATTTCCCCTGAAAGGAAAGCGTTTCGGTTATAGCGAGCTCTCCGATTAGTCTTTTCGTGCTTGGACAGAATCAAGTTGTGAATCTCACCTTTGGACTTCGATGGTGCCCATCGTTTCATAGGCAAAGTCACACTTGTTGTCGATCTCGATGGCTTTGCTGATGAGCTCTAGGCCCAAGTCAAGGTCTTGTTTCCACTGAAGCTGTAATAAACTAGACAAGCATAAACAGATGATTAAATCACATACTTGAATCACTTCATTTTAACTCTAAACCCTACAAAAAAGGGTGGAAAAAAAAAACCTACCCCTTATGAACATATGTGGTAGCATTGTCTGGTTCCAGTTCAATACACTTGTCGTACATCTCATCTGCCTTTCCAAACTGCTGCTGATCAGTCAAAGCCTGAAAACAAATGCACAAACAGCCATATTTACTGCACACTTTCCATCTATCTGATACAATTCACATACATCAAATAAATTGTGACGATCACATCGGGTGTGGAATGTGTACCTGAGCATAAAGAGCATAGCCCTCAGCACACTTGGGGAACCTTCTGATAACGTCCTCAAAGCCATCGATGGCTATCTGGACTTGTGATGGGTTGTTTCCAGTATAAGCTTGTCTGTACTGAAGAACATATGAGAGAGAAGCTAAGGTGTGACAGCTGCTAAATGCTGCAGGCAGCAGGGATGACTGGAGCAAAGCAAGAGAAATAATTTGGCCGTTTGATTCTTAAGTTTTCTCACAAGAGCAAAGCACTTCTGTGCCTGAGCCAGAGCTGAGTCGGGCCTGAGCATGATGCACTCGTCAAAGTCTCCCACCGCCTCGTCCACCTGGTCGAGCAGGATCTTCAGCTGTGGAGACACACATGTCAGGCTAGATATCATATATCTATCGTGAAGACATAGATGTGTTTTACACATCAGGTCCCATATTCGCACATCATTCATATTGGACATTGGATTTTTATTTCTACCTCTGCTTTTTGTCAAATTTTACCAGCCTTACAAGATTTGTGTTACCTTACTTGATGTTTACCAATTGGCTGCTACTGGGACCTCAGCCTACAATTTTTCATGTAAGTGTAAACTGGAATGACAATTAAAACTCTCTGAATCTGGCTCTAGTGTTGAACGCAATGTTATAGAACACTTAATAACTCTAATAACAAGTGCCTCAGATGCTATTTTACAAGCTCTTTAACAAGATGTGGGAATATACAGTCCATGCACAGATCCCTTTTAGGTTTTGTCTGTGAACCAAGCCAAGGGTTTACTCCGATTGGCTGTCTCGTCTGCTACTCAGTCATCTGCCTTCAATTACTCACACATCAGAAGAGAGGAGGGTATACGTGAACTACTTTGGAAGTTAATCATACTCGTATTTTAAATCACAATCCAATTCTGCTCTCTGCGACCCTGTTAAGGTAGAGACCCTGGTCCTTTTAATTCAGAAGTAGTGAGTAGAGAGATTTGGTGCTGCCAACTCCACCTCATTCGTGACTTTTCACATACTAACACGGCACACTATTCACTTTCACATTCACATTCAGGAAGAAGTATCTGGCAGCGACTCACAGGCAGCCGGGAGTCGTGGAAAGAGTTTACAGTGAAAGGTTCTTCAAGAAAAAAAAACTTCAAAGAACATCTTCGTCTGCAGAGATAATTCTGGCCCTTCTACGAATCTATTTGACAACTGCTTTGAACCACACACCGTCACAGCATCAAACATGGCGACTGAAACGTCGAGGCAAGTACAACGTCAACCAAGCATCATCCGCTCCTACCTGACCCCTGTGGTGATAGACGTCTGGGTTGCGTCTGTCGATCTCTGCTGCCGTGTTGAAGTCTTGTGTGGAGAGCAGAGGCTGCTGCTGCTGCATGTACATGCTCCCACGCTTGATCAAAGCGTTTGCTCGTAGCTGTAAAGGGAGAGCCGGAGGGTTAGGCTTAAACAGGAGCTGAATTGCCCTGGTTTGTGTGTGTGTGTGTGGAACAGGTCCCGTACCTTCACATTGGCGTCAGCCATGTTGATTACGCGGTCCAGGTCGGGCTGAGCAGCAGTAGCGTTTCCGATCAGCAGGTAGAAGGTGGCGCGCAGCAGCAGGGCCTCGGCCGTGTAGCGGCCGCCCGAGTCGATCTCCTTGGTGCATTCACTGATGATCTTGTCGTAGTTCTCCTCCTCCATGTACTGCTTTGCCTTCAGGTAGCCAGAGCTGGAAAAAAAGGTGAAAAGAAAACAATCAATCTACTGAGTGATAACACACAGTCTGCAAACAGAGCTTTCTTTTGCTGTGTTGCGTAAGACAGAATAAACCAGTGTGGAGCTGCTTGGCTGATATATCTGAACCTGACTGGTCCAGTTCCTGGTCTGTGTACTGCCAGCACACAGCAACATGCCGTTTCATCCAGCAAAATATTTGTCCAACCTGTTGGGCTGTTCTGGAGAAAATCCTCATTGCCATTTCAAGCTGTAATCAGCAGCACATCTATAACTCACTAAACAGTCGTAGTCTGCAATTAAATCTGTAGAGCACACCCACAGAATTCAGATCAAGTGGGAAGGGAACAAAGCCCCAAAAACAAATGAAACCAAAGGCAAAGTTTATACTTTTGGTCACAACTTTCATTTATTCACCATAAGTGCCCCAGACCTTTTGCAGTCAAACTATTGAATGTCAACAAAATGTAATATCATAATGAAAACCTTTTAATAATTTTTAAGGCCCTCAACTTTTCAATACTTTAAATCCCAGCAGATGCCCTAACATCGATCTTTTCTGAACGTTCCCTCACCTCCCAGAGACCTCGGCTGCCTCTCCCTCCTTGTCCTTGTCTTCGTCTTTCTTCTCGCCCTTCTGCAGCGGCTGTGAGATGATGTCATCAGCAAACGAGCTGAAGTAGGACTTGATGAACTGCGGCGAGGGCATCATCGGTTCACGGTTCTACGGAAGAGTCAGAAAGAAGAATTGAGACACTCATCATGATCGTTCAGAGACATAAAGAGGGCTGAGGGCGAGGGGGTGGTCGCTGCATCGAGAAGTGAGCAAGCACCTTGTATTTCTCTTTGGCCTTCTCCTTTCCCAGCTGTTTCAGCACTTTGTCTGCCAGCAGCATGCTCTGTTGGTTCTGGAAGGCCTCGAGAATACACACTGCGGTAACATCTGGAAGACACACAGGGAGCAAATCAACTCTGATTATAAAGTCTATAAAAAAAACTCAAAAACTTAACTTAAAGAAAACTTAAAAATAAAAACTCTGGGGTGATGCCAGCAGAGCAGCTCACCCTCTAGGCACTCCTTCTTGTTGTCTAGTTTTTCCAAAGCTTTAGCCCTCCGGAACAGAGCCTTAACGTAGCGTGGATTCAGTTCCACGGCTTGAGAGCAGTCCTGGACCACTTCTGTCCATTTCATCTGGAACAGTATTCACAGACTGGTTAGAGGCTGAAATGTGTCTCCATTCCAACAAACAACAGTGCTGAGAGCTACAGAGCTGGTTAATTAACATCGTATTCATCATTTATGGAAATAAAGCAGTGAAAAAAAAAAATCACAGTAATAGTCTTGCAGTTTAACCTTTAAAACCTTTAATACAGTTGCATGCAGGTGTCCAGGTGACGGTTTACAATTTATTTGTGACCTCATGTACCTGGCTCCAGGTCACGCTACTGTCCACACTGTGGGTAAGTTTAAAAAATGTGTCTGATGAAGGACCACATATGAAATTGGGCTGAATCTGGTCTGAAAAGATCAGTTTTTGCCTGATTACACTGTCACAAAGAAAAGGGGATCTGGGTCACACTGGGCCTGCAGTGTAAACATGGCCTTCTTGACTGATGAGAAGACTGAGATACCAACCTGCTGTTCATAGGCTGCTGCTCTGTTCTGGTAGAACGTAGACAAGTCATTCTTCTGCTCCGTGGGACACAGACCAATGGCCTCTGTGTAGCACTGGATGGCGTTTTCATACTTGCCAGCCTTGAAGTACTTGTTACCCCTGTTCTTTGCTGCTTGGGCCCGCTCCGATGGGCTCTAAAGAGAGGGAGAAGGAAATGGTGATTGATTCAATAGTCTGACTCCTGAATCGTCTTGCAGGGAGCTGCACAGATGAATCACACATATCTGATTAGAGGTTGGATGCCAGTAAATCATTTCAGAGAAACTTGTGAGAACATTTACACCTGCTGTGAGATGGGGAAGAAAGAAAGAAAATGAATGGCTAATAGCTGCTTAATCAGTTCACATAAAGTCTTAACTTAATCTTGTCAGAATTCTCTAAATAATGATGGTTCAGATCCTCTTTCTCACAGTTAAGATAATATGAAATAATATATATATATAAATTATATATAGATAATATGAAATCCTGGTAATTACAGAAAACTACAGCCCCTAGAGAAACAAAGAAGACATTTTAACAGAGCGCAATTGCTGAAAAATCTAAATAGACACAATTTCTCCACCTTTTCCTCTGATTTCTCTGTAACAGACATGCCCGAAACATCTCTCTAGGGAAGTATCTGGGAGCCATCCAGACCAGGTCTCTGAACCACCTCAGATGGCTCCTCTCATGAGGAGGAGCAGCGGCTCTGCAGATACCTAAGCTCCTCACTCCATCTCTAAGGCTGAGACCAGTCACCCCATGGAGGAACCACCTAGTACATGTTCATCCAGCCATTATCTGACCTGCTCTATAGACAATACAATCGCAGGGGGTCTGTGGGTGCCCATCTCTAGCCCTTATGGGGCGAAGGCAGGTAATTCACCCTTGACAGTCTCTCCCATTCAGTCTCTAATCCTTGATGCATGTTCTTAGACTGCAGGGAGAAACAGGGGAAATCCACACACACACACACACACACACACACACACACACACACACACACACACACACACACACACACACACACACACACACACACACACACACACACACACACAAGTCCCCGGACGGGATTCGAACCAGGGACTTCCCACCGCGAGGTGCCGTTCAAGCAGCCACGAGCAGCAAACTGAAAGCAATGACAGCTCCTTCTCATGATATCTTATCAAGCCGCCTTGGCATGAAACGACTCAAATTCCTGCCGCTCCCGCCCCACCTCAGCCCGGCTCAGCTCATTGAGACGGTATCACCAGCTAGCACTGTAACGCGTAACACACCCCTCAAGATGTGTGTAGCGCGTGAGTGAAGTCAAAACACCCGTTACGCTGCGTGTAATGGTCACAACAGCAGCTATATGTATCTGTAACGGACGCCTTTACGATGTGAAAACAGCTAATATCACGTCGTGTTATTATTCTTCTCGGTATCCATGCCTACTTTATTGTCGTGTTCGTTCCCGTTAAGCGCCTGCAACAGGGCTCTCCTGCCACCGTTTAGGCTAACTCCCGAATTAGCCCCCGTTAAATCACCGGCAGCAGCGTCTCTGACAGGTAAACCGAGGTGCGTTAGTCAGTTAGAAAGCAGATAGCTGGAGCACAACGATGGAGTTCGTTATCTAAATTAGAATTTCTAATCTAACTATAATATGTTGTTCCCGGGAAATTGTCCGAATCTGGAGCAGCGATGTTGGCTGGCCATTAACACCGCTAATAATCCAGCGGGGAGGTGCGGGCCTCGCTCTCCGGTCTGTAGCCTCCACCAACAGCCCCGGTGACGGTCGGTGTCCTTGACTGCATGTTAACGCCAATGACACTTTACGTCACGGAGGCGCGCGGACCACACCGAGGAGCGAGGACTCCCGCTTGTGAGTTAACCGTTGAATGCAGCGCGCGGACGGCGGCGATCGCCGGTACCGGTACCATGTTCTCCTGCTCTCGGTTGGACCGTGCGGCTCCGTCCTGGCCCTGCACCGGGCTGGCGCTGCCTTCTGGTGTCTTCCTCTCCCCGGTACCTTTCCTTTCCTTGGTCCTGCTGCGGTTCCAGAGATAGACCGCCCCCACTCCCAACACGATGGGAGTCCCGACTAACAGAGCCAGCTGCCACCGGGGGAGTCCGCTCCCGGACTGCGGCTCCACTGGCTTAGAAGCAGCCATGATGTCCGTCAGTTAGCCAGCCCGTAGCACCAGCACCAGCACGCAGCGTGAGCCACAGCAGTTTCTGCTTCCCGTGCTCTACGAGGTCACGCACACACCCCGGTGCACCATGGGATACCGCGGGGCTGTATGCACTTGTAGTTCAGGAGTTGTGATTTGAAGTCCAAACATCAGACAGATTGACCGCCATATTGGTAGTGGCACGTTCGACCAGTTTCAGGATTCAATGTAAAAGGAAATGAGTTAAAGATGTCCACCTCAGCACATCCATGACCATCAAATTCATCCACCTTCAATTCACTCAAGACCAACCTCTTCAAAACCACTTTTAACCTTTAACTATAGCTTTTCGTTCTCTGTTTCCCATGTGCGCTCCCTTTTCTTTGCTTGCACTATGTTTTGTATATTGTCCCTATCTCCTTTTTTTTCTCCTTGCTTCTGTATGTTTGCTTTTCTCTCCGGTTAATTTCAAAGCGTCTTTGAGAGCCGTAACAGCATGCATGCATTATTATCATTACTATATATATTGTTGTTGTTGTTATATTCTGTACGTCCTGCAATACATTTAAGAGTACTTTTCAGGTGCAATTTATTTCTTGTGCACTTTGTGCAACATATTATTGTTCCACTGCACTGCTTCCTTACTTAAATGTAATGCCAGCAGATGGCAGTGCTGTTACCTCTGGATAAAGCCTCAGTTTCCCTGGGAGCTACTTGAATAACAACTTCAAGTAAAAAATGGTATGTGCGTGAGTGTGTGTGTGTGTTTGTTTGTGTGTGTAACTCTACAAGGACACATTTAGACAGTGTTGCCTCACAGTCTTTATTTATATATATACGGAAGGATATTTTATGTGTAGTTGCATAAGTTTTTTAACACCAGCTACACTTTATTCTGATCAATTAGTTTGCGTGAGCGTGTGAGTACGTTTGCAAAGTTCATCCTCCTCTGTGTCCCATTTCAGAGTTTGCCTTGGTCTGTCTGGATGCTGCAACAGCCTGACTGCTCAATTTGTGCCCGAGGCCATCTTTCCGGACAAACAGTGACCAGCACTAAGCAGTTTTCAAAGTCAACTGTATTTAGCTGGTTAGAGGGAAGCCAGTGTAATAGCGAGCCCTGTCCTTGCCACAGCAGATGCCTTTATTAGGGAAAGTGTTCCCTCATGAGGTGTCCCAAAAGTGAAGGACTCACTGACCGTGGAAATGTTGTTATTCAGTCTGGCATCTATGTAGTTTTTTTGTTTGTTTTAATATTCTCTATCAAATTATTAAGTACAGTTTTGAACTTCATAAAGACTTTCTGTTTATAATTCATAGAAAATGAAAAAGTTGGATGGATAGAAAACTAAAATGTATGATATCATTCACTCCTATTTAAAAATGTTACCAAATGACTCAAAGTCAGCATCACAGGTGTGTAACAAGAATACAAACATGTCAGGAGTTGAAGTAAAAATAAAAAGATAAATATAAAGATAAATGATAAATATAATCCTTAAAATACAGCATAAAAATATTCACATGTATAAAAATAACACGTGAAATATACACAAAACATGTAAATGATGTCTGTCGCAGGGAAGGGATGAGACATGCAAAACCTGAACCAAGAAGTATTCAAATGTTCACATTATGAGGGTAGGGCTGTGAGAAAGTGCAAATCTATTCGCCCAGAGAGGAAGTGCGTTAATGTACTGCAACGAGACAGACGTGTGTTCTACAGTGATCCAGCCTCTTGTTTTGAAAAGCCACAAAATCAATTTTGCCACTAAACTCCAACACGTGACCAGACACAATAACCTTGTATGTTGGCTGTGTGTGTGTGTGTGTGTGTGTGTGTGTGTGTGTGTGTGTGTGTGTGTGTGTGTGTGTGTGTGTTTTAGATGTCTCTCACCAGATGCTGTTGCTTCTGAAAGATGAAAACAGCATCTGCGCCCACTCCTGACTCTCAGCTATTGCTTCATGTCTCTGCTATTGTTAGCTCATCCCAGCTTAGTTTCAGGCTTTGCCTTAAGAAACTGATGTGTTTATGCTCCTGTTATGATATGCAGAGCTGGAAATAACTCCTATACAAATTATTCCAGTAAAATCATTCGATGAGATTAATATCAGATGTTCATGCAGGTATATGCCATATTATTATATGGTTTATTATTGATCTCTTTGTGCAGATTTCTGACCCACAGACATGCAGATGAGGAAATTAATCAATAGTAATCAGTGGTGGAATACAGCCTCCTGTTCATTCACAAATCTGATCCAACAAGATTAGAACACCTAGCATAGCAAGAGGTGATATATAGCTATATAGATAAAATTCTAATCAGATCACAGTTCTGTGATCTGATTACTGAATTCTCCTTCATTTAGTGTGCAAATGAGCACAAATGACCAACCTTGTTGGTCATTTGGTCATTTGAGAAAGCAACAGATTACTGTAATCCTGTTCCCCGTCGTGAGGTTACATGACAAAGCAGAATCCATGTCTCATAACAGAGCTTGTCCAGATTAGTCGTAATTAGATGTAATTAGCAACACTCAGCCATTTGATTTTGCTATTTGAAGGAAGATCTTCTTGATAACTTTAGCTGAGGTCAATCTCCTGGTCCATTGCAGAAAACCTTATGTGTGTTCTGAGCACAATCAGAACTGTTTGCTGTGCACATTGTATAATCAAATTATGAATTGTGTTTTGCACATAATTGAATTGACTCATATGCAAGACTCTTACAAATGACATCTGTCCAATATGTGTTCATTCCAGCTGTTCCAACAAGCATTTTCCTAAATATCTAGGCAAACATAAATACTATGTGATTCAATAGTGCCTAGTGTAATTTGAGAAGATATGCTCTCTCCGTGTCCTGTATTAAATAAGCCGCAGGCTTTCAGCGCACAGTGCTAGACTGTGTAGCCTGCACTCCATAACTATTGACAGGTTTGATGGACTCGGCGAGTGGAAAGTATGGGGAAATTGGAGTTTCACTCGTCTGCCCCCAGGCCCATGACTGTAATGGAAAGATTAAAAGCAGTGGTCACATCAACCCACCCAGTGCCAAAATACTCACTGCTCCTCTCTCACTCCCACCTCCCTGTTTATCACCATCACCTCCATTTTTACTTTCTCCCAGCCACGATAACTAGATTACAGGGGATTCACTTATTTAAGGACTTGGGCAAAAGCTCTGCTGTTTATTTTTGGATCAGCCCAAGAATACAAGCACAGTAGCAGCAGTACTCGGGCCTCTCCAGGATCTATTTGAAGTGAGTTACCTTTGCCTTGTGGGACAGAGGCTCAGTGGGTCAGCCCAGCGTGTTCTTACTCCTGTGCTGCTCGGCTGGGACCTCACTCTCACACCTGTCACTCCAGGACTCAGAGGCTCCCAGCACTGCTCCACCATGTCCCTCAGGCTCCTGCCTGCTTTTGTTATAGACAACGATGAGGACGACGACGGCAACTTCACCAAGTGGATGAGCAGTTACTGGGGCCACGGAGCAGAAGCCGGACACTCCAGAGAGAGGAAACGCAGCTTCAGACGACCAGCGAGAACGCAGGCAGACCGGAGAGCTTCACTGCCCACTGTGGTAAGAACCAGTGGCATCACACAGCATGTGTTTGTTCTGGCAGATCAGGATAGCACAAAATCCTGAACTGAGCTGAGAATAGCTCTTTAACTTTGGTCAAATCTTGCATTTAAGATTAATTTTAAATACTGAAGAGGATACAGGGTTAGGGGTAGGGGTTACAGGATGCAATTGAATTAAAGTAGATTTCAAAGAAATTCATATGTATTATACAGATTTAACATTATGTTTTGTGTAGTAGATACATGACTTTTTATCAGCAATAGATCACTTCCCTTATTAATGAATGAATATGTTGATTGTTTTTAATTCTCTCTGATGGCTGACTGTGAGGTATTTCTCCCTCCTTTTCCCATCATTCCAGTTCATGTCCAGTTCAAATTCCCACTCGTGAATCAATCATGAAGACAAATTCTAAAATTCGGAATTTGGCTCAGCCTCAAAAACACACTTTCCACATGCCTCATAGCTTAGTGATTCAGAAATAAATCAACAACAAAAACACAATTAATCAAAATCCAATGAGTAACTGCACAATATTACTCATATAATCAGGTCTGACACATACAGCACAATCTTGTTTACTTGTTGGCTGACAGTATATTATGCGCTCTGTGTACTGAAGTTAAGAGAGAGGAGGTCCTGACCTGTAACTCACTTCGACCATTTTAACATCAATATTGTTTATTTATGCGGAAACATGCAACACCCCTGCAGCGCATAATGACACACAAACACAGACGTGCAAGGAGATCTGGTTTAAAACTGATTACATACACACCCCTGGGTTTATTTACATTGTGCAAGTGTTCAGCTGAGCTCGACTCGGAGGGTTTCCAGATGAACACGTCCTGGGGCGCGTGTTGTGCTACTGTCCACGCTGAGGGAGTGAGATATCACTCGGCTTTCGTCTGTACCTGACATCACACTCTCACAGAGGAAGTGGCTGTTTTCGTTGGTTGTTTAGTTAAGAATAAAGCTACAATCAATCAAGAAAGCACGCAGTATGCTTGTGCCTCATTCTCAATTCCCAGTTAAATAAATAGAAGGCAGAGAGAAGAGGAAAACAAAAGAAATGAAAAGGTAGAAAAATAAACTAGCAATGAAATAAGACAAAATATATAGTTGAAATACTGTATCTGTAAAAAAAAAATCTAAAAATCGCATGGAGTTCAGAGATCACAGTACAGCAGCCCTGTGGCTCTTACACAGGGTGCCCAGTCTGTTAGGGTGGGTGTTTACTACAGCATAGACATATATTTAAAGGGTGTCTGTGTTTCTGCACGTTGAGCTCAGCTGATTCAGCGACTGCTGTGAATTAGAAGCAGCTACTGGTAGTTGACACGACAAGCGCTGGCACAGATCTTCCTCTTGGTGCCATAGAAAATTACATCCCCAGTGCGGAGGAACTTGGGTGATTAGATATTTTTAGATTTGTTTTCATCTGCACAAAAATGAAAATGTGCTGTAAAGACAATGATGAGTGCTATTCTTGACCAATTCTTGACCAAAGGAACCAGATCATTTGAGGAGTTATCCTCATTCTCTGGTTCTCTTTAATACCTATGGAACATTGGTTTCACAGACCCTTTAAAGGGTCTGTGAAACAGCATCTGATATACAAACCAACTCTGCACAGATCTGGCACCCTTGCTTACCAGCCACCCACACGAATGGTCATGTGACTTTACATTCCTTGCTTGAACATAATAGAGCTTATCATCCTAAAGTAAGTAGCTATATGGTGATTGAACACGTACACATCCAACCTTATAAGTCTGAGCCAGACTCGGAGGAGAACCTGGAGAACCTGACATTTCACCAGAAACTTCACTAAACTGCTTGCTTTTATAGAGAGGGATGATCCCAAACTGTTTAGTGGGTGAAGGGTGGCTCTGGTCACATTTTGCCTTACATTCACCTGTATTTGAATTTATGAATTTCTTAACAGACTGACATCTAATGATATTTGGGGACCTCCCTTCATAACCAGTCAAGGTCTTGTCCTTTGTTGAACAATGTTGTTTATGGAGACTTCGATATGTAGTGGCTCCCAGCCAAACTGGTATAAAGACATATACAGCAATCACTGAAGCTGATGAGGCCCACCATAGATAAGCAATCTTTATGATGTTTGAACTCAGTCCAGGTCAAAAGGGACTGACAAGTTTTATTGTGCTTTATCTACATTTCACATGCTGTCCAGTCTGTTTCATCTGTTTTCATAGGATTTTTTTCTTTCCTCTTCAGCGTCTGTGCTCTTTTTGAGTGAGTCTAACCATGTAGTTACTTACACATTTTTTTTATTGGCAGTGATTGCATCCATCTGGGTTTTGTAGCCTGTGCTTTGGCATCATGTCTGTCCATGTTTTTGCATTATGTCTCCAAACTTGGAGACTTCAGGTTGTTAAAGAAAATCAATCTGCATTAAGAATGGCTGACTGAGGTGGACATTTACCAGGACAGGACAATCGAACTAAAAGCTGCCAGAGAGTTGCAACGTGAGAGATGTAGGATCTATCATTTTGGGAGATTTAGAACAGTTCTAATGGTCTGAAAGTCGATAATTAACTACATGACATTATGTCACCACATCAAATGTTATTTCTAGCAAGACCTGAACATATATAGTATATAGAGTATACGGCATGTGATGCAACATGTATTCTAAGTGTGATAATCTGATTACTGCTGTATATAATCACTTGACTGACTGTACTCAGTCCACACAAACTATATTAGGTGGGTATCATGTTACTTAAGAACATTAGGAGTGACTGACTTGTCTGGCTGGATGTTTTTCATATCTTTCATGGTCAAAAAAAGGTGGAACCATATTCCACAGTGAAGCCAGACTTAGTGAGGACAGGTCAACATTCCCTCTTCTTCTGTGGTCCACAGTCTCAGTTAGATGCCATGAAGCTAAACCGGCTCCATGCTGCCACGATGGCACCCACACCAAGCCACGTCAAGGCCAGAGAGGAGAAGGCAGAGGTGCGACCCCACCAGAGGGCCCGCCGCGCCTCCTCCGACGACAACAGCCGGCCCAAGACAGCCATCCCGGAAAACCGCATCACCACTATCCCGGAGATGACGGAGTCGTTTGAGAGGAGGCTCTGTCTACGCGACAAGAAGGCTGCATGTCTGGTGAGAGCTGCTGTCCTTTAGCTGCTCTGTGTGTGGCAGATCATCCAGTTACCTGGTTAGATGGATCGAGGCTGGCACACTGGCTTTTTTACTAGTCTTGATCCCTCAGAGGTCAAAGAGCGCGTTAAAGTGTGTTACCTAAAGAGGCGACAGGGTCATGGTCGGGTCTGACCTGCACAAGTTACAAAAGCTCATTACGACAATGAACAGTGACAAGGCTCACTTGTGTGTTTTAATGTGCTTAACTCATTTTGTATTCAGTTTTTTAAACGTCTTTAAAGGGGATTTAGAGGGGTTTAATGGGATATTATCCTTAACTTAAAAGCTATGCATTATTAATTTAATCAGAAATGCCTCAGATGCTATTTTACTAGACCTTTCACAATAATATTTTTGGCTATAGGAGCCTGCCATGCAACCACATGGAGGCTTGACATGGCTGTCTTGCCTGCCACTCACAACTCTTTACTTTATATTCCCTCCTTCACTCCTGGCTCTTTCACAGAACGACGAGGACAGGTTGTGTCTCATCTGCCACGAGGACATGAGGCAGAGCGGGGGAGGAGTCCAGGAGCTGCACTGCATGCACCGCTTCCACAAAGAGGTAAAAGACAAATCCCTTCTGTTAGTTCAGCCCGACCCGAGCCACAGCATGTCTCTTCCACCTTGTGTGCACTCCATCAGGTAGCTTCCCATATCCACAGCGCATGATGGAGGGCCTCAGGCCTAAATGTGCATGATGTGAGGTGGAATGAAACCAGTGATGTGCAGATTGATTATGAAATGTCAATTCTTTTGATTTCAAAATATTTGGTGTAGATGTTATCAGAAGGTCAGCACTAGGAAGTATTGCTGGATATATTCTTTCTTTAGACCAGACATTTGTCATAATGATATACATTTCATCAGCCAGTGGGGGGAACAGTGGTTAGTGGTGTTGCCTCGCAGGAGGAGAGTCACTGGTTTGCATCCTGGTTCTGGCTGTTTCTGTGTGGAGTTGCCGTTTGTTTTCCTTGTGTGTGCGTTGGTTTTCTCTGGGTACTCAACCTTCCCCCTACTGTCCAAACGCATGCATTTAGGACGCCTGGAGACTAAATATTGGGTGTGAGATTGAATAGTGTGTGTAGTGTGATGGACTGGAGACCTGTCCTGGGTGCATTTCCTAACTTTCCCTTATGTGTGCTTGGGATAGACACTATTGGCTATGAAGCGGATAAGATGATGGATGGATGTGCTTTGCCATCAGCAATAACTTGCACTTTGAGATATGGCAATTCGCAACTTGCAACTTAAACAAAAATCACATGCATGTCATCTCCCGGGCCTGGAATCTGTGACTTTTATGGTTTTACCTTCTTCTCAATTTCCCTTTTATGAATGGATTGAGCAGTTCCCTCCGTTATCTGTCCCATATCGATGTCGGATCAGAAGGGAAATCGTCAGCATTGAACAATATGAGATGAAACCACCTGATGCCTCCAGGTGTGTGTGTGTGTCTCATCACTGTATCTTCATTTGGTGGGCGCCTAAGGCAGCTCGCAGGTCAGAGCAGACTCGACCCTGCAGTGGCAGCGAGGCTGCGAGCAAGCCCACGGAGGAGAGGAGGAAGTCGGCTGACGGTCCCATCTCCACGGAGAAGGAGCAGCACACGTTCCGGAGGCAGCTCTCCCTGCGGAGACACCGTTGATATCACTGTGTGGCAGGAGGGGACTCTGGAAGCTGGAAGGATAGGGAGTGAATGAGAGGACGGGGCCGGACATGCAGAGCCTTTCACTACCACAGGTTCAAGTGTTCGGGTCTCAGGACCTCGACTGAGCCTGGTCTGCCGTTCTGTTGGAGATGCTGCTTCACTTCTGCCCCTGTACCAAAAAACAAATTTACGTGATAAAAATCTAAAATTGTATTTTGAAACTATAGGATATTTGAAAACGTAACAGCTATATTGATACTACCCAACTTTAACCCTTTAGAGGTGACCTAGAATGAAAAAAAATGCTTTAAAGTTGGGTCTGTGGAATACTCTATTCCCAGCTGTATGAAGATGTATGACAGGTCTAAAATACTGAAATGGAGACAGAATGTGATGCAAAACATGTAAAAGTTTGATGCAAACCATACCTTACCCCATCTCCAAAACCAGCAGACCTGAGGACCTATAGGGCAACCTGCAATCATATACATTCCAAACAATGGTTTCAGTGTTCAGAGCCAATCAATAATCGTTGTTTTGTATTTTCATACTCTCGTATGAGAATCATACCCTCAAACGAGGATTCTTTTGCAGCAACACGGTGACAGTACAGTGGCGTAAAAAGCAGGACGGTTATGTCCTGAAACCTCGGGGTCACGGTCAGTGTT
This sequence comes from Karalla daura, assembly GCA_029224185.1. Classification (NCBI taxonomy): domain Eukaryota; kingdom Metazoa; phylum Chordata; class Actinopteri; order Chaetodontiformes; family Leiognathidae; genus Karalla; species Karalla daura. Next base: position 22,514,737 of record CM055194.1, read on the forward strand.
GATCCTGACGTGCATATGATTCCTGTGGGCCAGCATGCTGGAAACTTCCTCCTGGCATCCGGGGGGAGATCAATACCTGCAGAAGTCACAAACGTTCACACTGGCTGCACTAAAGGGGCGACAGATGAGTTGATCTCCTTTTTCGAATGTGTTTCAGTGCATGGAGCAGTGGCTGTGGAAGAAACAGATGTGTCCTACATGCCGAGGCCACGTGACCGTGCTGAAGCCCCTCTACTGGTCCTGCTCACGCACCAAAGTCCCATAACGGTCCTGACCCTCCACCTGGCATGTCTGCATGTGACCCCCTGACCCCACCTGACCTCCACCACATCCCCGCCCTCCCGCATGAACACCTCCCGCTCCTCAGTCAGTGTAAGAGAGGCACTTTAGATCACCATCCATCATGGGTGGAAGCTGGATGCTGTGTGAGAGTTAGTGACTCCTCAGCAGGAGGAAGAATTCACAACAGGATGTGGTCTCATCCTGTAAATATGAAATAAATAGTATAAGATTAAATTAGATCGACGCTCTACTGTAAGAGCTTTTTACTCTGCATTGAAGCAGCAGCCACACAAAGCAAATTTGTAATATTTATTTATATAGAGACTTTATTGTTGGTCTTTTTCTTTAACTTTGCTTTTTTGCACATCTTGTTAAGCTAAAATAAATAAAATAATCTAATATTTTTTAACATTATTATTGATATTTGGTGGTTTTGGAAGGTGCTGGTGGGAAAATTTTGTTACTATTTGTTGAAGCCATTAAGCTTCTGGCCTCTGTTGCCATTCATACCATACAGCCAAGCTAAGCTGCTGACTTTACTTTAGCAGCAATGCTAATTTTCAGAGAAAAACAGAGAGACAGACAGAGAAGATAAGGATCTAAGGAGAGCTGAGTCTTTGTACAGCCAGACTAAACTGTCTGATACTGTTTTCTTGTGCTTCATGTTCAGAAATACCCAACACCCAACAAGAGTAGCTGCTTGTTGTACGTCTGTGCTGGGGATATTTAGTCTGAGATAATGAAAGTGACCTCATGCTCCAAAATCAGTGAAGTTCTCCATCCGCTACGTCTTCCTGCCTTATCTGTGCTACGGGCTGTGCCAGTGAAATATTTTGCATGTAAGGTCTAATCTGCCGTCATCTTGTTTATCTTGCACTGCCATGCAAGTTTGTGCGGCATGTACCACATGCCCCACAAAACCAGACTTCCTGTATATAAATGTATCCGTATAAATATGCAATTATATTGATGCTATTTTAACACTAGTTACTGACAAATAACCATAAAGTATGTTATCACAACTACTATTATTCCATGTGAATTTCAGCCAGTAAACCCAGTTTATCTGTTGCAATCTTGCTAGTATGTATGTCCAACCAGGGCAAAACTGTTGGCATCAGTATAATTAGAAATGGAAGGTGTCCAAATTTTTTTTTATCCCTGTAATGGAAAAGTGACTGTAATTCAGCTCTATTTACTGTCCTCTCAAAGAGTTTGGGTTTTTGTCTTTCATACGTGACACATTAAACTTTTTATTGTGATCCTGTGTGTTTTAAATTACTCCTGGTCGAGAGACATAAGATAAACAACTATCAGCTGTGGAGAAAAACATGCATACCTGGCTCCCGTTTCCACTGATTTGTTTTGAGCTTTTGAGCTGGCTCAATGTGAGTGTCTGTCAACAAATACATACTTTTCAGTGTAATATATAATGTACTGCAGTAGCCTCATGACATTATGTCTCATATTTTGGTAATAGCACTGCAGGTCATCACAAGGCCAATCATGGCAGGTATTCAAAGGTATTCAAATACAGAAACACAATAACAACTGAGACACCTCTATGGAGCTTTCTATTTACACACCCAGCCTGTTGTGGTGAAGTATCTGAAGGTGCATTGTTTCCTGTTGTAAGTGGACTGCTTTTGGGGGTATAATTTATAGCAATAATAATAATTGGAGGGTTGGAGGCCTGTGTTGGATTATTTTAAATATTTAAAATGCAGTTTTGGCAAGGGGCTTAGATAAATTTGTCAACTAACTTAATGTGTAAAAGAAAATCCCAAAGAGCAAAATGTGCATTGAAATGTAAACATCAACAACCTGCAGATCCTTTAATAGCCACTGGAGGTTGATGGCAGCTGTAAGGGGTGAGTTTTTACTCAGCCCTTCAACAATGTTCTGACTTAAATTTATGTATCACAGAGCTTCACGTGATGGTTTCAGATTCTGCAGCTGAGCTTCATTTGGCTCCACCTACCTTCTAACCCGTCTTTGTTTAATCTAGGACGTGTTGGTGTCAGCATCATCATAGCTCTGAGACATTAGAGAGATGTTAACAAGTATAATGTCACCTGTGCAAAAATCGCTGCTGTACCTTCATTTAGTGTTTCTTGCAACACCACCATGTTTCTGGTAAAGGAAATGCATTCTGTTGCAAATGACTACAATCTTAAGAATACAGTATCCCTTTTTTAACAAATCAATGCAAAAAGTGAGAATAAAAGCCAAAAACCATCATCACATCCTCAGATTCAGATAAATGATTAATGTATATTTCATGCAGAAATGCAGCTTAGCAGACAGAATGTAATGTAAGTTAACCATACTGCCCACCTTTTCCAAGATCGTTTGTGTTTGTCTACTTGTGTTCAGATACATAAATGATTGAATTTCTGATTCTGATTCTTCCTCAGTATGTGATTCTTTCTCCAGTTCTGGCTTCCATCCATAAAAATGGATGTGTTGTTGCCAGGAAAGCATGATGGGGTACCACAAATGTGCAGAAACTGACTGTAATACAGTGTTTCCTCTAGCATCAATAATTTATCTATTCAATCAGTCCCCTTAAAGATTTGTCTCCATCACTCTCCTGTTTTCAGAACAAGCTCAGCTGATGGACAATGTATTGTCATTGCTTCACCAGTTTGGAAGGAGGTTTACACAAATTCTGGCTCAAACACAAGGAAAGATGTCTACAGCTATATGTATAGCTCTATCATGCCAGTTATCCAAAAAAAGTTGCTGTTTAGCAAGTCACATGACCATTCATGTGAAAGACAGATAAGACAGCCAATTACGCGTGATCGCCAGATAAGCATGAATCCTTGAAACAAAATTGTAAAAAGGGCTTGTAAAATATTGGAGGTTTTTTGATGAAACCAGTGTCCAATAGTTTCTGTGTTAACGCTAGAGATCAAATAAATACTCCACTAAACCATTCTAGATCCTTTTTAAAAACTTTCTTACGAGTTGAAATCACTGTAGGATGTTTTGAAGTGAATGTCTCTGAAGTTCTACTAATAAAAGCTCTAGCTTGGAGACCTGGACGTACGTCTACGTGCAGGACGTCTCGTCCCGGCTCGGCCGCTTCTCTGCCACGGAAAGTAGCGGTTTCCGCCCTGAGCGAGCAGCCGGAGTGAACGTGCACACGTGGACACCCGAGAGCGACGCGAGCTGCAGCCAATCAGGGCGCGGGGCCACGGCGGCAGCCCCGCCCCCTCGTCCAATGGGAGGCCTCATTTCGGGGTGAGTGTTTGGAGTCGGAAAAATTGGGAGAAAAACTCCTTCGTGGTCTGGAGCGAAGGAAGAGGCTGAAGGAAACCTGGAGTGAGCTGATGTTTATTTCTCCGCGACTTCGCAGAACTTCTGAGAGGACTTTATTAGACTCGAGAAAATGAAATGCATATGATGAAAGAATGAGGATGTTGTGATTGAATTTATTTGTCTTCTTCATTTTTTTTTATACCGGGCTGATTGTACTTTGGAAGGTTTCATCTCCAGGATTCTTTGGTAAGAGCCCCCCTCCTTTTTTTCTTACTACTGTTGAGCAACTTCGAGAACCTTTACCCTGAACAGTAAGGTATTTGTGAGGTATATAACTCACAGCCTACATATGTCTTTTTTAAGGGACACTGTACAACTGTACTTCTGATGAGCTCTGCAGTTAACTTTTAGGTCCAATAAAACTCAACTTTGCACCTTGTGTGTCGGTTCCATTATCTTATGGTTTTAAGCAATTCTTTATTAGTTTAGTAGGGTGTACAATCCCTTTTCGTGAGAGTCGCAGCCTTTGTATGCTGTGCCAGAGATAAAATAAACAGATTCTCGGACTTGTTTTTTCAGGATTGCATCTAAGTTTAAACACTTAATTGCAGTCTCAAAGAGGTTCTTTTTTTTACGCATTTATGCATGGGTCCTTAATCTGCAATCCACAGTTTACTTTACTCCTTCAACCCTGTCAGCGCTAAATTACACTGGCATTAGCGCTGCTTATCTCTACAGTCCAGACTGTTTACAGTAGTAGTGTTTATAATAGTCTCATTAAAATCTTGGTTGGAGAAAGTCAGAACGTTTAAGTTAAGTAACAATAGCAATAATGCACACAATAGACACAAAAATGAGGTTAAGTAAAAATGATAGAATAGTAAAAAGCTCCTGTCATGGACTCTTAAATAATGCCACACATCCGCACACAGTTAGTCAGCCAGTCACACAGACAGTTACATTTACATAAAAGTTTCCTCATCTATTTTTACCCGACTGCAGGTAACACTGGCACATTTCATTATTGATTGATTGATTGATTTTTTACCTGTGTTCTTTATTGTAGCGCTTGTGTGCGATCAGGCAAGTGTTATACACCAACCAGACACATTCATTGATTCTTAAAAGCCTCCCTCGCATCAATTAAAATTAAAAGTAGTATTGCCACATAAAAACTTAAACACGTGAAATATGCAGTAATGTGTGGAGAGAGTCAAAATAGAGGTTGCAGCTCAATAAAGCAAGCTCATTATGTTGTATTATGTAGCATTATGTAGCATGGCTTCTCTGGATCATTGCTATTTCTGTCCCAACATGTAAATACTTACGTCATGTGGTGGCTGGTGGTGGTGTGACAGATTTTAATGGAGACCTCGAATGAAAACCACGTCTACCTCGGCTTTGTTGAAAATAACCAAAGTCACGCACACATTTCTTATACAGAAACACGCAGTCTGAACTGAGACAGAATGTGATGTAAAATATGAATGTGACTTATCCTCCCAATTCTAGCGTGTAAGTCTTAAGCTATATAAGCTTAAGTGCTCTATAGCTTTGTCACTCCAGTTACCACTTAGTTTTGGACATGTTATTTTACAAGGAATATTAACAATGATGTGGGTGGCAAAATGAGGCAGCAAATGAGACATCATATATGTGTGGATGTAGGATTTGTAGCTTCTATGTGAAAACCACAGAACAAGTAAACAACAGAGGAAAAAAGATAAATACTCCATTCAACCATTCTTGCTCCCCTTTGATTGTATTCTGGGGTGTTTATCCCAGATCAACCACTGAGCCCAGATGTTTTGGACTCAAACCCTTAAAGGAGAGAGTTCTTTATCTCCGATCTGAAGTAGAAGTTTTTGAGTCTATCAAAACTGCCCTCGAGTGCAGCACTTGAGCAGATGTACATATTTACTCTCCAGCAGTGAGAAGACCAAAGGGAGGGCTTATGCACCAAAAAGCCTGGACACGAGGAGCCGCCGAAGCCATCGCCATGGCGACTGAAGTGTTTTCCTCATTATGAAGAGGTCACGTCTGGCACAGATGAGCCCATTTTAGCATCTCTAACAAGCCCCTGTTCATTTGCATGTTCTCTGTCCACACGTTCCCTTTGTTGCCGGGCAGAATATTGTGATCTCCATGACAAAGGGCAGCTCAGCTGTGCACCTTGCTCTTTATCTTTTTATTGATGTTGTGTTCACTGGCATTTTGTTTATTTGTTTTTGTCACAGTGCTTCTTTAATTTTACATACATGGTGAACATGCGCAGTGATAGGGGATTAAAGAGAGGAAGATCTGACCTTGAAGAGCTTGTTTTTTGCTCTTTTCCTGTTTTATTGGACTCCACTTTGCTCCTCTGCCATAAAGAGCGGATGAGAGGCAGCCTGCTCTGCAGCACAGAGGCCGGCACCAATCAGTTACTCGTAGGTTTAATTGGCAGGAAATGACAGCTAATCATTACCGAGGCCAGCACACAATCAGTGCCAGTTTACATAGTGGGCATTTGTGGAGCTGAATCATAAAAGCTGCTGCTTTGTTTAATGCGATGCAGGAGACAAGATCACTCACTGTGTAAACTCAGCTGTCAAAAACATTAGAGAGAAGTCTGTCAATAAACAGATGGGAGCGTTTGTGTGCGTACAAAGACATCCTGAAATAGACAACATTCTTGTTTCAATTGTAAAGTCACTTATAGATTCTGAATATGAAGTTAAAATATGAAAATTTCTGGCTTGAAACAAAAAGATGAATCAAACATTTCACTGATTAAATTAGCTTTTGTGTGTTGCTGTTTGCAGACGGTTGCAACAGGTTTTTTTATTTGCTTAGACACACTCCTACGGCACCAAGGTCAGCTGAAGGGCCGCCGCCTGCTCACACAGGCACACCAATTATGTCTGATTACGCCGTTAAACTAAATTGCAGGCGTTCCTCCACTTTCCCTTGCACAGTGTGTGCCAACCATGCTAAAAATACTGCAGGAGAAGGACACTGTCTGAAAATAGTGTTGGTGTTCAGGTGCATTAACCTGCATTTAAAGGAGACCAAGACGTTTCATTTTCTGATGCAATGAGAAACCTTCCATAGAACGACGGTAAACTGAGTGATCTAAGTCTGCGGTGGTGCCATTATCCATAAAAATAACCGCTGCTAATGGATCTGTTTCCTCCTCCTCACCAGGCGCCGTGAGTCATGGGAAGCTTCAAGGGCCACGCATTGCCCGGAAGCTTCTTCCTGGTGGCCGGGATCTGGTGGACGGGAAAGTACTCGCTGTGGCACGCCACCCGCAGGAACAAGAACATCGGCTCCACCCGGCTGTCCAGCAGAGCCTCGCAGCGCCGCCTCGAGATCATCGAGAGCTCCGTCGTCCTCTTCTTCTCTGTCTTCGGTGAGATCGAAGAGTTCAAGCTCTCCGTGGATCAATCCGTCTGTATTATTATCAGCTTTATGCCATCGCACAGATACACACTCTGGCACTCACACCTAGGGGTAATTTACCGTCCGTACATGTACCGTACATGTGTAATGTGGGAGGAAATTGGAGTGAAGTCCACACAAACATGAGGAGAACATGGTAATTCAAGGTACATCAATTGCATGTAAGCACAAGCATAAGAATGAAACAAGACATTTAAGGTGAACATTTGCATTTGGTCTTATGTGAACATAGGTTACCAAAAGGTTACTGCAAGACCTCTAGAAGAAGAATCATCTCAACCCAAGATGAAAAGAATCATAATGTGCTGCTGTAGGTGTAGGTTGCTATAGGTTTGAAATGGTATTGAGTGTGAAGTTGCAGTAACTATTATTATCATTATTACTACAATGCATTTTGAACAGTTTCTTGGGGCTGCTTGTGGGTAAATCTAGACCTCATGACCCCTCCACATGCTTTTCAGCCACAAGCCACATTCGCCCTTTCACTTCCGTTTTTATCCACTGGATGCATACATGTCTATAAATGTACACATGCAACATGGCACCTGATGCGTTGATGATGCAGCATCAGGGGCAATGTTGCATGCGTGTGTGTGCGTGTATGTGTGTGTTTCGGTTCCTGATGGTGGACTTGCGTGCTCTGCAGGGATGCTGGCTGAGCAGTTCCTGGCCGGCGGGCCCAGACTCCATCTGTACGACACTGCAGAGAAGCACTGGGAGTCTCTGATGAACTGGCAGCACGCCACCATGTACCTGTTCTTCGGCCTGTCTGGGGCCGTGTCCCTGATCGTCCACAGCACGGAGGCCGCTCCGCTGGCTCTGGACCGCCTGATGCTGGCCATCGCCTTCTTCAATGAAGGTGAGGGGAAGCACCTGTCCAGCTAGCTGTCCAGATTCTTCATCCTTGATCTGGGTTGGATTTCTGTAATTCTTCATCAATGCAGGAAAATAAAATAAAGGTTCCTCTTCCACCTTAGTTAGTAGCACGCGTCTTCAGAATTCTTCAACGTTGACAAATCTACTAGGGTAAATGAAGGACCTTAGAAACGATCAATACGTCTTAATGATTTTATGAGGTATTAAATGTTGTTCATATTCAAGATCTTTCCAAATAGTTTGACTCCAAATGTCTGGTGCAATGTTTGTTCATGAATAATTGAGAGTTAGAGAGTCAAAATATATTAAAATGAACTTTTCCCTAGGTTTAATTTATTCTTTCGAGTTTGTTCCTTCTCAGCTGACCTGAAGTCTGTTATGTAGAAGCTATCTATAGATTTAATTGCAAACTATACCGGTTGGGTAAATTAAAGATGTGTTACTGATTACAGCTTTAAATGGCTATGAGATCTTCAAGTTGTTTTTGGAAGGTCTTTAAGAAGTCTTAGATAAGGCATTGACAAGTTTTTATCCAACGTTCCCTCTAATTACTGTTTACTGGACACTGCTCAGCGGAACGTCACCCTGCTGGTCACTCACTCCACATGGATTGTGGGAGATGTAGTTTGTGGTCTCCGCACTGTGTAAAACCAGCAGATCCACTCCCTCCATGTTTCACAAGATGAAATAAAACAAGTTTGTAAATTTACTGGTTGCACATGAGTTCATCGATGTAAATTTGACTCTCGCATCTCAAACTAGGTCATAAAATGGAGCTCTTTGATTGCAGTCTGGAGCTCTACTCACTAATAAATATTCGGTTTAATGATCCTTGTCTCTGCCTTGCAGGGTTTCTTTTCCTCTATCACCTCCACGGCAGGAGTATGCTCGACATGCACGTGCATCAGCTCCTCCTCTACGCCATCTTTGGCGGTGCTCTCTTGGCTTTTCTGGAGATCTTCCACCGTGGGAACATCCTGCTGGAGCTGCTGCGCTGCACCCTCATCCTGCTGCAGGGAAGCTGGTTCTGGCAGGTAGATCTAACCCTACGATGGTGGTCCACACCCCCGTCCCCTCATCGAGCCCTGACCTCACTTTTCTCTTTTCTCTCAAAGATCGGCTTTGTGCTTTACCCTCCCCGCGGGCCCGAGTGGGACCTGAGCGACCACAACAACATGATGTTCATCACCATGTGTTACTCCTGGCACCTGGCCTTCGCCATGCTGGTCGTCAGCGTGCTGTACTGCACCGTCAGCTGGTGAGAAGCTGCATTTGAGAATGAGAATGAGAGACTTTTTTAGCTTTGTTTTACTCCTGTTTTCTGATCACATTGAGCTTTGAGTCTCGTCGTCTATGGATCAGAAGGTCAGTGATGTGATCCCAGCCCAGTGCAACCTACATGCTGAAGTATCCTTGGGCAAGATACTGAACCCCTAGTTGGCTCTGATACTGTGTCATCAGGTGGGAATGTGATTTGTGACACAGTCTGTGAAGAACTTTGATCGGCCATGAAAACCAGAAAAGCACAATAGTATTATATATTTTAGTATTATGGCATCCTCATTTACTTGGTCTTGAATTTGAAATGAAATCAGACATCACTGGTGTTTGTTTGTTGGTTTGCCCTCTCTCTGCAGTGTGGTTCGCTCCAGATTGAAGAGAACTCCTCCGATGGAAATGGGACTTCTCAAACCAGTAGACAGGGATCCGGAATCCGAGGATGAGATTCTATGAAGAGGACTCTTTTCCACCCACGTCGTGACGCGTGCTTATCTCAGTCACATCAGGGATGTGACGTCTGCAGTCCCTGCGAGTCCCGGCATGACCATCACAAACGATCCGTATTTATATTAAATAAGAGAACTTAACCTGCGTCAAGCTGTAGAGGAGATCACCAGGGCATTCAGTCTTTTGCAGGGATCTTAAAGACTCTCATAAGCAATGCTTTGTAAATGCAAAGGTGTATAAAATGACAGGTTGGACACACAAACACACACATAAACACACACAAAACAAGTGAATAAATGCAATGAATATAGTAATGAGCACCTCCCTAAACCATAGAAAAAGTTCATGCAAATCTCAACGGTGAAACCACAACAATATGCTGTTCATCTGTTTGCTCTGAAAGCGTGACAGCGAGATACATCTTGCAGGGGACCTTGGTTGAATAGAGTATTTATCTTTTTTCCTCTGTTGTTTACAAAGGAGCTATGGATTGTCAGTTTCATCAGAAACGCCTCAGACGCTAGAGGCGCTGCTCTATTTGTAGCTCTGTTTTCCACACAGATGTGGCGCCTTTGCATGTCAGCCTTATATTTTCAAGTCAGAGTTGATGGAGGAATCAGATATTAAGGAAGAACCAGGAGAGAGCTTACACTGCCATTCCATGAGAAACATGTTCTTTGTCAGGTCTGTTTAGATTCAGCCATTTTTTGCGACAGTATCTGAAATGTGTGCATGAATGAGGTCGTCAGGATGTTTTTGGACCAGCCGAGAATAGACTGTCATTAATCAGCAAAGGCCAAGGATAAAGTGTTTTTTCATTCCAAGTCTCATTTTAACTGCTTCAAATGTTAAAGTTGTTGCAAATATTTATATTCCAGGTCCCCTTTAAGCAAACAATGTGCTTTTTATTATTACTATCTTGAAGAGGGTGGTGTAAACAGGTCACTGAGGATTTTCTTTATCTCTCACTATCTTGAGATAATGGGATTCATACAGTTCAGCATCAGGCAGATTCACAATGGATATGTACACATTTAAAGATAAAAACAAAACAGAAAACATAGGACTGCATTAGCCCTTTCAGAAAGGTTAGAGGAGGGGCAGCTTGTCCTGTACTCTGTCATATCATTAAGTGGTTGAATTGCACTAACAATATGTATATCAGTTTGCTTCCACCTCGTGGTGAGAAACAAGCATTACAGCGGACAAAGAACAAGTCTTCACTGCTTTCGTTTTGTCTTTTATTGCATATCATTTTGAGACTGAGTCACATGTAAGGATAAATATAGGAATTTTATTAAAATTATTTAAGGTTCAGCCATGTGTTGCATTGATTTACAGCTGTACCCTGTGCTTCTCCAGTTTTTGAAATATTTATTATTCAATGTGTAAAAAGCAACAAAATGTGATGCTGCACCACCTGCAGATTCTTTACGGCAGACAGACAGTATACGGTGATATGAATCATGCAGGTGTGATAGTAACATTGAATCATCAGTCATAAGCCGGCTCGAACAAAAAGCACATAGATCATTTGTTCCTGAAGAGCAATCACTCACATGCCTTATTACAGGTCAGGGTTTTAGGCTCAGTCTGGCAAACTACAAATCTGAAATTCATTGCTCATCATTATTTCTCATTAACTGAGGTAGAAACTTGAAATGTCAATCAGATGTATTTCAAGGATCAAGACATTGATGTATATCACACAAGAAGTGTACGTGATCCAGTTTTACCACTCCACTTACTTACTATACTACTTAACATAATACTTTGAGATAAAATTGAGAAGTTCCATTATTAAGCAAGGAACATTGTCTTGTGATCATTAATGTAAGTGGCTGACAGTACAGCCAATCAGGATCAAGCCTACTTGTGGCAACCAGATAAGCATGAAAGGGTGCCAGATCTGTGTAGCAATGGTCCACAATAACCCCCCCATCCCCCCCCCCCCCGCTTCCCATACACACACAAATCGAACAAACACTAATCGAAAACTATGTTAACACCGACCCTATCCTGACTTTAGGAAGTGCTTTCACAAACTTTTGTTTGGGAATGCCATCCCTGTTTCACACCGGAGTGAGACCTCTCCACTGACGTCACACACCTGGCGAGGTGAGACCTAGCGCTAAACCTGACGGCTTCGTTCATCCTCACACACCTGAGGAAGGCAACTAACTTCGGGACGCAACTGGTGGACTCCTTGCTTCCATCTCCTCCTTCATCCTCCTCTTCCTCAGTTATGGACAAGCTGAAGTCGGTCTTGAGCGGCGAGGAGGCTCGCAGAGATGACAGGACCGTGTTGGAGGTAAAGAACAGTCAATCAGAGCTGTGTTCTGATCGCTAATCTCGACTCTAATCAATGAACCTGTGGATCGATGCAGACTGTCAATGACGCCTCCACGCTGGGCTGGGGCACGCGCATCAAGGGATTCATCGCCTGCTTTGTGGTGGGGGGCGTGTGCACAGTCTTGGTAAGGATCAATAGTTGTTTTCTTTTCTTCTGAAATCACCTCTGTTTTTTTTTTTTTAGCTGCACACGACAAGGAAGAGGAGGTGTGTGTGTGTGTGTGTGTGTGTGTGTGTGTGTGTGTGTGTGTGTGTGTGTGTGTGTGTGTGTGTGTGTGTGTGTGTGTGTGGCCTTACTGGTTCTTCTGGCCCCTGAGGAATGCAGTGAGCAGAGCAGCCCTGCCTGGCAGAGCCTTGGAGAGATAGAGATAGATGTGTGCTAAAAACAAGCAAATTAAAATAGTAAATAGACCAGTTCTTATATTGCACTTTTCTGACCACTCAGTGCACTTTTACAGCCACATTTACACATTCACATTCATTCAGCCTCCTTTACTTGTAGCTTTAACCATTCATACAATAATAACAGCATGTGGGGGATGTTTGGAGCTCCCCTGAGCTATAGTTCCTCAATAAAAGTCCAAATCAAAGGCTTTGATTCTTTGTCCTCATGTTTGTCTTTACAGGGAGTGTGTGTGCTCTTCATCCCCAAGATTGGAATCACTCTCTTCATTGTGTTTTACACCTTTGGAAACATCTGCACCCTGGGCAGGTCAGTGTACACAGCAGGAGGAAGTGAGGTGTTGACTGTCATGCTGTGTGTTGGAGGCATGTGCAGGTTAACATTTCAACTCCTTCAACTGGTATTTTCACCCAGTGTCTTGTCATCCTGCCCAACAGCACCATGTTTCTGATGGGCCCAGTGAAGCAGCTGAAGCGTATGTGTGACAAAACCAGAGCGCTGGCCACTACAATAATGATAGTGAGTTGATTTGTCTCCACTTTCCAGTTTGCCCCCAGCCTGTAGGGGACCATGATGGTAAACAGGACGTATTCTCTGGAAGCTATAAAAAAATTAGCCTTGGATGATATTCTACAAGCCATTTCTGCACAGATTGCCCTTTCACATGTAGCTTTAAGCAGACTGACAAACTTTCCTGCCACTCACATGAATGATCATGTGACTTAATGTTCCTTGCTAAACAATGGGACACCTTCATCTCGATCTGAGCAGAGGAATCAGATATTGAGGAAGAACTAGGACCTTGTGAGTCACCTTGCTTCCTCGTAGTTGTGCCTTCATAGCTCCCTCACCTCAACTGAGGCGAGTAAACGTGAATTACTTAAAAGCATTTCAATTTAAAATGAGCTTTTCCTCATTCTAGGTCCCATTTTAAATGTACTGAAACACACACACAAGAAAAGAAAATGTGAACTTTGTCACAGACATCCTCCATGTTGAAAAACTAAGATAAACCAATGTTTCTCTTTGCCTCTGACCCTGTAGACCTGCCTGGTGCTTACTCTCTGTGCAGCCTTCTGGGTGAGTGACCGAGAGCTTCACCATCACCTGTGACTGTCTGAGAACATGACGAAGAAGAGCCCCCTCTCACTACCAGCTGATTCCATTGCTGTGTGTGTGTGTGTTTTCTTTCAGTGGAAGAACTTTGGACTGGCTTTGTTATTTTGCATCTTGCAGGTCTTGTCCTTCACCTGGTGAGTCACTGTTTTTCTCTCCTAGTGTGAAATCAAAGTTGAAATTTTCTAGAACATAAGAATATGAGAATGCTTTTTGGCAAAAAGATCTTGGGATGGAAATCAGTGAAGGCTGCAATGCACATAATCTCAAATGTGGGTGGATCTAGAATGGAGGGAGAAACTAGCTTATCCACTCTAATCTAATGCCCTCTAATATTCCAGAGTCTCCAGAGACTTAAAATCATGACTGGTGATTACTGTTTCTGAAATTATAAGCGTTTATAAAGTCGTTTCCTAATTTTACTTTGTACAAATTTCAAGTACTAACAGTGTGCTTGGAGAATGAGTGGATAGAGTAGATATTTCTTTGTGTAGGTCTGTATGTTCAGATGTTCAGCCTCTTCCCGATTATTCCTTTTTAACATTTACTTTATCCACACACACTCATCAGGGTTAAATGTTGACACATGACGTTCTTTCTCTGTAGGTACAGTCTGTCGTACATCCCATTTGTGAGGTTTGTCTTTTTGATTTTCACCTTTTCATTGTCAGAAATGTCAAGAATGAGAATGTGTCTGCTGTATTTCACCCCTGATGTGTGTGACTGACCCTGCAGGGAGGCCATCATGAGGATGGTGTCGGTCTGCTTGAAGTGAGGACTTGTTTTGTTCACTGGCCGGGCGACCTGGGGCTGAGCTCTGTGGAGTCTGTGACTCCTCCACCTCCTACTGCACACATCATACATATGCTGATTTTTAGATGAGTATGTATTGATTATTTATATGAATTTTAATGAGCTTGGGCTTGGTTTGTACAATGTGTAAATATCTGTAATAAATGAATGTGTTGAAAACAGGACAGCATTACTGACTGAGCCAGACAGTTCAGGGAACGGCAATATGGAAAATAAATGTTTATTTTTCTAAGAGTCTTTGACTTTAAAGATCTTCAAAAATAAAAATTAAATCAGTCTCCTGTATTCTATAAAGAAAATCACTATCAACAACTATATATATATATATATATATATATATGTAAAATTTACAATTTTTTCATTCTACTCTGCTGGATGTCTCAATAAAAATGCAATACAGAAAAAGATTGTTTTGTTTTTTTATTTTTGCATTCATGGACATGCACTGATTTATCCATCTCTGAGCATAGTTGTGCACTTCTAGTTACTGACATTTACTCTCACTTATCAAAACAATATTTATTTATCAGAAGTGTTGCATGCCTGCTTTGTAGGACGTATTTTTCACCTTTTTTAAAAGTACTTTTTGAAAGTAAAAAGTGAACTGGTTTTTAAACTACTTGAAAGTATACAAATAAAAGTAATGAATGGAGCATCTATCTATCTATCTGTCTGTCTATCTGTAAATAAATATTTACCAGTTTCAGTCTTGTATTTTTGACTCTCCACAGAAAGATCGAGATCTTTTCTGTAACAGCAACTACTCCAACTTCTGGAAATGGGAGAAATGCCTCTGCATCTCAGGAGAGATCAGTTAGCCCCAGTGCATTTGGCAAACCGAAGGGGTCATGATGAAAATCACATGAGTCAGTCAGTTCTGATAGAGTGCCAAGAGCGTGGAAATACCCAAATCAGAAGTTTGGGATGGGTGATCAATGGAAAAATGAAATGAAATGGGGCTTAGTGGATTAAAAGTAAGTCCTACTGTATCTTCCCCAGCTGTCCCATTATGGGGTGTGAAAGAAATGACTTGGAGTTATTAGAAGAGAGGCAAGAGAACAAAATAAACAGATATGTGTTATAGAGTTATTTAATGGAAAAATACGAGGATTTAATACAATATATAGATGGCTCCAAGAGAGTGGGGCTTGCGATTGGTGGATGATCTAGCAGTGTATACAGGGGAAGTGATTGCTGCGTGGTTAGCTCTGTTATGGGTGGAGGTAGACAGACCAAGGAAGGCAGTAATTGCTTCAGACTCAAGCTCACCTTTGATCAGTATCATTTAATTTGAAATAATTCAAGTTGCTAACAACCTGCAAAAATCATGTATGAACTCTGGTATGGGTACCGGTGCATGTGGGGGGTGTAGGAAATGAACTGGAGGATAAATGGGCCGGGCAAGCGGCTGGAAACGACAGCATAGGCATAGAAATCAAATAAAGCACTGCAGAAATCAAAAGCATGGTTAAAAGTATAGTTAAGGATAAGTGGCAAACATTATGGGACAATGGGCAAACAGGAAGTCAGTACTATAATATACAGAGAAAAGTGGGAAAGAACAGAAACACAAACAGAAGTAAGGAAGAAGAGGATGCACTATCAATAATGAGGTATGGACATACAAGACTAAATAACACCTTGTTTATAATGCTGATGGCAATTGTGAATTGTGTGGTTGTCCAGAGTCCACAGAGCATGTCATTCTACATTGTACCAGGGTGACACAACTGACAAGTCAAACTTTGAAACTTGCTGATTGTGGACTGTAGCAGTTGTTTGTGTGTGTGGATCTTCCTGGATGTCTTTTGTAAGAGTTTAAATAAGATTCATGTGACTCACGAAGAAAAACATGTCTGTATTTCTACATAAGGTGGCAGAAACCACACTCTAACAGCATATAGGTCTACTTCTGAACAGAGTGTGGACCCTCAGACACAGGGTAAGAAACCCTTTTTTATACATGAACTAATTTGATGGAATTGGATGCTGTGAGAATGAAGACCAAACACTATTTGAAGAGATTTCAGTTCATGATCCAGAATTATTGCTGCACAACATCTCCCACTCCATCAGGATTCAACATGTGGAAAGTCCTGTTTAACATGTATATTTCAGGCTGCAGTTGGTTCAGTTGGTGGTTGGCGCCCCATGTTCAGGCTGAGCTCTGGAGCAAGCCAGGATGCACAGGATGCTACAAAGGATGTGCTCTGCCTACAGAGGCATGCTCTGTCATACATACATTTAATTTTGCACTTTTTCGTCCACAGAAATGTTCAAGTGGAGAATGTGGCTGCTGTACAACAGCAGGGATGCCGTCATGACCATCTAAGTGAGACCTGGTGCCCTCACTCAGCTTCCTCCTTATGAAATTCTGCATCACAAGTGTCAGTGATTCCTCCTCCTGAATCACATTATACACACTCACACATTCTTTATATATTTCATCTTTTCTTTGCTTCATTAGAATTTTTGATATGTTTTCAATGTACAGGAGGATGTTGCTTGATTAGTAGTACTTGCAATTTATTATTAAGGAATATGTTCAAGATTATCAATGAAGAAAGGAAAACATTATTGTAGGGGCATGAATAATGCCGAAGTATTAATATGGAGGGAAGAAGTTTGTTTTTTTAGAAGTCTATCTTTTAAGATCCTTAATTGTCAAACAACTCAAATCAGTTTTATCTATGCTATGAAGAAATGTAATTTTTATTTGCAGTTCCAACATGTACCTAATCTCAGCACTGGGGGGCAGTAGTTAGCTACTATCCCACTTTCATGAGCTACATAGGTCATGGTTTAAGTGTGTTTTGTAAATACTTATTTAATATTGTGTATATGTGAACAGAAGAAAGAAAAATGCAGAGTTAAATTCCCTTAATGGCTGCACATACTAGGCAAGTAAAGCTGATTCACCATGTTTGTTGTCACCATGTTATAAAACTCATCTGTTGGCACAAGTGCAACATGTTTAAGCGCACATATAAAGTGATTTTAAATTCTGATACCTTCAATATTTGTTTGTGTACACTTTTTATTTAATCTCAATGGATTATTATTATTATATTATTATTTGTCAACATGTACTTCCAAGTTACAGCACTAGGGGGCATATTCGTTCACATCCTTGTGATTCACCTACGTGAACCTCTTTGCCATCTTACTAGTGGCATCATTTCTCAACAAGTCCTTTTCGTTCTATTTGTCTGTTTGTAAGGCATGTGTTGATGACTGAGTGTGATTATCCAGAATCTTTTTTACTGCATCTTTTTCATTGTTCCATACTGTATATTTATAATGATCTGGACCATATAATGAGGTGATAATTCCAAATGTATTAATGTCGTCCTCACCTTAAATAAAAGATACATAGAAAACATAATCAGGCATAAAATTTAGGGATGGTGAGGTAACCCCAGAATTAAAAGTTCATACAAGAAAATTTTTTATCAACCAAACTTGTACAATAAATAGTTGATAATTAGACCTTTCTGTCCCTAAATGTTGAATGAAGTGGTGAATGTTCAGTGAAAGCTGAAAGCCTCATGTCTCAACTTTTCTTTTCCTCACAGGTTCAGACAATTTTTACTTTATTTACTTCTGTATGGGTTTTGTAATTTCCATCTATACATAAATAAGGCATGTCACTGCTTTTTAAATCAGAGTTAATGCGGCCATTTATCTGTCAAGACAGTATGTGCAATCAAACACATACTGCACGTCAGTAGTGAAATATAATATGTTAAAAACGGTATTTCTGCACATAATTACTATTGAGAGCTCCAAATGTACTGTAGAAGCTACTGTAAACCAGCCACATGCAAATAATGTCTAATGTAAGATGTAATGCTAAACCTGTGAATCTGTGATGGCATGAGATTATCAAGTGTTTGTTTCAGAAAAATGCATAGTAAAATAAGAAAGTTCAAGACTGAGATTTCAATAAAAACTATTGTTCTATGAGACCAAAGGCCTGTTCCTCTCTCCTTTCTAATGACTAAAACCCACAAACTGTTGCTGTGTAAATAAGATGATGAATTGTCCAAGAGTAGTAACGTCCTTTACAAATTCATCCTCTTTAAGTAAAGTGATGCCAGGCAGAATTATCCCATTCTCTGTTCTGGGGATTTGGGCTTGAACATGCATGTTGTACTTGGAGTTTAAACCTGTCCTTGATGTTCTTTAATATTGTTTGGACTGTTTCTGCTCCACAGAACTTTATTTATAGCACATCCAATAATGTCTGGTCCAGCTCTTTGTCAACTTGTGCTGGGAAGTTTCTGGGAAGAAATTCAAGCTCAAAAAGTTTGTCATACATGTCACATTGGGGATGTTTTTTTTTTTAGGTGGATCAATAATTTTAGACTGTGGACCTCAGGCTTGGGGGGGAAAAAGGTGCGGCACACTAACTCCACAGTTCAGCCTGCTCTTATCACATCTCATCAGCCTGTTAACGCAGTGGTCCATAAAACTGTCCGCGGTGCGATATGCCATCGTCACATCACGCCCTAATTTTCTTGAACAACACCTTACAGTTGAGTGGCCGTGCTTTGCAATGCATAACCAGAGTGCAATGGTGAATTAGGCACCAGGGGACACCTCCAACTCTTACCGCTTGTTAAACCGCAACCACACTTCAGACAGAACTTCAGCATGCCAGCCCAAGCAGAGAAGACGCTTTGCCTCACCAGCGCATTTTATTCCTTCAACTTCCTCATTCACTCATTGACTCCGCGGCTCCTAACTAGATGCCATATGGCGTCCGGTTAAATCCCGTGTAATATTCACTGTGGGCTGTTGTAGCTGCTTTTGCGCATTGCTGTGTTTGCACAATATGCAAGCGAGTTAGTGGATGTGGAGAATCACGTTCAGTCGGGGTAATTAGGGAGTATGTGTGTGTGTCTGTGTGTGTGTGTGTGCCTGGCTGTGTGTCTACAAGTGCACACAGAATGCAAACTGACTCCCCGAGCTGCCTCCGTCTCCCTGTGGGCCTCCCAGACTTCCCAAGCTGAACAGATCGAGCCGGGCTGCCTCCCTCCCAGGGCCCGGGCTGGTTAACAAGCAGCAGAATAAACGCCAGCCAGTTAAATTGTATGTAACTTTTTAGTTCGCACTAATAGTGCGACCTTTATTGATTTCTTGTCTCTGCCTTCAGCTCGGGCGAAACACTAATGGCATTGGTCAATAAAAAACCATGAAGTGGAAGTTCTCAATACCCCTCCCCCTGTGTTGACCACGTCCCTAAAAATAGCCACTCAGCCTCCCTCTGAGTCCTGCCTGCGAGCCAGCGCCCCGACAGCCCCACTGCTCTTATTCAATACGTTCCTTTTGTGTCCTCGCTTCAGATGTAAGAGGGCTAACACGCTGAGCCATTTGCCAAACACACATCTCCTTCCTCTCCTGCCCTTGCCAGCTCCCGTTCAGGTGGCCGGCCACGTCCGGAGAGCAACCCCGCCTCTTTTAATCGATACATTTATAACACGACGAACTAAGCATAAAACAGCACCGTGCCTAATCGAAAAACAAACAGCGGTTTCAGCAACTGTATCTGGCCTGGCACTCTGGGGCCCAATGCATCAAAGAATTACATTCACATTTCAAAAGAACAAGTTTACAATGAGAAAAAAAATCATAAAGGAAAGAAAATGCCCCCACGCCTGTGTATCTGCTATCACCCACTGTTTTATCGACTGGGCATGTCAATGTGCGCCCCTGCCTGCTGATGTCTTTCCCTCTACACTTGCACTTATTGAGCTTTGCTGGAAAGAAATATTATGAGCAGAGTTCAATAGAGCTGAAATTATCCCCACTTCCTCCCCCCAGTGAAAACAGCCGTCTACTCTGGACGTCCCGGGTCTTTTCCACCAAACTTCTCAGCCCTGACCGTCGCAGGCCCGGTCTGGCCCCAGCCTCGCAGCGCTGGCCCTACTGTGCGCCAGCCTTCGCTCTACTGCTGGATGCAGACGGCTGGAGGCAGCCGAGAGCCAGAGACTGTCACTCGGTGGTGCGGCCGTCGGGAGGCCTGGGGGTCCGGGGTGTGGCCCCCCCGCCGAGCCGCTCCTCCACACCGAGAGGAGCAGCAGCGGCCAGGAGCAGCCGGGAGCTGTATCGATTCACCTCGTAGCTCCGAGCCTGCTGTCACAGACTGTATATATCACTTTATTTAATCCACTGTTAAATAGGCTGTAATTAAAAATCTGTCCGGTGGACGTGTCGGCTTGTGGCTAAGTTACATCAGTTCTGTCAGTGTTGTCTTCCTCTCGATAAGAGTTTTTTTTGTTTTTTTTTCTTTTGGTGATGGATTCGAATCAGAATGCTATTGACAGTGTCGGCAAAGAGAAGGCAAATGATGCAAATAAACCCCCACATGGGGGATTAGCCTGTTTGCTATTTGAAAAGTGCTTACAGTAAGTCTCCTAATTGTGGTTAATGTTTGAAGGTCCCTCGACTCACTCTAATGACAGATTGCAGATAGAAACACATTTACTTAGAAATAGTTCACTTGACATTTGCCGCGGTGTCTAAGCCCGCTGTACTTCCTGCTCCAGTAGAGGGAACTGTATTTTAAAAGCTAAGAGCCACGCTGCTAATATTCAAGATGAATTTCTTTGTCTAAATATTCACTTGTTGGACAAAATCGAAAAGAACTAAAAGCTGCAGAATTCAGACTTGCACAATCGCTCTCCTCAGTAGAAAAACATTTGAAGTTGTGGAATTGTCCAGGCTACCAATATCTGAACGTGTTTATATTTTATTTTTATTTCATTTGCACGTATTTTATGAGCTGTTATTTTGAAGAGACACAGTCAAAACACAAATCCAGCCTCAATTTTGTCTCTGTTGCGCGAAAGTGGCTGTTAAGCTCCTCAGTGTTTGAGCAGGTGCCTAATTTCCCTGTGGCTAATCCTCTGCATTTCACACGCTGTTAGTGGACAGCTTTTAGTAAGACTTGGGAGCTCATGGATTACTACTTGTAGATGTGCTGAAAGTTTTATGTTTAACTCTGGACGTTTGCTCAAGCGCAGTCTTCAAGCCTAACTGAAGTGTTCCTACCGCAGGGTGCTTTAACTCGCCAACACTTTACTCTGTTGTCGACTCCAGTCCAGAGAGAAAGATCGCACTACTTTACTTCAGATAGAGGATCTACAGAGTTTCTGCAGTTTCCAATTACATTTCGTCCAACCACTGCAGTAACTTTGCAGATTTTACTTTGCTATATGTCAGCGTTTCAGTTAACTATAAAGAGAGACTCTGCACAATCCATACGCCTGAAATGGCCTTGCACATCAATAATTTTGAAAGACTTCAGTGAGACTTTGGCTGTGAGCTCACGCCAGTTCTCATTTACTTTTAAACAAAGGTCTTGCAACAGGCTTCTTTAATGGGAGCTGGACATGTCAGGGTTAGAAACTGAGAGGTGTAAGTAATACATTCAATGACAGCTGTCATGGATAACTGTCATCAAGGACATGTCAACATGTATGCAAACTGGGCATTTCTTATTGCCATCCTACTTGTACTGAAACTACGTATTTCCTATTATATTTCCTGGCTGTTTCTGTCACTCCTTGATGAGCTTATCTCTGGGTTTTATCTTGTCATTTCCTGTTTTATTTTGCGCCAGCGTCTGCACCTGCTGCATGGCGCAGATCGAGCTTCTGTAATGTTCCACCTGACCACAGGGGGGCGGTACAAATCTCTCCCCTTCCTTGAACACTTCTGCAACTGTACCCCTGGTGGTATATTTAAAGCAGCGAAGTGCCGTGGAGCCATGTTCAAATACGGGGACCAAACGTCCACTTTGCCCGGACATGTCTGCTTGTAATGACGCTTAAATTCATTAAAATGTCAGTTTTTCAATTGACTAGCGCTTTGCGCGGGCTGTCCTATATGTGAGAAAGTGGGAGAGAGAGAGAGGGAGAGACCTTACTAGACATCGCTTTTGGCTTTTTAGCGCCCCACCCCAAATAATCAATTCAAAATATAGTCATCATAAATATATATGGATAATTTATTATATATGTTTACGATTGTCAGCCTTTTTTTAAGACGATCTCTTTATCTGCTCCTGGGGCAGAGGCTTGTACCGCCCCCCTGTGGTCGGGCGGAACATTACAGAGGTGGCACAGACGCTGGTGTGGAAGCATATTGGGGCCTTTAGGCTTCCAAAATAAAACAGGAAATGACAAGACACACCTCATCACGGAGTGACAGAAACAGCCAGGAAATATAATGGGAAGTACGTAGTTTCAGTACAAGTAGGATGGCAATAAGAAATGCCCAGTCTGCATTCACGTTGACATGTCCATAATGACAGTAATCATGACAGCTGTCATTGAACCCTCCTCGTGTCAGGTCAGTGTCTCCTCTGTGTCTTTGTGAACTTAGTGCTTGCACCTCTGCTTCCTCATCCTGCTTTATTCATGTTTCATGTTTTTCATGTTCCTTACTTTCTGCCCCTTTTGCCCTATTGTACCTTTTGAGATCTCCCCTTTTCACCAATTTTGTTTGCATCCAGAGTTGTGCATCTGGGTCCTTTAATAATTTATTAGGCACAGGGTTACTTAGATTGTGACTCAGTTTCCATCTTTACTGCAATTTTTTAATTATTTATTTAGAATCTCATATACTTGATCATATCCATCTCAAAAATTCCAGATGTCCACCCAAAGGTGGCATCATAGTAGCTCCCCTGACAGGGACACTTAAAGGTGACCTACAGTGGTTGAACTGAGTGCTATTCCTTGTTCAAACACGAATGCTATGGAAAACTGGTTTGATCTGAATGCCTCAGATGCTATTTTACAGCATGCTTAAAATCCTGTTTTGAAGGGAACGTTATGGTCAGTTTCTCCACTGATCCAGCCCTCACTCATGCTTGTCTGTCAACTATACATAGGCTGTACTCCGATTCTCTGTCTTGCATGCAACTAACATGAATTATCATATGACTGTACAGAACGTTGCCTGGCCAATAAAAAAGCTTAGCAAATCCTTCAGTGAGAGGAGGGTT
The DNA here is from genome assembly GCA_029224185.1 of Karalla daura. NCBI lineage: Eukaryota > Metazoa > Chordata > Actinopteri > Chaetodontiformes > Leiognathidae > Karalla > Karalla daura. Next base: position 22,538,034 of record CM055194.1, read on the forward strand.
CTTTGAACCAGAATCAGAAGCAAGAACCAGGAGGAAGCACACACCCTTTCACTGGGAACTTCATCAAACTGCTGCGGTTCATTGTGTGTATCTGCCGCCTCGAATGGAGGCAGATACACACAAATTAAGGCAGGAAGGTTCTGTTCAGATTCACCCATTTCTGAACCATTAGTGTGTGAACTGTAAATGGCTGTAATTTCTGCTCCCTGTGCTTTTGACTCTGTGTCATGCAATTATATCTGTGCAAACACTTTATGTAAAGGGCGGTGGAGACCTTAGAAAAGCACTACACAGATTAAATACCATGACTACTACCGCTGCTACTATGATAATAATAGTAACAATATTATCAGTGGTAGTTGTGTTATTGTTATTTATTACTATTATCATCATTGTAATCAGTAATTGCAGTACCGCAGTCTTGCCGTTGGGTGACACTGTAGAGCGTGGAATCTCGCTCCTGAGCATCACTACCCCCCCCCCCCCAACCGCCTCCTCCCCCCTCCCTCCCCTTCACACACACACACACACTGTGTGTGCGTGTGTGTGTTGTGTGTCGGATAGAAAGTCAGCCTGGTTTCCAGCTGAGTGCTTGCTCTCTCTACAGTGTGTGTGCGTGAGTGTGTGCGTGTGTGTATATGTGTGTGTGTGTGTTGTCATTATTATCCACTCTGCTCCCAGCTCAGAATGGCCAGATTCACTCAGACTGAAACAAGAAGGCAGCAGCATCCACAGCAGCCCCAGCCAGCTCTCTGCAGCCTGCTTCTCACCGGACCGGGGGCACCACCGACCCAACCACCTCCACCACTGCTCCCACATCAGCACCAGTACCCTCAGATCACATTCCCCAAACCCATGAACGGGTCAGAACCCATTTCAATTCATCCGGAGAGCGGCAACATGAAAGACCAAGATGCCATTAAGCTGTTTATCGGGCAGATACCGCGGAACTTGGAGGAAAAAGACCTGAAACCTCTGTTTGAACAGTTTGGGAAAATCCACGAACTGACAGTTCTCAAGGACCGATACACCGGCATGCACAAAGGTAACGTGTGAGCGGCTACGAGGCCCATTTATACATCTATATATGCATTTAGAAGCACGCACCCCATGTGATGCTTATTATTGCAGGGAGCTTTTAAAGTCATTTGCATAGAAATAGAACATTTATTTCGCACTTTATTTCTTTTTATATTTATCAGTCCGACCAATTCCATAAACGGCTGCGCGCACATTTTTCCTCCAACATTCATCCCGTTTGTCATTTTGTCCCAGTTATGGCTCGTGTGCACGGTTCTTATTATTTATTTCACCGTATCCTCCTAATAATGTCACATTTTTCTCCCTAGAAAAGAAAAATAAAACAAAAATACAACACATGCGCGGGAATGACGGGGTTGGTTGAAATGGGTGTTTGCAGCCCTGCAGGATCGTGAATGATGTTGGTTTTATTGCAGTTTAACAGTGTTGTCCTGTCGCGCTGTTAAGTGGGGCAGAGGCGCTTGGAAAGGATGCATTTTTAAAGAGGCTTCCTCTCTGCCAGTGCCCGTCTTTCTTTTTTTCTTCTTTTTTTGCGGAGGGGAGGCATCATTTATTCATCCATATGCTTTCTTTAACATGTGAGGATGGGGCTGGGGCGGTCTACGCGTCTACACGCACACACACACACACACACACACACACACACACACACACACACACACACACACACACACACACACACACACACATATACACATATAGGCTAGACACACACAGGGCGCAGGGAGCTGTCGCAAGATGACGGACGTGAGAAAGAGGGGGGGCACTGGTACTGAAATGGAAGGCTGTGTGTGTGTGAGTGCGTGTGTCTGTATATGTGTGTGTGTAAGGGGGGTGGGAGCGGGAGTCTGTGCACCCCCCCCCCCCCACCCCCACTGCTACACATACTGACAACTTCCATCATCAAGTTGGTGATCTCCATCTTCAGTTGCTCTTGTATTTACACTACTTCACTCTCTTCTCCTGGTAGTCTGAAGAATGTAGAGCAGGGTTTATTGTTTCACTAGCTTCCTATTGTGATGTAGCCAGATGTATCTATCTATCTATCTATCTATCTATCTATCTATCTATCTATCTATCTATCTATCTATCTATCTATCTATCTATCTATCTATCTATCTATCTATCTATCTATCTATCTATCTATCTATCTATCTATCTATCTATCTATCTATCTATCTATCTATCTATCTATCTATCTATCTATCCAACTCTTACAGGAGCATCTCTCATCACCTCTCCCAAATTGGCTGCCATTCTTCACGCTTCTCCTTTTAACTAGTGCGTAATCTCTACTCCTGTACTAGTAGTACTAGTACTTTTCAGAATGAAAAGGAATATTTGTAGTTTTACCAGGTTTCTCTTACAAAGTAGCCATCCAGTTTGGTCATCAAGAAACTCTTGAAGACCCAATTCATCTCCTCCTCTAACTTGGGCCTCATCCATCCTCCTCCTTCTTTCTCATCTCAACTAGTCCTGAAACACTACTAGTCTCACTACATTTGCACCAGTACTCACACTACTGCAATCGACAATGTGTAAATGTAGAGCAGAATTCATTGTTAGACTAAGATCTCTGTTGCCATTCAGTTTGAATGTCTCCTGTATGAATGATACGTCTCTTTGGATCAAAGCGTCTGATTAATGTCCAAGGCAGTGTGTGTGTGTGTGTGTGTGTGTGTGTGTGTGTGTGTGTGTGTGTAACTCAGTACAGTACGTGGTGCCCACCTCTTCATCTGCGTCAGTCCACGCAATACAGACGTCATCATCATTATCATCGTCATCATCCCTCCATACTTAAGGTCTTGTTGATTTGCCTGCTTGTCCTTTGTGTTATGGCTCAGCCAGGTGTGTGTGTGTGTGTTTGTGTGAGTGTGTGTCTGTGTGTTTTACAATAATCATAGTTGTATTTCCATATGCACTGTGCACAAGGAGACCATCCCCACTCTCCCCCAAAATCATCAGTAGCATCCCTATTGGTTTTGCGATACCACAGTCTGGGGTCGTGGGTCAACAGAGCTTTAATTCTGAGCTCCATGTGTTGTTTTCTCTCTGCAAAGTGCCCCATCCCCACAGAGCCACAATGAGGACTATCACTGTGCCGCCCTCCATCCCCATCTTCCTCCTGCTGCCGTCCCGCAGAGCAGATGCTGATAATGAGAAGGATGTTAGTGCGGGAGATAAGCCTTTTATTGCGGTGACATTTAGAAAAGACAAACGACAGTCTGTGACAATAATGCAGATGCCATTTGCGAACATTGCGCACCATGTCATGCTTCCTGTGACATGTGAGACCATCGGCGAGACGTATTGCCTTTGTCGTCGTCACAGAAAGCTGTCCACAAAGTGCCACCGAGCCCTTCTGTCGAGGCCGCCTCGGAAATACTATAACATCTCTGCCCAGCGTGTCCGTCAATATGGATTGACACGCTGGCATCGATCGCACAGTTTTAATGGCACAAGACGCAGCGTTGCGACAGATAATGTACTCCAAGCATGATTATGATAAATTACAGCAAAAGAAAGCAGAAAATATAGATGTTTCAGCTGCTTAACTGTCATATCTGCAAATCCTTGTAAATGAAGTTTGGGTGGGTGCAGGTTTCTGATTCTACAGTTGATGTTGTCAGTGAGAAGCAGCGAGGATGTCTCCTCTCATTTTGCATTCACCGGTATGTGTTTGCCTGTGCATGCGTGTGCATACATATAGTAAAATGTCATTGCCCCGTGTTGCATAATGATTGCACTATTAGGCTTCTGAGTGACTGTTGCCTGATCGCGGTGTCAGGAGGAAGAAGAAGAAAAAAAAGACAGTTCAGGCTCTTCTTGGATGCAGTCTCATGCACTGCTTGACAGATCTGTGTAGAACTGCACCTGTGAAATGAATTCAGTTCATTATAAATTGTTGTTCAGCACAAATGTAGTAAATCATTTGCTCACCCTGGATTGTTTTTGTTATTTGGAAAGTTTTTCGCAGTCGCTGTATCAGCAATGGCAGCATTTATGCTCCGACGGTAAAGTTTAAAAGTTTGAAAATTAAATGTCCTATTTCTGTTATTCATCACAGGGTTGGAAAAACTATACTCAGACTGAAACTCCCATTTATGAAATCCTGTAAACCTTGATGTCTATTATGTGTCAGTCAAGATATGTAATTGTTTTTAGTTTTATAAATGAGGCAAAATCTGGAACAGCGGCTCTTTTGGATGAAGATTGAAATGACACAAACTTAATTTTCGACTCGCAAACAACTACTTAATTTTAGATAAGTGCTGTTCACTCAAATTAAATGGCTTAAGATGTAATGAAGCCAGGCCTCACAATTAACGACAGACGATCAAACCCAAACTGTCAATGATCTCTGATGAGGTTATTTTATAGTTAATCGTGTTATTAAGTGGAACAGGATTAGGAGTATGGATCCTGATGGAGACACACATTCGGACTGACAAATACATTGATGGACAGAGGGATAAACACACTCTCTCTCTCTCACACACACACACACACACACATTTGTAGTCACTGCACTTATTCTGTCATTTTGATTTTCATTTCATCCACAATGGGCTTTGTGTGTTTCTGATTTCCTTCTTTTCTTATGCAACTATTTCCGCCCTTGGTAATCCATGAGGGAAAACATGGAATTAGTTTGTAAAGCGTGATAATAATGCATGGCCATAATAACTTGACTCAAGAGGATTAGCAAATGTGCATTGTCTGAAGCAGCAGTCTCTTGGGTGATCAGCTGGTTGCCTCCCTAAACAGTGGCTGCCTCTGCCAATTAAAAATTCAGTCTAGTCTGCCTCTTGAAATGATTAATTCTGCCCACGCTGTCGATGGCCTGCCAATTATTGTCGCCCAATTGGTATTAATAGGTAGAGGATTTCCTGATGTTGAATTTATCATAGACTGTGAAAACTTCTCCCTTTGGCCCTAATTGGCTCCCACTCTAAGCGCATGCAGGACACACTCTTATTAATGCATATACTTATATATTATGCAGAGGTGTGACTATAAACACTCCAGTGTCTTTTCATGTGTTCTGGTTGTTTGTTTTTTTCTCATGTTTTGTTTGTTTATTTATTTATTTATCTTGCAGTGCCCTGCTTAGCAGACGCATAGATGGCGAGATCTCCAAGCTGTGTTGAACCTGTTTCATTGTTGATTTTCTGTTGAATTGCTCTGTTTGCTTGGACTGATTTTATCTTATGAGTTTGGGCTAATCTGTGCTTGTGCTCTTAAGTACACATGCACTTGAACGAGATCGAGATAGAGAGGGAGAGAGAGAGAGGAGAGGGAGGAAGGAAGGTGTTTTATTTTTCCTCTGCAGGTGTGATTCAGCACAGCAGACAGACAAAACATTCCCTGTGCTGCCTCAATCCGCCAAGCAGCTCTGCCCCGCGTATCAATATTAAGCTATTGTCAGGTATCATTGTGTTAATGCATTTATAAATGGAGCCGGAGATATTGCCCTAGACCCCGGCCAGCCACGAGCACATTAAATCACAGAATAATCGAATGAAATATTTATTCAAGGTTCTATTTTTTTATGTTTTTCTCTGAGCTGGTCTGATGGATCGCCTCCCCTCTGTGGGTTTCTCGCCCAATAAAAAAAAAAGAAAAGGAAGGAAAGAGGAATAGTCGGAGCATAGCATATGCATCCCATTAAAATGATGTGGTATTAATATGAGCAGTTTTTCCCTGTATAAAGTCACACCTGGAAGGCTGGCGCGTTGATTAAAGTCCTCTCTGATGTGATGGAAGTGTGAGTGCATCTACACGTCTCCATATTGTGTGCGCCTTATGGAAAGTGTCAAAGATCACGGCACCGCTGTAGGACAGCATCTCCCCCGAGGAAACAGATGGGGATAAATTCACTCACAGACTATAAACAGAGCTGCGGAAGTGACATGGATGGTTCGTTCAGTTCATGCGCTCTGTGATGATATCACAGAGTGTGGATGGGTTTACGGACAGCAGGTCTTTATGTCTGTACGGCCGCTATTTGGCCGCTAATGAAATTAAACAGCTTCATAAAGGTTTGAAGAAGTGAAGAATTGATTCCCTCTCAGCGAAGAGTGGGAACAGCGCGACTCAGGAAAAAACTCTCGGCCCGCGTGTAGCTTTGTGCAGTGATTCGATTTAACAAATCTCAAATAAAATCTTGTGTCAGGGCGAGTGAGCGAAGGCCACCGAGCCAAGCTAATGCAGTAACAACACTCACTTCGCAATCTTTAAACGTCTGTAAATATTGTAATAAGCAACAGGGCTTTCCTCATAAAAGATGCAGCAGCTCAACTGCTACTGACAGGCGCTATGGGCCTTGACTTCAGGATGAGGAGCGTTGCCTCCCTCTCTCTCCTCCTCCTCTCCTCTGCCGGGTTTTTTTCCGAGGAGATTGCCAATCTCTGACGCCGACAAGGCCGCGCTCTGCTGGAGGTTAGCGTCCGCGCGCCTAACTCACCTGGCTTTTATTCTGTCTCCGCTCCTTTCCCCTTAATCCCTGCCCGAGAGAGCCTTTCACGTGGATTGATTTCCTGCTCCGATGCAACATTCATTATGGCTTGCAGTATATTATGTTTTTGCTGTGCTGGAAGTGCCGTTATTCCATGGACTTTCTAGAATACGTTTGCTCTTAATGGGTGCCCGGAGCAGGGACAGATGGGAAGATATATCGCGAGGTCTGAGGGAAAACATGGAGCACTTTCATCACCAATGTATGAAACTATACTCTACACGGTGTCTCATTCCTTGAGCTAAATGGCTCTCGCTGGTGGTTTGCTGTTTGGAGACTGCTTTTGATTCTTCTCCATCACACGACGACGTGAAAGTCAGCCCATTTGTTGTTGTCCCCCTCAGGGCGGTCTGTGTCTATTTGTAGGATTATGCAAAAACTGCTCCACCGATTTTCATTAAATTTCGGTGGGCCGAGGAGGATCCCATTCAATTTGGGAGTGGATGCAGATCAATGGGTGGATCTGGGTTTTGATTTTTCAATTCTATTTACAACAACATAGACTCTCCAGCTGCAGCTCCAGCTTTGTCTTTCGGTTTGATGTGAATGTTTGGATGATGCAACTGTTGCCACGAGGCAGTCATATGTCAGAATAGCATCCAAAGATCTTATTCTATCATGATCACGACGTGAAGAGAGAAGCTCACGGACATGAATTCATTTTCTGGAAATATTAATTGGCCAAAAGAAGAAGACGAAGAAGAGAAAGGTGATTAAAATGTATTAATCAGGAATTCATATTCTGCGTTTCATGGTTACATTCTAGCAATCTCCTTACAAATTTACAGAGATCCATCTGGTTGGACTGATCCTGGATGTGATGTAGGTCACGTCACTGGAAGAGTCGGTGGCAGCGCGCCGCCTCCTTGTTCATGCACAAAGATCACAGCTATTTCCTCAGTCTAAATGGAAGAATGGAAGCCTATGTATTTTGTATGGGTAGCTTAGCAGAGTGCAGTGCCACTGCCTACAGAGCATAGTGTTCTTATATGGTGGTGGCGTAGGGGTGGGGGGTGGGGGGGTATAAAGGCACAGAGGGAAAAAAAAGGAGGGGGGGGTGCTTTCTGTTAGAATAGCATGAGCTCTTTAATGTTGTGTTTGAGCCTGGCTGGGCACAGATTCATTTTAGAAGGAAAATGAAATAACAAGGGAGAGGAGAGAGAGAGAGAGAGGAGATTTTAATGCAATGTTTTGTGATAATCCCTCTCCATTTTGGAATGGTTCATGAGAACTCATGCGATAAAGCCTTGTACAAGCCTGGAAAATAATAAGTTATTTGTCTTGCCTTATAGTGCTGTGCCCTCGACGGGCGCGCTAACCCCCATGTTTTGGCTAAAAAAAAAAAAAAAACAATCACAGATTAGTCAAGCTGTCACATCTCTCTGATTGCCAAACGCTTGAGCCCTTGATGTTGGTGTGAATGAACAATGCGTCGGAGGCATACATGTGTCCGCCTGAGCAGAGACACAAATCTGTGTGCGCGACTTTGCGGCGTCAATCCAGGTGCCCGAGCACCCTGGAAAACCTTGAGAGTTAGTCACGAAATTTGCATTTGTGGGAAATGAGAGACAAAGTGGAGTGTCCTGGAAAAACTGCAGTTGTCCTGGAAAAAAAATATTTATCTGCTCTCTGCTTATCTGTGAGTAAACACAAAGGGTTTTAGTGGGCTTAGAGTGTACATATGTCATCATTTCTGAACATGAAAGAGATTATTTCATAGATATGTCATAGACTGCACATCTGTTAAACTGGGGGTAATAGAGTAATAGTCATGGAAGCAATCTGGATAAATGTACAAAATACAAAACATAGAAAATGACCACTTGTCCATCGTAGTGTATCAGCTGAACATGTCCTGGCAAAGAGTAATGGGAAGAATGCTTTGGGGAGGATGGCTCATGTGTTCAGTCTGAGGCAACAGATAGACAGAGAGACACGTGTAGCACAGAGGAATGGATGTATGGACAGATGGATAAGTGGAGGGAGGCGAAGATGAGGCGCTTGTCCGAGATGCAGACGCAAATAGTTGCTTTTATCCCAAGGCTGTGGGGGAGTAGAGTGATGGCTCGGACTGGGACGCGGACGGACGATGCCCCCGACAGGCTGAGAGGCTGTTTGGACACCAGAGGGGGGGAGTGATGGAGGGAGGAGGAGGAGGAGGAGGGGGAGGAAGAGGAGGAGGAGAGGCCCAGTTTGGCAGATGTATAAAATGATCACCTGAAAACTGAGATGACAGAGGCGATACTGTATTTCACTACTGCTGCTGAGTGTGTGAATACTGCAACTTGTACTTGTGGTCTCAGAGGCGATTTACAATTTTATGGCTGATTATTTCTAAATTACCAATGCAAGCAACAATGAAAGTGGCTCTATTAGCTACAACAACAGACTTAAGATGCAAAAACTAAGTATTTTTGACAACGTGAATAATGCTCGGCATTACATCCCTAAATGAGAATGACAGTGGTAAACAGCGTCATCAGCCCTTAGCGCCCCTCCCTCCCTTTTTTCCCCCTCCTGTGCACATCTTAAACAAATGCTGAAGACACGTTTCTGATTGGAAAATGTCTATGAATTTTCAGGTCCGTGAGGGACGTGTGAAGATACATGCTGCTCAGCATGGTTATAAATAGAAATTCTGTGGTATTTCCGAAAATAGGTTAAGCTGCCATCGCTGCACTGCTGGCATGACATCACTGATTGCCTGCCAGCCCCCCCCCCCAAAAGACCGCTCCCATACTGTGCTTGGAAGCTTGAAGCCAGAGGATGCAGGAGTTGGAGGGGAGACGGAGGGCCATGCCCCCCCACCCCCATCCCCTCCATCGGACCCCACACCCCCCCCCCTCGCCCCGTCCATCTATCTTCCCCGCTGAGGCAGCAGTGCTGTAGCTAACGGCCTCTGTGCTTTATTGCCAGAGACACAAAAACCGGTCGAGGGCTTTGTAGCCGAGATGTATGGCGTCCACATCTCTCAGCAGCCAAACAAGCTAGCCGAGCGCCAAGCGTAGCGCGTCAGGCGCAGATAAAAGACGGAAGTTGTCTTTTCTCCTCTGATGCTCGGATGTTAATGTGGTTGACTGAGCAGAATGTGTGTGTCTGTGTGTGTGTGTGTGTGTGTGTGTGTGTGTGTGTGTGTGTGTGTGTGGACTTTCTACGAGTTCCAACATGGCGCCCGTTCTGTGGTTCACTGTTCAACGGTAGATCTGGCTTAATTAAAAAAGACAACTCAGATTAATTAATGGCTGATGGGCTCTCATATCTGTTTAGTCGGCTTCTTGGATTCACTTCAGAGTGTCTATCTATCTATCTATCTATCTATCTATCTATCTATCTATCTATCTATCTATCTATCTATCTATCTATCTATCTATCTATCTATCTATCTATCTATCTATCTATCTATCTATCTATCTATCTATCTATCTATCTATCTATTCTATCTATCTATCTATCTATCGATCTATCTATTCTATCTATCTATCTATCTATCTATCGATCTGTCTTGTCATTAGCAGGGCAGTATTTCTGGAATCCACTGGACTGAATGTGGTTACTAGGAAATATACGTCAATGCAATTAACACCCCGGTGCCTGCTTGTTAGTCAGGCCATTAGTGTTAATTATTTCTCTTCTCCAGCTCAGTGGTGACATGAGATAAATAAAGGAAGAAAGAAAGCCGGGACAAGGACACAAAGTTTTTATTTATTTCTTTTCTTTTTTTTTTCTTCTGTTTTTGTCGGGCAGAGCATAATTGAAAATATGCGTTTGGAAAACAGCATGTGTCGCTCCATTTGCTACATGCACTGAATGGAAAGAACAGCTATAGGAAGCACTCGCTATGAGTTTGTTTATGAAGACATGTGCAATTAATGTTTTTGCACAAGGTGTGAGAAAAACAACCAAAAAACCCAATGAAAAAACAAACAAAGGACACAGAGCGTGTGTGCATTTTGTGGCTGGCAGTAATTTTTTTTTCACCCCCACGCTTGTCTTTCTTCCTCACTCCTCTTTCAATCACTCCATCTGAGAAAGCTCTGGGCCTTTGAAGCGCTGTCTTTAAAGGTATCTAAAATCAAAGCAACTGAAAACCTGATCCGTCTCGTAGTCTGCAGTCAGTTTGTAGCTGCCAGTCATCTACGACTGTGGCTCTGCTGTGATCAATTAATCTGTCTCATGGTTTTAAACGTCTCTCACCTTTCACCAAAGACGACGAGCCTCCTATCGAGGCGCATAGCGGCGACGGTAAATGAAACGCAGTGAAATGCAGCGGACCTTGTTTTGCTTCGTATAGCGGGAGGCAGTGGATGCCTGAAGTGGAGGTGATTTTATTATTTTCCTCTGCCTGGTCTTGTTTGTTTTTCCAAGAGGTTGTTATAGTACATGAAAAGGAGGAGTGCAGTTTTCTGACTTTGACTGAGGGGGGGCTCAGAGAAACTTTTATTGATTTCTGTGTAAATCTCCTGGCCGGAGCAGACATGGCTGAGGGAGGAGAGGAGGGAGGGAGGAGAGGGAGGGAGGGAGGGAGGTGCGATGGGCAGGAGAGATGGGACTTGGCAGCTAAACTCTTGTTGCCCTCCCAGAAGTAGCACGGCGGGAGGCCGCAAGTGTGAACCTACAGATTATTTACAGCTCTGTGAAACGCCATCCATTAACAGTGTCAATTAGCTTGCTCATCAGGAATGCAGGCCACTAGATGTATTTATAGATCGGACCTTGGCTTTAATTGCAGAAGAGGGATGAAGTACGCAGACAGTCCACAGAAAGTCCAGACTTTCTTTAAGGGATTCAGTGCGGCGCTAGATGCCAAAGTGCTGTATCCAGGAGCACATATTGGAAAGACTTACGGTCAACCTGGGGATGGATGGCCAGTTGCAATCCATCACATCACCTCCCGGAGCTGCAGCCGCTGCCAAACGGCATTATCTTAGGAACTTTATCAGGAGTTGGTTGGCGCTGTAAAACCGTTCAGCCCTCTCTGACACTATATAGCTGAGGGTACATATGTCGGCTTTTGAGAGAAGGGCCCTACACTTGGATTATGCTATATATGAAGAACCACTTGTGCCACTGAGAGAACTATTTAACCTCAGAGCAGCACAATAGATTGTGAGTGCGCGGGCGTCAAAGTCTGTCTCTCTTCACTCTTAGGATTATTTTCAGCAGTATTGATCCTCCACACACACACACACAGGGAATACACCCTGGACAGGTCACCAGTCTACCACAGGGCGCACACACACACACACACACACACACACACACACACACACACACACACACACACACAAATGGCAAATTTCACAATTAATTTATTGCATTTGTCACACCCGTTAGGCATCAGAGGCCACAACCTGCACATGTAAATGCACTGCGAAGACACACTTTCACACCCGTGCACAGGCGGCCCTTTGGGATTTGCCTTACTATGGATCTGTTTGACTGCAGCTCGGGGACCAGTGTAGTCTATATGAGCGAGTAGCAACAAATCAATGGCTGAGGTCCCCTACTCAGGGGTCAAAGAGGATACTAGGGAGGGTCTGGGGGACTATTTCTTGCACCTGTGATGGACACGTTGCGCCTCTCTGCAATGCTCAGCCTCCCCCAGCCGGTGCTCAAGGTGAAGGGATTATGGGAGGAGTAGTGAAAGGAGAAATGGAGGAGGATTTGGAGCCGGGTGTAGCAGAGATGAAGGGATGGAGTGATTGATGAGAGACTGATGGAAGAGTGTAGTCAGCTCCGGGATCACGAGATGGTGACTGAGCCCGTTCGCTGGCTGCCTTTAAGGTGGCTGTCTGACTTAATTAAGGTTTACAGGTTACGCTAGGCTACTGCTTATATTACAGTGCTCATTACAAGCCCATTAGGCCTGGACAGAGAAAATATTGTTGTCAGAACAATGAGTGAGAGCATTTTGGGAAGTCCCTGCCAACTCTGCGCCGCAGCTCTTCTTATATTAAACCTCTGTCTGTCCTCCCGCAATCTGTCCCCCAACTCCCTCAACATTTGCACCATTGTTTGAGTGTGTGAACAGATCGTGGATATTTTTTTTTCCACAGGTAAGGGAGTGATTATATGAGTTAAAAGCTTCACTGAGACCAGACTGATTACCCCCCTCACGGTCAGTCTGCGCCGCTGAGCCGCTTGCCTCCCCGGCTGGCAATGATTCAGGTCATAATCACATTGTATCAGTGCTGATGATGTGTGTTTCAGCTTCCGACCCCTCTGAAAGGCTATCAGTTCCCCCTGGAGCCCCACATGGCAGTAAATGAAGTAAGCAAGTAATCTACCCACAGTGATAGCATTTTCCAAAGAGTGCAAATGATGTGTGAGGGTGCAGGCGAGGCTGGTGCCAGGACTGGCTCGCTTTCTGCTACCTTCACACTTTCTGGCCAAGGAAATGCCACATTGGGAGCAAGTTCACACTTTTTCATTACGCTGGGGCAGTTCGGCTCCTCTGGGGCTACGGGATGGATAAAAGGGAGCAAAGTGGGCATAAAAATGGGGGTGGAAAGAGAGGTTGTGGTTTAAACCAGCCTAGGAATTGCAGACTATTCTGCAGTGTTCACTTTATCCCCAGTGCGTATATGAAAGTCGTGTTTACCAAGCTCCTGCAAAACACTGCAGCTGTCAGTCATGATAGACTCTGGCACCATATTTGCAGCTATAGATTAGCATAAAGAAATCTCTTTAAATTCCTGCTATTAGAGATATATTCTGTCTGTTACCCACTGTACAGAGACTAAATGTTTCTGAAATTTCTCTTCTTTTGCCTTCTATGTGTTTTGTTTGTCTGATTTGCATGCGTTGATCCATGTTCCAGTGTTCCAGTGATCTGCCAGGGTGGTTGGATGTTGTGCTTTAGTTAGTCGTCTGCATTTTGGTTTCTGTTCTTTTTTGACTCTTCTGCTCTGTGTGGTTTTGTTACCAGCTGCTCAGTGAAGCTCGTCTGTTGTTTGTAACCTGTGCTGAGTAGTCACGCCTTTGGGTCCCTTAAAACCACCCGTTACTGTAGTCCTCCACAAATTTTGCGCCATACAAATTCACACAGTGGCTTTCTTCTTTGTGTTCAATTTGTGGGCAGGCAAAACATCAGGAATTTTAGAATGGTTTTAATAAAATTTGACTTATGTAGCAAATTTTGTGAGCTCTTATCACATAAGTGATTCGCCTACTTGATGAAATCTGAGTTTATGGTCACATTTACGCTGCAAGGTGAAACCTAAGAGTGTGGATGGCTTTCTTCATCATGTCACCATGATGATTTCTAGTTATGAGGCCGTTTTAGTCAACAGTGACACATCACTAGAAACCTGTAACCAAACATTACCAAACAAATTATTCATTTGGAATTCTTATAATTTAACATTTTTGTGGCAATCTGCATGTGCAGCTCCCAGTGGAGACACTGGGTGACACTGAAAAAGTGAATTCATTTGCTAAACTACTCTGTTATGGTGGGCTGTGGATAAAGCTTTGTTTTATTCAGAGTTGGAAGGTGAATTCCTGCTCTGAGTGTCTGGCGTAGAGGTTTTGCCTGGGGTGAGTGAAGCATGTATTGCAGCAGTGTCTTTGTGAGGGTGAACACGCTGAGACAAAAAAGCATCTAAAAGCTGCGGTGCAGTAACTTCATATGTGACCGTATGCATTTTTAGTCTGGATTACGCAACACTGGTCATGTGGCACTGTGACCCCGTTTCACACAGATCCTGATTTTTGTGGACAGAAAAATTCAGTGTGTGCACTCCAACATGTCACCTTTCCCATCCAAATCAACTTGATGTTTGAGCGTGATGGTTATGGATGTTAGTATCTCCCAGTGCAGAAGATAAAACACCTGCAGTTCCACTGAAACCGGCAGTGGTCAAGTAACATCCGCTATCATTTCTTAATGGTTACAAAGACGCTTATCGATTTGCTGTGTTCAACAATAAATGTGCGCCCTTGGTGCGTAATGTGAAATGAAGTGCACACAGATGTTATCAACGGGAACCGTGAACTTGACAAAACAATTAGCAGGAGATCCCACTGTGCCGCACCAGATGCACGCAGGTTCAGTAACGGAGAACCAGGAACGTATACGGAGGCTGTCGCCACGGCTGCACAGCATCTCCCGACGTGCGCCTCCCCCGCTCGCTCTCTTCTATGCGAGACTCTTTAATTACATGCCAATTCAACAGAGTGGAGATGGAGAGCCTCGGCCCTATTTCCCAGTGCACACACGCACAGGCACACACACCCAGCGCACTTAGAAATATATCATTAATAAATAGGAGATGAGAGCGGGGGAGTTGGCACTGATGAGGAGAAAGACGTCAAGAACTGGGGTGAGGAGAGGAGAAATTTCCTCGCTTTGCAGCAGGAACTGGTGTGAGATAAGGCTGTTTTTGGTTTCTATCACAAGATGCGGAGGATCATCTCCTCACAATGGGAAGGCTTTCCTATTGCTGTGTCAGCAGGCTCCGATTACAGTGGCTTTTTGTTGTGTTTCAAACAATTTCATCATGCCCCCCACCTCACCCCCCCATCACACTTTTGCATTTGGTATGCAATGCAGCACTGGCAATTTGTACGTGTTTGGATTCCAGTTATGGAGTTGTTAAAGCTTTTTTGCCCGTGGCCTGCAAATTCTTATTAAGCCATACATTAAAAAGCACGGGAATCACATTTGAATGGAGTTCGTGTTTCCCTTTTGTTTGCCAGTGTTGTGGTTGTTAATTTATTCTCAATGCCCTATGCATTACTCATTAACCAGTAAATCGTGTTTGTGATTGTAATGCAAAATGCTTGTTTCTTATTCAGAGATGGGGCCAGCATTTGTCAAGTAAACCAACAACAACAAGCCCAGAGAGAGAGTGAGGAGAGAAAAACAACCACCAAAATGGAGCCATTGCCTCCCATTATCCCCAAACATTTGTGAAACAAACAAACCAAAAAAAACAACAAGATTCCTCACAGTCATGGTATTTTTGTGTTTACAAACTGGCAAGGACGGAGAGAAAAGGAATGAGATGGCGGTGGTTGGTGATTGAGTGACCATTGGAAATCATTAGGTTAGGGCTGCTGCGACACGGGAGGCTATGGGGAGGGCTGCACTGGGACACCAGTGCTCCAGTCGGACACCTCAGAGGTCACGACCCTGGACAGACTCCCATCACTATCTGTCTTTCTCCAGCTGAAGATCCTGGCAGGGAGCCGGCAGGCTGAGGAAATGGAGATGCAGGGGGCGGCGGACCCGCTCCGGATGCGGGTCGTTCAGACGTTGGCGTTGCGTGAACGCGCAGGTGTGCAAGCGTGTCTGCGCTCACGTAGCCCTCCAGCCCCGAGGCGAAGCAGGTTAGGGGTCAATCAATGAGTCACTGACTGACATGCCGTTTTAACCCTCCCTCCCTGATGCGGTCCTGCAGAGGTTACGGGGCACGGGTCATTTAAATAAGAGAGAAAGACAAACATGCAAGGGCGAACGTGGCAGAGAAATGGACCGTGAATTTCTGTGAGCTCAGAAAAAGCGGACCGTAATATCGTCCTTGTAAAGACACTTAATACTCCACTACCCACTGAATACATTTGGCTGGTGAAATGAGATCCAAAATGCAGCCTGCTAATAAACCATCTTCAGAGTGGCAGAAATATGATGCATGGTAACCCATATGAACCTCATTAATAGAACACAGGCAAATCTATTTATTCAGACAGTCAGGGGGAAAATGATTGCCTCAATACTCCATCTGGTTTCTCTCCGTCGCGCGTCCTCTTTCCTCTCTTCTCCTCTCTCCTCTTTTCTTCTTTATGCATTCAGTGATTTTGACAGATGTTGTGTACGTGCATGCTTAACACTGCTGGGTGTTTGTGTGTGCGTGTGTGTGCACATGGCAGCATAGGCATTCACCCTAGAGTTTCAACACCACATCCTTTCCTCCTGTCTTCTTCTCCTTCTTCTTCTTCTTCTCTGTCAGTATCTCTCCCTCCATCCTCTGTCCCTACACGGATTCCATCCCATCGTCTCTGCTTTCCCCACCCCCCAGTCCTCTCCTGCACTGCTGTTTCTGTTGTCTCCGCCGCTGTCACAACCGTTCAGGGTGGGGGACGCCGGCCGGGCTGCTAGGAGCTTCTGACAGGACATGGCACTGGGGATAGGGAGGCTGGACGGGCCTGGCAATTCATCCACAGGATTCTGTGCTTATCTCCTACTTTTTTGTTGTGGTATTGTTTTCTTTTCCCCTCTCTCTTATTCTGCCACTGGAAATTGTCCTGGCCTATTGTGCAGTTGCCTGTTTCTTGTGTTTTTGCCATTCAGTCAATGTGCGCTGGTCTGGTGGTGTTAAGTCAATACAGTCATGGCAAAATATGTAAAAAATACCAGATGAAGCAATAGATTACGAGCAGTTAAGAAAGCATGTATGGTTAATATTCACCATTCATCTCCATGACAGCATCCATCCATCTATTGTCTGACAGGCTCCCCTTAGCAGGGTCTATCCCTGGACACACACAAACACACACACACACCTTGCACTCTCACACACACACCCATAGTCTCTGTTCAACCTAAACATATATGTTTCTGGATTGTGGGAGGAATCTGGCGATAATCCCTTGGAGGATGTTTGGAGTCAAGCCCAGGTCCTTCTAGCTATCCACCAAGTCACCATCCTGCTCTCTGATCATATTTATAAATAATAGTACTGTCTGTTTTTTTTTCTTTTTTTTGGCACAGCCTAAGAAGGAATCAATATCAACATGAGGGTGAAACAACGTTAAGAAGGTGAACAAACACGAGCAGCAGGGACTCACAGCTCCTCCACATACTTATACCTACGGGTCCTGGGGAATATAAATGTGAAGGAGAGGTGTACTGACTTAAGTCTCTGAAAATGTCTTATTGCGTATGATTTTCACAGAACATCAGCCAAGGTCAAAGAGACTGAGACTTTGGAGTGCATCATTTTTCTTTTGGTAAACAATAAAAACAGGCTCCACAAAGCCCACATAACACAAATGTGAACTTATTTGCATACACACGCACACACATACATAAATATATATATTTGCCCTTGTTTGCTCTTGTATATATTTGCCTTTGTTCTCTATTTTGTTTAATTTTCATCATATTTGATATTCGTAGGTTTTGTCTGCTCTTAACAGCTGTGCCTGCTTCTAAAGCTTTTTCCTTTCAGTTTTTGATTCTAGTGGAATTAATGTGTTAATACCTGGTTCGTCTGTGTTACAGGCTGTGCGTTCCTCACCTACTGCGCCCGAGAGTCGGCCATCAAAGCCCAGAACGCCCTCCACGAACAGAAAACACTGCCAGGGGTAAGTGTCTGCCCCTCTCTCCCCCTCTCTCTCTCTCCCTCTCTCTCTCTCTCCCTCTCTCCTGCTTTCTCGTCTCTCTCTTTTCTCTCTCTATGGTGGTCAGCCGTGCCATCTGCACCCGGCTGCACACACTGCCAGCATTCTCCTTGCATGGTCCCAGAGATGAAAAACACTTTGGAAAGCAATTCAATCAATAGCTCAGCCTTTTGAAGGCCTGGTTTCAACTTTTCCATGTGTCTGTTCTCCGGGGGATATTGCCAGCATTGATCAGATCCTCTCTGCCTCACATTTTTTAAGCCAGGGCTGTTTTTTCAGGGGTTGGGGTAATCGGTGGGTGGTTGGGGCTATACAGTAAATATGCTGCAATTTCAAAAAGGTCCTATCGTAAAAAAACAAGCATGCATGTAAATATATATCACATCTGATACTAGGGAAACAATAGAGAGACAGAAAATCCTACAAGTTAATTCGATGTGTTTTCAAATGATGTTTCTGTCATTATCTTGGTGTTTATGCCTTTGTGTCTGAGATGTTCCCACTCAAATGTGATTTCCTGTATCAGTGTGAGATCCTAACAAGGCAGAGACAAAAGGATGGAGGGGTGGGTAGTAATGGCTCCCCACAGAGGCAGCATGGCTTAACATGCTCAGATCAAGCCTGCACCAGAGAGAAACATCAGTGAGGAATCCACCCTCCCTCACCCCCCACCCCCTCACCCCCCATCCCCAGCATCCCCCCAGACACAAGACAAAGAGCCTGAGATACGCAGCCAAAAGCCACACGTTTCCGTTAAACATGCAAATGCAATCGGCGCAAAGTTCGGACATTTTTTTTTCCAATTCTGGCGGCTCTGTGGAAAAACAAGTTGTTTCGTTTTTCCTGCAAATTAACTGAGTGCAGTGCCAGAAGGCGTTACCCCCCCCCCCCCCAGCTTCCTGCTGCATTTGAATAATAAGACACAGAAAGGAAAACAAAGTTCCTTCACATATAAAGTGAGAAGTCTTGTTCTTAGCTGTCTCTCATTCTTTCGCTGTGCTCCTATGTTCTGACTGAGGAGGTTTCTCTCTCATGCCTCAGTCATTAATAATGCACCCCCCCCCCCAACCCCCCCCCCCCCCCCCCCCCCCCCCCCCCCCCCACCACCACCACCACCCTGCTTGGCGGGCCATCCATAAGCGTTGACCCACCAGTGGGATTAAATAGTTGTTGCGGCTGAATGTATAAATGAGGGGCAGGAGGGCGCAGACGTAGATGCTAACAAGTCGGATGCTCTCTCTCTCTCTCTCCCTCTCTCCCTCTGTCTCTCTCTCTCTCCCTCTCTCTCTCTCTCTCTCGCGCGCCTGCTCTCTCCCTCCTGCTCATTGTGTGTTCTGAGAGGGGAGCAGATCTCAACACCATCTGGGCTCTGAAAGGTTTAACAATCATCCAAATGGAGCAGTGCAAACAGCAAAAAATAACATTTAACGACTGTGCAGCCATGATACATAGAGTAGGCGCAGAATTAGCAAACACAGCCTTGCGCGTTGCATTTGCTACACACAGACTGTGGGGGAGCTTGGCGTTTCCAGTGTACACCAGTCTCACCAGATGTACGACACTTTTCACATTTCTACAGTATTTTCAGAAACTGTACGATGGACGATCGATAATCACAAAAAGTAAAAATTATTTGACAGCAGCTAACCAATCAGCACCACTGACATCGGGCTCTCTCTGCTTTTATTTTGAAAGGTAAAATCATTACTTGTGGTTTGAAACACACTTTGTAGTGTAAACGGATGCTGAAACCTCCATGTCATGACAGTAAGGTGCACATAGGTTTGCTTTTAAATGTTCCAGCTGTGTACGCAAGTTGTTTCAGTGTGTGCAAAATTGCTGGTGAAAGCATGGTCATTTTAACGTCACAGTAGGATATTGCTGTATTTCCTCTGGTAACTCATACACACGCACACACAGATACACACACACACACATACATCTATTCCGTGACTTTGGAAGTTGCTCCGTATCACTCGTGAGAGAGAAAAACCCTTTCCTTGTACCTTTCAGTACGCCCCCCTCCCCCTCAGGCCTGTCCACCCTATACCCTCCTGCCCCACCCCCACCCCCCCACCCCCCACCCCTCTTCTCCCCCATTTCTCTTCCTGAGACAGAGCGTGTCATAGAAATGTAACAGGCAGACATTGACGGGTGTCAGGCCTCACAGACGAGGCTGCTCTGCTGTTCCCTTCAACTTCACTCACGCACACACACACTCTCTCTCTCACATACACACACACACACACACACCACACTAGCTCTCCAAGGTAACACGATGTGCGCTATAATGCTGCAGCTGCATGTAGCACGGAACAGGTAGGACAGGATGTGAGCTGCATGCAGTGGCAGTGGCGTGCCAGTGTCTGTGCTTTTAGACAGATGTAGTTCTGGTCCTGGTCCTGGTTCTGGTCCTGGTTCTGGTCCTGGTTGCTTTCTGAGGTCTCAGAACCTGCTGAATCAGCCCATGTTGATACCAGCTCAGTAGATCCAAACTTCCACCCCTGCATCATAAATGCACAATTCTCCATCCTTTCTTTCTCTTTCCCCTCGTCTTCGCATCCTAGCCTAAGGTACCTACTATTTTGCCAAAAATATGAACTACTCCTAGATTCCAGTAGAAAGACTGTTTTTCATGTTCAGAACCAGTTTACTTTAGATATGAACACACCAGCTGTTCTACAATATAACAAAGGACTGCACAGTATTAGAAAAACATGCAAGATTGGATCACGTTGTTGGTGGGTTATTGAGACCAATGAAAACACCAAGACTACGAGGGGCGCCATTTCTCAAAATAAACTATGTGTAAGAGGTCATGAACCTGATGGAACAGCAGCCAAAGAAGTTAAAGAAAAACTATATAGACTGAAAGGATCCTGGAAGCCAAAGAGAAATACACATTTTGATGTCCTGGACTCATCTTTGAGAAGGCATAAGTGACGTATACAGTTCAGTGATGACATGGCTCCCTAAGCATCAGCCCAGCACCATCACTGCAGCTACTTTAGTGGGAAGAAGCTGTTTTTCTTCTGTTGTCTTGATAACACAAATAAAGGCTTGTCTTATTTTCAGGCCCAACATTTCTGATACTCTGATCAAAAACATCTTAGTGACATGAAGTGACATGGGTCATTTATCTCAGATAAAGTAGTTTATGATGTGTACTGTACATGTTGTGTGTGTATGTATCATGCAGCCTCTGCAGGACATTTTATGACTGCCAAGCTGCACTGCACTGACAGTGTGATTGTGTGTGTGTGTCAAACTGTTTGTGCATTTGACTGCCTCCTGCCTGTCCTTCCCTCTCGAGCCTCCCACTCCTAAATCTTTTGCGATATGACCCCTGTTGCTTCCCTGCTTGATGCTAAGTAGATGTGCCAGTTGTTTGTTTGCAAAATCCTGCTTGATATGCAGTTTGCCACGGGCTACGGTGTAATTAATGTAAACTAGGAACTCTCCAGAGATAAGTTATGAGTTATTAACATCTGTGGTTTGTCATCAACCTCTCTTTGGGGGCGGGGCTTTGACTTGGTCCGGTGCAGTTACTCATCCGTACGTGTTACTTTAAATATCTGAATCTGTATTCGTGTCAAAACCCCACGAATATCCAGCAGGATTTCACTTGTTGCAAATGAGTCGAACCTCGTATGAAAATTGCATCACCTAACAAGCTATTCTGAATCTCACGCAGGGCCCTTTGACTTAGAAGCACAAGCACAAACAAGCCCTCCCGCGTGCACACATGCCAGCGTACGCACATGGACACTGCCGTGCGCATGCTTGAATTTCATGAGATGGAGTGAAATTTTTCTGCGTTTTTTTTTTCACTTTCCGAAATGTTTTTTAAGCTGGAAGGCTCGGGTTCACCCTCTGCATCTGCTATAATGTTTCTCAGGCGAGTCAGTGGAAAAAAAAAAAAGAAAAAGAAAAGAGAGAAAACACTTTAGAATCCATGAGATCTCAGACGCGGTTAATTTGGCTCCACCTGCGGTTGAGGCAGATTTGAAATCACGCTGGCGGTGACCATCAGGGCAGCGAGCGCGGCATGACTGGCTGCTCTCGTCGGCTACAAAAGACCAAGAGCAGCTTGACGCGTCTGTTTACTTCACCCCAAAATAAATTGAGGACATGAGCCGAGAGGATTCGTGTTTTTTTCATATTCGGAGAGACCGCAGATAACCCGTGTTTTGGTACTGAACTCAGCATCGAACATTGCATCCTTTGTCCTCCACGTCTCCTCTCTGCTCCGTGCCTGGATGCTCGGCTTTGATCCGCCCGTACTTGAAATCGTGTTCTCCCATAAAACAATGAAAACCACAGTACAGAGAGGCAATTACAGAGTGCTGCCACACTGGACTCAAGTTGTTGGAAAAAAAAAAACAGCCCTTAAGTTATAATCCTCGAGATGCTTTAAGTATGAAATGATGGTTATGCATGTTGTATGTGTGCATGCACTTGAACTCCAGCAGGGAGGCACTGGCTGCCAGCCACACACACACACACACACACACACACACACACACACACACACACACACACACACACACACACACACACACACACAACCCAGTGTCCTGTTATTATCCGAAAGAAGTGCTTGTGTTCTTGGATGTTATTATCCATGTCCCCCTGTTACACATTAGCTGCTGAAGGGAACAGTATGGCCTAATGGAAGTGTACTGGACTGGAATATAGATTCCTGCGGTGAAGTGTGATGGGAACCTTGGGGACACGGGTGCCTGACATAAGTTTGGCCACCGAATAGGAGAGGCTCTGACAGTTTACCAGGTGTGTGTTTCTTGGCTCTATTAGCCGCGTGTGTTTGCCCGCTTGTGGTAAGCTGGCTTTGCATTGCAGCCAGCCCTATGTAGATACAGCTAGCAGTGTATAAAGGTGGGAAGAAAAACATGTGCACATGGCAGCTTGCCGTGATCACACACCGCCCACGACAGTGAGGCTTGAATATATTATTTGTGTGCTGTTTTGTACTTGTTTTTTTTTCTTTTCTGCTGATGGAGATGTACTACTTTTTATGTTACATAACCATCCGAGTGCTTTTGTGTATGCGAATATGCTTGCATGAGTTAACTTTAAAACCCCAAGATTCAGTCTTTTCCTCTCACCATGTAAAATTAAAGCATCCTCTCATGACAGGGACACTTAACTTATTATTTGTTCTTGGCAAAAAAAAGAAAAGAAAAAGGAAGAGAACCAGAGAAGTCATTCAGGCCCAGTGGCTGTTTCTACTGACGTTAGATTCACTCCGCCCAGACTCAGCATCATGACAAAATCCTGCATCCTTCACACAATCCCTCCCCTCCTTCACTCCCTCTTCCCTGTCCTCAAATGCTCTGTCCCCTCACTGCTGCTCCTCAAATCCAACAGATCTGAGAAATTACTCCATCACTGCAGCAGGTCCACTTTCTTGAACACACATACACACACACAACCACTTTTTTTTTTTGTCATGCTAGCATTGTGTACAACAGTGATTGGAAACGTGTTTGCTGCATGCATTTACTCCTCGCATTAGTACAGCTCGACCTGGGGGGAGTGTAAGAGGCTGGCAGTGATTCAGGAGGCAGGTTTATGGAAATAGCACCCGCATTAAAAACCCAATGAGAGCGGGGAGAAGATTATGCTCCGGCACACACATGTGGGCTCCGGCAATGTCAACACTCTAAGTAGATCCCCTCCCTCTCAATTGCCTCTGTCTCCCCTTGTCTCCATTTCTGTCTCTCCTGCTCTCTCGCTCTTGCACGGTGCCCTTTGCTGCACACACACACACACACACACACGCGCGCACACACACACACACACACACACACATAGTGCACACACACACACACACATACACACACACATGCACACACACACACACACACACACACACACACACACACACACAGTGCACGTGGTGACAGAGCCCAGTGTGTTTTGTATACATGTGTGTGCTTGCTTGTGTGTGTCGGTGTCCAGTGTGGCTGTAATGGGATGTATGGGAGGAGTGGGCGACCTTGTGCTGGGAATGAGCCTTCTAAGTGAAGGAACTGCTCCTGGACGTGTTGGGAGCCCCTTCACCTGAAGTCGGACTTTGTTTTGCATACACACCCACACAGACACAACTGTATGAAATGAATGCATACATATAAATACATATATGTATACTTTAGCGTGTGTGCTGTCCATCTACTTATCAATTGTGGTGATGCTCTACCCACCTAGCAGCTGCAAAGGCTGAATAATTCAATGGTACACTGTGTGAAGGCTGGCGGAGTGCGAGTGCAGTGTATTGTATGACTGTGTATGTGTGAATGTGCTGCATGTGCCTGTGTGTGAGTGGGCAGCGGCAGTGGAGCGGACTGGTCAGCGTGAAGCCAATCGGTGCTGGCAGGATCGGAGGCCTTGTAGTCGGGGAGAGGGGACTCGTTAGAATTTTGCCTTCGGGTAACAGACGCGAATCTGTGAGTGTGTGTGTGTGTGTGTGCGTGTGTGTGTGTTGTTTTCAGGAGGAAGATCACAGCGGAGAGAAAGTTGAAATGAGCACGGTCAAGGTCTTTTCTTCCTCACAATATCTTTCTCTCCTTTATGAATTTTAGAGCGATCCTTTGTGTGTGTGTGTGTGTGTGTGTGTGTTGTGAATTTGGAGTTTCAGCAGCACACAAACCTGCTTTTTGAAAAAACAAAAAAACAAATTTTCTTTTCTTTTGGATTAGCCGTGGGCGTGTTTGTAATTTGTGGACTTCTGTGGCTCTCCTAATTAACAAACCAGATGTCTGTTAAAACATTTGAACACCAGAGCGCGTCTCATGCGGAAACCTGCCACCAGCTGATCTAAGAGACGACGGCGCTCTGCCTCTGATGCCCGATTCTACAACCTTTGTGAGGACAATAAAAAGGCCTTTTGTAGTTACTGGTACTCTAATGGTTTCATGCCCGTGACCTGGCCTGTCTCTGAACTTATTACCCAAGTCAAATCACACTGATGAATAGAAGGAGCAGGTGGTGTGATAAAAAGCCTGGAGGACTGGGGCTGTGAGGAGTCCACTGTGGTGCACTCGCATTGTAGGGGGAACTCTGGGGCACCATATTACTACCCTGCACTGCCAGTTGCAATAGGTGAGCGTTAGTTTTTTTTTTTTTTAGTGTGTACAAGTTTGTGCATTTGTGTGTGCATGCGTGTGTGTGTGTGCCTGCTGTAATGCCGTATTGGTGTAATGTACGCACAGTAAAGAGCTGCTGTACCAGAGTGCTCCTGAGGGATCTCAATCCCCACACCCTCACAACATCCACTTAATGCTCACACACACACACACACACACACACACACATGCACACACCGACATACACAGTCCAACCCACGCAAGCACAAATTTACACACCCCTAAAGCAGAGGGGCTAGAAATAGGCTGGAAAACACACAGGGTAACTGTTGGAGCCATCGCCATGTTGCTTGTTTTCCACCTTCGGTCTCTGTCTCACTGTTGCTCCTTCACACATACACACACACACACACACACACACACACACACACGCACACACACGCATGTGCAGCTCGTCTTTGTTCAACTCACTTCGAACTATGGGGTAGATTAGCCACATGTTTAGAGAATCCTTCGTCTCCCCATGGGATTGGCTTCCAAGGGTATCTGGGGTGGAAAAAGAGCAGGATCTGCACTCTGCACCTGCCTGTGGAGAGTAAACAACACCCACCACTGACATTGTGTTTCATGACAGAATATCATTACACACACACACACACACACACAAAATGCATAGAGGACAGTTTCAAATGTGCAGGAAATATCTGGTCCGTTTAAAATGAAAAGGATAACCGAAATGGTGCAAAACAGTGAATGAAAAATATTGCGGTGATGGAACAAAATGCTTGAATGATTTTTGCAAAGTCCTTTAAAGCAGCTAAACATCACAGTATATAACAACTGTTGTCCTCTCATGTGGAGCAAATTGCCTGCCAAAATTGCAAAAGTTCACGAACTTGCTTTGAGTCACAGATGACCGTGTTTTGACCCCGTCCGTGACATTAGCGCTGATGACATTACAATGCTGCTCCCCCTCCCACTGCGCAGGTTACATCTCGCTAACCCGCTCCTGGGGTGTGTGTGTGTGTGTGTGTGTGTGTGTGTGTGTGTGTGCGTGTGTATCGGGGGGGTTCTTGAAACACCAAAATAATCTGCTACACACCCTGTCCATTAAAGCCACTTCATAGTGAGAAGTGTGCTATTTTTTTTTTTAGAACAGTACAGGTTAGCAAAAAAGCTGAATTATTAATGTTTTTGATATTTTTAGTCTGTTTAACCTATTTCTGGTTGTGGCTGGAGACTGCTCGGCCGCCTGTCTGTGAGATTCAATCATGTGACATGGCTATGATCTGGGTTATAGAGCTGCGTTTTGTGTGTGATTCTGTATGTGTGTGTGTGTGTGTGTGTCGGGTAGGTTTGTTTCTGACTTTGGCTGCCTGGATGGGAGACTAGCATGTGCTGGTCTGGGTCATTTCCAGGCTGTGCAGTTCAGATTGGCACTGTGAAGTATCACCTGGACCAGTGGGGCTGAACCAGATGAGTCTGGTTTAATTCCAGGCCGGCGGGCAAGGCTGTGCAGACCCATGCAAGAGGCGAGGCCCAGATACTGACTGACAATCCATCTGCGGGTCCCTGCACAGGCATGTACAGGTGTGCCACGGGCTGAGAGTGAGAGAGAGACGGAGAGAGAGAGGGAGAGAGAGAGAGAGAGAGCAGAGGGGTGTGCATGCACATGGATGATAAACTACGGCCCTGAATAGAGGTGTGAGTGGTGTGTGTGAGTTTGGTTGAGTGTGTCCTTGTGTGCATGTTGACAAAGGGAGACAGGATTAGCTTACAAAAATGGATAATAACAAGATGACAGTGTAGGAGGCACATGTAATGAAATACATTTACTCATACAAGTATAATGCAATACATTAGGCTATTTACATCTACTACTATGCATAAATGCTGGACACTGCATTTTCTCATTTGATGGAATTATTAGACACGGCTGCAACAAGTTATTTTTGTGATTAATCAGTTCATTTGTTGGTAAAATTATGTGAAAACTGAAAATGGTCAATGTGTCTTTCACATAGATCAGCTCTTTCTTTTAATGTCTTCACCTCAACGACATTCAAGTTTCTGTCATATGACTAAAGCAATTTTTTCAAAAAGCTGAGATCAGATCATTTTGACTCAGTTTCTCATAATCATTCTCCAAAATCTTTTTTAATACTTAAATAAACCAAAATAGATGCTGATTACTTTATTAGTTTATTCCTACAGATTTTAATTACATATTTAATATGTAAATAACATGATCTAAAATGTAAAAACGATATTACTTCACTACTCAGCCATGGTGTGAAGTAATTTACAATGTGCAACAGCAGTGAATTAATTCCAGTAATATTAGATGGTGTATTGTTCTGAAATGGCTAGATTTTGGAAAGTGCTATTTTGGTTTGGGAACTTTGAGTATATTTTGATGCCAAGAATTTTTTGTTGGGTAAAATTTTGAATGGAGGGCTTTTACTTTTAATTTCAACACTTACTGAAGCAAAAGATCTGACCTTCCACTACTGGGCACAGGCGAGAGTAGCTGCGAACATGTCACTTTACTCAATAATGAAGGACACACTTAAAACACATCACCCGATGTGGCTAATCTGAGCTGACATCTCACTGGCTGGACCCTGTGCCCGTGGGAGGGATGGGGTGGGGAGGGTGGTGGGAGGGGAGGAGGAGGAGGAGGAGGTGGAGGGGGGGGGGGGTGAGTAAAGTGTGTGGGAGAGATTAGACAGGATGAGGCGTCAGAATAGTTGAAATATTGAGAAAAGAGGAGAGGGAACGGGAGAAGTCACCGGGTCATGTTGACAGCTTGGAGTCATACCTTCAGAGTTAAAACGACCCATCGCACACACCATGTGTGTGTGTGTGTGTGTGTGTGTGTGTGGCCCACGGACACACACAGCACGTGCTGCACATCTACAACTGGACTGAAAGGGCAAAAACTTAGTGACGGAACCAGGGGAAGCTCATTTGTAAGGCAGATCGAGGCGCGCTTTGGTGTGGTGTCCGTGGAGAGGCTGAGGGGGCTGCACAGCGCGACAGCGAGCATTTGTCAGCAAAAATCAGGACTAATGAAATACAGTACACATGGCTGGAGGGCACCGAGAGGAGCATGAGTGACAGGAGGCGCAAACGGCCCGTGGCGGCGCTCCTTCATGGCTTCCCGACGCTCGATGCCTCGGCCTCGCCGGTTTGTCCTGAACCGCGGCTTCCCTTCTCATCCCAGATAAAGGGTATAGGCTCCGTGAGGCGAGGGGACAGTCTGTGCCAGGTTCCCCGGGGGTAATGACATGGAATACAAGTGTATGGGGAGTGCTAGTGATGGGCCTGCTCATGTGGAAGCGGGCATTTGCATTGCAGAGGAGGGCTGTCAGCAGAGCTCGCCCGGGGAGCCGGTGTCAGAGTGATCGCTGGCGGAGAAGGCTTCTGTCATCTGCCCTGCAGAACTCCAGGACCCGGGATATAGCTGAGCTAGCAGCAGCCAGATCAAGCACGTCCGCACATCCAGCTTTTCTCCGCGCTAAGAGTCCATCCATCCACATCCCCCCTAACCCGCTTTATACCTAACCAGTGTCGTAGGGGTCTGCTGGAGCCTGTGTTCGTGCTGATACTGGAGGAGGAACACACCCTGGGCAGGTCTCCAGACCATCACACACACACACACACACACACACACACACACACACACACACACACACACACACACACACACACACACACACACACATGCACACACACACACACACACAGGTTATTCTGTCTTCGGTGTGTGTGTTGGTACACAAATGAACAGATAGTGAATAAGTTCCAAGTGAAAGTCAGAAGTTGTTGTAAAGTTGCATGATCTTTACTGTTGTCTTCATCTTCATGACCTGATTTTGTAAAACTGAAATGACGAACAGCAATGACTTGAACAACTATTTTAATTATGATGACAATAATTGATGAATAATAAAAAAAGAGAAATTCTTAGTTTCTTAAATCTGACTAGTTTCTGGTTTTCTGCTTACTGTTTATCATTTCACAAATCTAATCTAATCAACTACAAAAATCATACAAATACTAAAATCAAACCAGGTGTAAATAGCTGTTACTGTTAACAGTTAAGAGTTGCCATTCACTGTTAATTCAACGTTAGCAATGTTCCCATGTAAACAAATGCAATACTTACATGCAATACTGTTATGTAAGGACAGAATCAACTGTAAATGTGAATACAACTTCCAAGGCACAAACAGCCTTGAGACTCTGCACTCTGACCTGCCAGTGTCATCTAGAATCAGAACAAAGACTGAAAAAGTAGAACAATTAAATGCAAAGCTCCCACAGAGCATCACACACACACACATGCACACACACACACACGCACACAGACAGACGCACTCATACCTAGAGGCAACAGGAGTTCTTGGAGAAAACCCCACAGACATGCGAACTCTACATAGAGAGGCTCACGGTCCAAATCCTCCTCTTTCTTGTGGTGAGTCGACAGTGCAAACCACTAATCCACTGCGCTGTCGTGCCCAGCGTCTGCATGTGTGCTGTAGCAGCTCGTCTCATTTTTCTCCGATTCAGATTTTACCTGATGCTTCATCTGAGCAGCTGCAGTGTGTCTTGTCCATCAGAGCAGCCTTGAAGCAATTTATATATATATATATATGTATATAGTTATATATATATATCAACAACAAAAAACAATAAGCTGGATAGTTGCCGAATAGCCGGGATTATGAATAATATAGTTGTGTGCCAACAGCTATAGTCTGCGGCCTCTAAACTATTTCAGTCCCAGCTGCAATAAGAGGCGGCTTTTAATAATTCAGAGTAAAACAGGATGCTGGATGTCTTCCAGGCTGCAAGCTCACATTTAGGTGAAACACTAAATTCCCCTCAACCCCTCGCTCCCAGCACAGCCCCCCAAAAAAACCCCGTAGAGTGGGCTGTATCCGATATCCGTGAAGGGCTTGTAGGGACACACACATCGCTGGGCCGCGTTGTTGTGTTTGCAGAGTTTGTTGGCACACGTACGTAAAGTGCAGCTTTGCATTTATTTCCGTGTGCCTGAGTGAGTGACTGCGTGTGAGAGAGGCAGAGAGAGCGAGCGAGTGTGCAGCGCGTGGTCTTTTCACTCCGTTCAGCCTCGCCAGGGCTGACAGGAGTGACATACGTGTGGCACGTCGCGGAATACACAATTTAGAGGCGCGCTGAGCGGCGGCGCCACGCAGGCGCTCGTGTGGCACGTTCCGGAGGATGCAATTTAGAAGTCACGCTGCTCTGCAGGGTTAGCCGTCGCACATCCTTTAATGTGCTTTCCACAGGTTCTTAGACAGGAGATGGCTCTGTGAAGTCATCTCTGGATGTGGAAGAGTGGAAATGGGGGATGGAAAAAAAATGGGAGAGAAAGAGGAAGGTATGTAGATGAGGGAGAGGAGAGAGCAGAGAGAAGAGTGGATGTGGCCAGCGAGAAGACGGAAGAAGACTTTGAAACTGAATGAGAAGTAAGAGGAAAAGATATTTGAATCAGTGAGTTGTGAAGATTAAGAAATGAGATGGAGGGAGTGAGATGGACTGTAATGGAGATAGGGAAATGGAGAGTGGGAGGTGCTGATGGAGGCGCTCGCTGCCCGAGCAGGACGGCTCGCTTTAGCCGGCGCTGTGCGGAGCAGGGGGAGGAAAAAAAAGCAGCAGCTTGGTTTGATGAATCCCATGATGAAGTCCAAAAGGTGCTGCATAGGCAATCATTAGGTTGGCGGCATGAAGCTCACCAGCAGAATATTCACTGCCTCTCCAATTTTTCACGTTGGGATATGAGAACTGGTTAAAAGAGGAGGGGTGGGAGGGAAGGAAAAAAGGAAAAGAGGAGCAGACTGGAGAATCAAAATGAACAGAGGACTTAAGAAGCAAAGCAATTATGAGGCTTCGATCCGTGCACATCCCCCTGGATAATCCGTGTTTTTCATATGGAATCCGAGTCCATTGTTTGCTCCGTTTCGTCAATATATTAATATACAGTATGATATTGACGCGGCCCCATAAAAACCTCTCCCAGCAATTCTCTTGATGAAACACTGACCCAAAGCAGAGCAACTCCTTCCTTTGCCTCGTTTCCTTTATTTTTCCCCCCTCGTGTTCTAAATTTACGACAGTGTATTTACTCACCAAATAACCGTGGTAACTCTGTCGCTGTCTCCTGCTATTATATACCACAGTATAACATGTACTCTCTGCTGTTTTACTGCTCGTGTGTATTATCAAGTAGCTGTCTCTGCGTATACAAACTGTGTAAGGCACAGTTACATAACATACGATGCCTTCTGGCAAATGTATGTATGTGTGTGTACATTTTCCACTGATGCCTATTGTCAGTTAATCCATTTTAAAGATCGTTTCCAGATTACTACCAGTGTTGCATGCATAAATATGGTTAAAGTTGCCTTTTCTTTGGCGAGTAGATGTCAAATGTGCACACACCCCCACCCCCACCCCCACACACACACATTACTGTGAGTCCTATGAGTGATGATTTTGCCTTTCTTCTCAGATCCATATTCAGAAGAGGGCTGTATAAATATGCCATATTTTATCGACTGACGCCGCAGCAGTTTCACTGGCAAAAGTTGTTCAGGAGATGAGCGCATTTGTTAAGCATTTTCTGTTTCTTTTTTTTTTTTGTCAGTGTATCTCAATTAGCTGCACTGGCTGCTGACCAGGACTAGTCTGTGATTAAAATGTTGATTGATTTGGATTCAGGGAAAAAAAAAAAGAAAAAAAAGAAGTGCCGTTTTAAACTTTTTCCGCTTCTCTCTCTTCTGCCTTTGTGGTGCAGCACAGATGGGTCGAACCGTAGTCCACAGCAGATTCATATCCACCCACTGATAATTATGAATCATGAGCGAACCGAGAAAGCTTTCTGTGCCGGTTCTCTCCTCTTCGCACGCAGCAAAAAAAATGGAAGCGGAATGCAGAAAATATAAGGAAACTTCATTTTCTGATTTAGTTTGCTTTAATAAGAGCGTCTAAAAATGCAATTTTCCTGCTGCTGTTTTAACCAATCTGGTGCCTAAAACGTCCCTCTAAATCTGGCTGCACGTATTTTAACGGGTGTGCGGAATATGCTGGTCGACAGACAAGCATAAGGACGCACATGTGTCTGTGCGTGCGTCTGTGAGGTGGGATAAGGCTGTCTCTCATCATCATCGTCATCATCACACATCAGTAATGGGGCTCAGGCGAATGATTACCGTGGTAGCGTGGGCCGCCACACCGCTCCCAATGAATGCACACGCACAGAGACACGTGCATGCAAAACGCACACAAGTGAGGTGAAGACGTGCACAGGCACAATCCATTAGGCGCCGGGGCAGAGGACGAGACAGCACATTTATTTACAGAGTTTATTTTACCTGTTTTTCTTGATTCATTATTTATGAATCTATCAATCTGTATGACACGCAGCGTATACAGCTCGGCTGCCTGCTCCCCTGCCCGTTCTCCCATCTGCCAGCTTCTATGCGTCTGTCTGCCTACCTGGCCCTGCAAGGCCTCTTCACTGTCTGTCAAAATGTGTCCACTCCACGCAAACCGCTTTGCCGTTTTTCCTCACTTTCTCTGCCTTCTTTTTTTCCCTTCTCCTGCCTCTCATCCTACATCTTTGTCATCGGACCGGTTTCTTTCATTCTTTGATCTTTTATTCAGTCTCTAAAACATTTTAAATTATGATGATGACTTGCAAATTTATCTCAGATTAATTTGATGGGCTCTGCTTGTACCCACTCGCCCCATGGGTGCGCTTTTGCTGCAGTGTTATTAATATATTCCTGAAAGACTGCTCTCCAGTATCCCCCTTTCAAGATTGGGAAAGGGCAGAGCCAGTTGTCCGACCCGCTCTTCCATCTGTACTGTTGAAACTACTTTTTTCTCCACAGTTTCTGCTTCCCAGTCTTTCCCCATCCTGCCAGTTGACAGGTGTAAAGGTATTTCTGGAGCTGAAGCTTTTGACCAGTGTCTGTGCTTTTTGTACCTCAGGCAGGGTGATGAAAGGTAGACTGTGTTTGTTTACAAGTCAAAGAGGTCCAGATGGAAAAAACTTCTTACTCTAAATAATGGGAAAAGCAACTGAAACAACTTGATGGCCGAGAAGCAAAACCACCTATCTGCAGGATTTTCTGACTGGCAGATTTCACTTTGTATAATGAGAACTAATACCTAATACACTAATACCTTGTCCAAAAATAGCGAGTTGTGTATTGGATACCGTTGACCAATAGCATTCTGCTATTTCTTTTAAGTTTTCTTAACAATGTTATTGCACAGTTTTGCATTGGCCATCAAACTGTTCTCATTTCAAAGTCTGTATATTGACAAATATAAACAAAACTGTGATAATCGATTCCGCTGGTTGCTTAATTAGATCTCATACGTAATCTCATGTTATTACTGCTTCTGTCCCACACATACACACTTCTGTTGTACTGGTTGTAACTGGTTCTGCCTGAGGTTTTCTCCCCGTTAAGGGGAGTTTGTTTTCCTCCCCCTCTATGCTCATGGGGTCCTGTTTGGTGTAGTCCTCTATATGTTGCTTGTTTCTTTGTTCATATGAAGTGTCTTGAGATAACGTTGCTCTGAACTGGCACTTTGAATAAAATTGAATTGAATTGAAGTTGAATTGAAAAGAGGTGTCGGTTGATGGAAACTCAATGTGTTGGTAGCAGCTCTGGGTCTGGATAGCACAGGACCTGGATTTGCCTGCCTCTCAGTGACCCCGGTTATAGACGGTAAATGAACCAGTTCATATATTATTCTGTTTTACTTATATCACTCAAGTAGAGATGGCTGCATCACACTTGTTTTTCACAACTCCCAATTCCATTTGTGTTACGTTTAAGGTTTCATTCTGATGCTGAATTAAAACATGCAGCACTTACTATGAGAGCAAAAAGAATTACCCAAATGCATTGAATTTAAAAGCTCTCCAAAGGAATTTATTTTTAAACACTTTATGTGCAAACAAGTAGCGGCAGCAGCAGTGGACGTAATTCCTTCAATTTAAAGATTTGAATTGCAAAACTTAAAGAAAGATCGTTAAATAGCTAAATTTGGAGTCTGTGAAACGGCCTGTTTGTTTCCCTATGGTGCATTCACGGCCCATTGCTTGTCCTCAGATATTGCATGCAGGGAATTATGTGAACAGATACAGATACTGGATGGGATCTGGCCCATCTCGACACCCAAGGTGCCCTTTACGACATGAGGCACATTCACCATCCACGCTTATGTTGATAGAGGATACGATGGAAGATCCAACTGCTCATCCGGGAGGTTTTTAATCATTCCCATGCAATCAGATTATGGTTCAGTTTACACGTTGGCTGCAGGGGTTGGTGGGATCGAACCCCCTGACCTAAGTCTTCTAAGTGAATGGTGGCGCTACCTCGCAAGATTTTCCACAAAGCGTGCCAAAGCAAACACATTTTTCATTACCCAGGTAATGCATTCTGTGTGTTTGATAGGCCATAACAAAACACAATTTACTCGTGAAAAATGCTGCATTTAAACGGAGCCCAATGGGGAGCTGTTTACCAACTTTACACAGAATGAATAGGAAGTTATCAGCAGGGCAGTGAAAGTCCGTCATGTCCTCTGACACATCTAAAAGCACTTAAGCTGTGTCTGCTGAATGACCGGGATCTGATAATGTCAGATTTATTATAGTGCCCGATCGTGCTGAGAGCCCTGTGGGTTGAGGCTGGCCAGCTACAGTTACACTGCCTGGGTATTTCAGGTTGTAGCTGAGGGGAGAAAATGAAAGCCTTTTTTTTTCTTTCATTCTTTGCTCTTTTCTCCGGTACTTTTTCTTTGTCTCCGCCGCTATCTTCCTTATTGAAGATGTTTGATAGCAGTCTGGCTGTAGCTTACAGAAATGGGACATGCAGTAATAAAGGCAGAAGAGATGGCAAGTAATCTAAGGATCACCGTGGAGCGCGGCTAAAGGAAAATAAAAAAATTACAAATATCAAACAATGTTGGCCCACCTCAGCCCTGCCCTATCAGAGCGCAGGATCACTGAGCTGTAAATCCAGGCTTATTTTTTCCACTGCAAACCAAATAGGCAGAAAGAGCTATTCCCTCTTGCAATAAAGGAGAACAATGACATATTGCCTGGGTTCCGTGTGAATGGAGCCACGACGGTGAGGTGTGTGTTTGATAGCTTGATGTGGGCCTGTCGCTCAGTGTGTGCCGTAGACAGACCCATGGACGAGCCCGGCTCTGGAAATTAGCGAAGAACTGTAGCGGGGACGAAGCCCAACGGCACCTGGAAGCACAACGACGCACCAGTAACAGGCTTTTATTTTTTTTAAATGTATTTTCTTTTTCAGAGTGGCAGCACACAGCGCTTGTAAGACAAATCCTTTCTAATAGGAAGCCTCTGGGGCCGCAGAGCGGCGTGGTCGATACACAGAGACACAGAGGGCTTTGAAGATGGTCTATCTCTCTGCCTGCGTCCAAATGAAAAGGCAAGAGAGGGCCCCGCAGGGACAGAGCCGGGCTAAGTTTCTATAAACACTATCTACATAACACCTAAGATGTCCCCGCGTTTGATGTGACAGTGTCCAGATTAACTCACATTAGGGGGAACAACAAACGAAGCCTCGGGTGCTGCATCCTCCACTCAGCCTGGAAGACAGGACGCAACAGAGTCGGAAATGAGGGCATTGGAAAGCAGCAGCTTGAACATCCGAATGGAAACAGTGTTGTAGGTTTCATGGATGAGTTGGCTCATTTAAAGCTCTTGAAAATGCATTTTTTAAAAGATTGCAGACCCCGGTTCCTGAAACATTGTTTGCGGCACACGTGTGTGTGTTACGTCAGGTCCTCTCATGGTGTTAGTTTAATGATTTAAAGGGGGGAAAGATTTACCTCACAGCACTCTGCTATGACAACATAGACAGTCAGTTCACGGCAGGACTGACCCTGCATTTAATCTTAATGGGTGACGAGATTCAGGTGGAGAGACACAGATGGTGGATCTCTTTGAGTTTGTTGCATTTATAGATGCAAACATGTGTTGGTTTTAACTCCTTTTTGTTGTTCAAGCAACACGTTTAACCTTATTTTTCATACAAACGAAAACAAAGGAAAATAATAGTGTCAAGGTTTGGATTTAGACGATTCTAAATTCTATCTATCTATCTATCTATCTATCTATCTATCTATCTATCTATCTATCTATCTATCTATCTATCTATCTATCTATCTATCTATCTATCTATCTATCTATCTATCTATCTATCTATCTATCTATCTATCTATCTATCTATCTATCTATCTATCTATCTATCTATCTATCTATCTATCTATCTGGGGGCGTGCTTTAAATGAAGTTTCATTGTGTTTTGCATGTAGCATAGCTGCTGCAGCTGCCATTAACGGCCTCGTCGAACAGCTGCACAGATGTGATTGTTGCACATGCGCGCTACACGTGGTGTCTCCGACAGTGACAGGAACAAAGGCCGCTCATGAATGATGAACGCAGTAATCATCACCAAAGGCATAAACTGTTCCTGAGGTTTTAAACAACACAAACATTTGAATACTCCCCCATCCTCCTCCCATCCTCCTCCCATCCTCCTCCCATCTTCCCCCCTCCCGCCCCCATCTGGTGGCTTCAAATTGTGCCTTTTTCTCCACTAGGCCCACATTATTCTCCACTCTCCATTTGGAGCTATCACACTGTTGTGAAACAAATTACGTGCTACCTCTGTGTTTGACATCCTAAGTGTCGGCGCTCGCTTTGACTAATGGATTTCTTCTGACAGAGAGGTGGATGGGATTTCTTAGTGTCACCATGTGAACTGCAAACACAATGAGCAAAATGGATGTCCTCGCACTTTTTAAGTGGGTGTTATTATGTTGCTAGCATCCTCATAGATGGCTGGATAGAGATTAATAGATGGCTTCTCTGTGTGTGTGTGTGTGTGTCTTGTGCTGATGTCCTGGGGTGAAGATCAGTCAGATGATGTTTGGAAATGCTCGGACCGAGCACCAGAGATGACAGGAAAACTAAGGCGATTCTCTGGGTTGATGCAGTCGCGGTTTTGACTTTATCAGAATAAAGAGAGAGGATATTTTGCACATGACATCAAACGTGTTTGCAATGTTTTGGAATGATTTTCAGAGAGGAAAATCCGAATTAATATTTCAAAGCAAATTGCAATTAAATATACAAGCTATGGCTGCAACAAAATCTGTTGAATTCTTTCTTGATTAATCGATTTGTTGTGTAGTTTGTAAAATTATGCAAAACCTGTGAAAGTTGTTAACACTGGGTCTTTTTTGTCCTCACTTCGATGACTTGAAAAAAAACAGAAAACATTCACATTTAAGAAGCTAGGACGAGATAATTTTGACTCGACTTGACTTGATTCTAACCTTTAAATCCTTAAATCAATAACTGAAGTAGTTGTTGATTATTCCATTTGTCAACTAATCATTCAGTTGTTGCAGCTGTCACTCAAACGTCACATTGTTTTACTTTCTTGATATTATGCATTCTTAAAGTTGTACCTGACCAGCACCCAAGAGCCGAAGAAATGAAGTCTTTATCAATAGGTGTACTTTGTGTTTATTAGAGGTTGTAGTAGAAGTATATGCAAATGTACTGTTGAACTCAAACAGTCTTTACTGGTGTAGATAAGCTCACTGATTGTTTTGTAGATTGGCCAATTAATAACCATCAGAAAAATGTCAGGAAATAGTGAAACTCAGCCATTGTGATTTGTGTGTGTGTGTATGTGTGTGTGTGTGTGTGTGTGTGTATGTCTGTGTTTCAGTCTCTGAGCCTGAAGGACCAAACCTCACGGCCTTTTGCCTTTTTTGATTGAGAGCCATTAGGCTGAATTAACATCATGGCCTCACACGAAATGTCTTTGTCTGACTGTTGATCGTATTTGGAATCGCTCTGGGTTACGGGATGAAGGCGGTTTCGCTCTCCCGTCGAGAAACTGTGGAAATGGCTTCTCCCCTTGAGCGAAGACTGGCTCTAATGCATCGCATCTTCCCTTTGATGTTGACTATAAATATGAATGGACTGGGGGCCGTGGTTATTATTGTATAGAAATCTTTTTTTGGACATTAATGTTTATGGAAAGGAGCACTGACAGCGGGGGAACACTGCGTACTGGGAGATTTCAGTCCACGGAATCGTTACCTTCAATGTTCTTAATATCTCTGAGCTCTGCTCCGCCGTAGATAGAGCGAAAATTAATGAAACCTTGCATGGCACATTTCTCACTCCTCTGCTCAAAAATACCGAGACACAAAGGTATCCAACCGAACCCGGGCTGCGTGTCACGGCGACGCGGATCTCGCTCGGGGTGAGGGAGAATGATAAGAGCGGTGGCTGTCTTAATGCTGCAGAGCTGTGTGCAAGTGAAGAACTGCATCTTGAGCTCTCACCAGCCCACACGCTCCCACGTCAGGCCCGTATATTTAGCAAGGGGAGGGGAGGGGGAGGGGGAGGAGGAGGAGGGAGGAGGAGGGAGGGAGGGAGGGAGGAGGAAGGGGGAGGGGGGTGTCTTTTTTTTCCCTTCTCCGTGCGCTATGGTGCGAGAGGTGCACAGGGGTTCTGAAATGTTTGTCTTTGTTCTCCTGGCAGAGTTTTCCGTGTGTGGGCGTTCACAGTTTCAAGGAGCACCTCGGGAATGCATTTCAACAGATGGAGGTTTTAACTGGAGTGCTGGCTTCCAAAATCAGGCCTATATGCTTTTGTAGCCTGCTATTTTAATTTGTTTGTTTGCTCGGGTGTTTGTTTGTTTGCTTATGGTTTCTCTTTTTTGGCAAGATAATCACATGGTGTGAAGAGAGAGAAACTGGAGTTGCAATTACGTTGTCACGCAGCTATAGGTTCAGGCTGCTGATCAAGTATCAGTGACATGAACAAACACGTTTCATGGTGTTTTTTTTTTTACATCGTAGCTGATAGGAAAAAGCATTTTTATCAGCTTAAAGAGGAGAGAGAATGAAAAAAATCACTTTGGTTTTGTTGTAGAATGAATGGCAGGGTCATCTTGTCCTCATTCATACATGGATTTGGGATGTTTATATAGTAAAAATACTGAAATAGTAATTCCTGTTAATGTGAGTAAAGGATGGTTAGTTAGTTCCTGAAAAAAGTTGCTAAGTTGTTGTTTAGCAAGGCGCGTAAAGTCAGTGTCTCAAAAAAACAAGGCGTGTTAAAGGGCTTTTAAAGCAGCATCTGATGAAACCAGCATACCATAGCTTCTATGTCAGCAGCTGAGCAGGATGAATACTCCATTCAGTCACTGTAGATCTGCTTTAAACTGTGGCTAACAGTGAATCCTCGCTGCTCCCGCAGCCCTGAGCTCTGCTGTCCATGGTGCTGAATTCACCATGAGCTCCGTCTCCTCGCCGTGCAAACTCAGCTGCTTCTTCAAACCATGGATTATAAATGCTTCCACTTCTGTAAAGTTATTATATAAAGTGATTGTGTCTTTTCCAAGTCACCTCAGTTGTACCATTAGAATAGAGACAATGTGTTACAGAACGCCAGTGTAGCGCTGTTTTTTCTGGTGCAGTCCTCACCTCCTCGGCCAGTGTGTTGTGACACACGTCCAGTAGATGGTCTAAAACACATTACTTATTCGATTTGACAGCCTCAGAAAAGAGTAATTGCTTTCCTGACCTGTAATTTTAGCTCAGCTTTTGTATAAACCAAAATGCATACCTTTTGATTTATGTCTTTTGTCATGCTGGCGAAACCCTCTGAATTACCTGAACCCACGTCGGCCCAGCTGTGACGGCTTTTCTCAGCGCTCCTCGAGTTGTTGACAACTTCGACGTTTTTTTGTGCCGACGTTTTTTTTCCTGCTATTACGCAGGTTTAATTAATAAACATTCTATATCTTTATACTTAGAATAGAAATGCTAAACTGTGCTTGTTCTCTCTGTCGCCTTTTCCTGGGTCTTCCTCCCTCTCTCCGCGCCTCCTCTCCGTATATTTCCCATCTACGTGTCTTAAAGCCATTTTTCTCCACACTCAGCGGTGGTGGCACTCCTTTCGGGACCGTGGGTGCTAGAGCGCCGCAGGCTTCCCTTGAGCCAGAGCGTAGCCTACAAACACTCTGTCTCAGCCCAGACAGGACTCCTTTATATTAGCCCTGCTTACATCCAGGATAGTGATCCAGCACCTGGATTCTGTGTCAGACAAAGGATCTGCTCTCCGATGTAGGCCAGGGTATCAGCCCCCGGTCTGTGTAGAACTGTTTTATTGTCCTTAAACCAGTGGATATGAACTCTAATTATTCTGCCTGATGTGGTAGGGTCTGATTTCAGATCTCAGATGTTCAGCACGTAGTGTACAAAACGTGAAACCCGGCAGTTTAGAAACCAAACAAATAGGTCACTGTTATAGTAATGTGCTATAAATAGTTGTGTGTGTCTGCATGGAGGCTAATGTGATGCTGCGTGTGTGTATGTGTGTGTGTGTGTGTGTGTGTGTGTTAGGGATGTTCTGTCTAATTTTAGGCTCTCGGGAGAAGAGAGCAGCGAGGAGATCAGGAGAGTGAAGGAGGAGTGAGCCCCGGCTCCACAAGCTAATGGTTTAGTGTTTTTAATAACTTGCTTGGTATCTCCCGTCGTAATATATCTCCTCAGCTGCAGATAGTCCGTCCATACATTACCGGGCAGTGAGAGCATTACAAACAGCTGAGTATGGCGCTGGATTTCCAATAAACTGTTATTATTGAAACGTCTATGTCTAATAAATAAAAAGGGACTTAATCTGCCCCACCTTCCTGTTTAGACCTTATTCCAGGCTGGGATGAAGTCATAGAAGCAGCAGGGGTGAAGCACTTTCTGACAATAATGAATACGGATAGGACGGGTAATTTATTAATGCACTTTTCCCATCCTATTCTCTATCAGACCTGCATGCTCTCTGTGCACATTTTTTAAGAGGGCTCATTAAAATCTTGATCTGCATAAAGAGAGCAGATAGGAGAAGAAAAATAGATCAAAATGCATTCTCTGGGTTATGGATTTGAAATAACCATTTTGGTGTCCAATTAAGCTTATGCTTTATAATTAGCCAAAAGGGTTCCATGCCTTAATTTCAAACCAGCTCTTTTCTCTTCTCATTTGCCCCCTGAACCCATTTTTTTTTTACTCTGTCCACCACATTGCATTAGAAATTAAATCACTGTGCGCCCACTCACTCACATGGAAAGCCCCTTATTCTAGTACATTTTGTTTTAATGCAGAGAGACAGCTCTGTCCTTTATAGTCATGCCCTGTTCCTGACAAATAGACCCCGAGCTCTGCACAGTCAGTTGCTACGTGCTCAAGCTTGGCGGTCCAAAAAAAAAAAAAAGTCACTATCTCTAGCAAATTCAGATTGTTTCAATTATTTGTGCTCTAATGCCGGTGGAATTGACGTGGATATGGATTGTAACTGAGAGGAGTCCACGTCGCGCTGACACTGGTGATATACAGCACTGTATGATGATGCAATGCGCAGAAACGCAAAATCTTAGGGTTCAATTGATTTTATTGCTTATCTTATTAATATTCTGCATTGTCAGCACGGCGCCCTGCTTTACTTGAGCGTTTTGATACTTGCTAAGCATTACTCTGAGCTTTATCAGCTTATATAGTGTCAGTGCTCATTCATGGCCCCGTGCAGCACAGTCACATTTCA
Source organism: Karalla daura (assembly GCA_029224185.1). NCBI lineage: Eukaryota > Metazoa > Chordata > Actinopteri > Chaetodontiformes > Leiognathidae > Karalla > Karalla daura. Next base: position 22,579,759 of record CM055194.1, read on the forward strand.
GCAGTCGATGGCGCTCATGTAAAGTATGGCTGCGCTCTCGCCGTAGAGAGCCATCGCTCTCGTGACCTGGCAGAGACAAACAGCGGAGCCGAGCGGTCATTTTTTACTCCCCTTTGATATACCTGCTCAGTTTCCATGAGAAGAAAGAGCAGATTGTTTGTTTTGCTGAGGCCTCTTTCATTTCGCATGGGAGAGAGAGAGACCATTAATATTGTCTTGCCATACATCTTATACACTGATAATGCAGGCATTGCTTGAAGATGAAAAGAAATAGTGCGGCTCTGTCACCGTGGCAGATAACACATGAAGCTCTCACTGGGTGCCTGCTTTGAATAGCCTTGATGCTACGGGGTAGCACAGCCAGAGGAGAAACACAAAGAACGGAGGAGGATGCATTGTGGGAAAAGGGGTAAAAAAAATAAAAAAAGGAAGTAGAACTATTCAAAACAAAGAAAACTATGCAGAACCTGAATATTTCTTACAGTACATCCTATAAAGATGAGAGACTGTGTGCTTCTGTACTGCAGCAAGCAAAGGGTCTTTTTACTGTAGTTAAATTGTCTTTATGCACAGCATAAAGACAGCGTTAAAGCACTGTGTTAATAAATGCAGGTATTAAAAATAACATTTATGCTCTTAGGCCAAAACTAAATTAAAAAAACAGAGTTTGAAATGAAGCATAAGTGCGCTCTGTGAGAGATGTAAATGTGAAAGTTGAAAATCAGGATCCTTATATTCATAGACGCTCATCTACTGTTTCCATATCTGAGCAGATATCAAGAGAGAAGCCAGGGCACCCAAACCAGGATTTCACTATTTGCGTTAAAGCAAATGTCAAAATTAGGATTATATTCTGTTTAAGGTCCTGAATTCCCGGACGTGTGCCTCTTTCCTCCTCTTGCATTCAAACTTTATTAATTTGTAATGTCCCGATGAAAAATACATATCAGTAAATAATACATTGACAAAGATCAGTTAAAGTAAATTGAAATTACCTGTTTCCTGTCTTAAATTTGTCGTCCATAAAACGTACTGGAAAAACCAAAATATACAAAATCTAAAGCTGAAATATTAATCACCCACTTTATAAAGTTATAATACCATTCGCTCCTGCTTGGAATTCAAATTCCACGCACTAAAATCAGACAATCTGAGGTACTGAAGCGTAAATAGCTTTATTATTGCTGTTCAAATTTTAATGATTCAATACACAAAGAATTAAAAGGGAGCCATATAAAAACACTGCGTGATGCCTTACTGTATGTGTCCTAATAAAGGAAGCCTCCAGTTTGAAATGCATTGTGCCACCTACACGGCCATCTGGCTTAATACAGGCAAAAGGGATATAATGGCAGAAATGCCAAATGTGTGGCTGGCTGTGTGAACTATCGCATAATGAAACGCTCACTTATCTGCGTGTGGGTACAGTATGTGTGAGACCCAGAATATATTTCTAAAGCCGGCAATATTCGACATACAGTACAAAAACCACCGAGACCAACGTGCGTGTGTCCCCGTAAATATTTGACAGCTTTAAAGATCTATCTCAAGTTATCATCATCTGTTTTTTTCCTTTTTTGTGTTGCTGCTCCCTTTCGCTCCGACTTCATACTCGAGCTGTCTCTCGCTGTCTCTCTTTGGGCATGTGACCCAGCAGCAGACTTGTGGGAACTGTAGTGATGCTGTCAGGCTGAAAGCCTCCCCAGAGCCTCAGAGGAAACAACAGAAGCAAACATTAGAACAACCCCAAAATGTCGACACAAACCCGTGTATTTGTCAGGCTGACCTGGATTTGCTCAAAACAGCACTCAGTCTTGGCGCAGAAAACTGTCACCACACAACATATTGCTTTTGGTGAGATAGAAAAGCAGATGGGTTTGACACTGTTAAGCGTAGTTCCCCTCTGCAGATGACGCCGGCGTGTCTGCTGGAAGACCCTTGTGGAGGTTCAGAGCGAGGGAGGAACTCGCCACAGACGCTGCTGTTCAGAGTCAAGAGGAGGTGCTGCGTAGTCAGATCAGGAGCACGCACACACACACACACACACACACACACACACACACACACACACACACACACACACACACGTTTGTAATCCTCAGGATTGATACTGACTTCAATTCATACTACTTAAATTCAGCAAACAGGAAGAAATCCTGCACGTTAGGTATAGAAAATTAGAGTGACCCAATGTCTTGTTTTCCACCACCACCAGAAAATACTCATGATAATCATTTTAATATTGAGTTAATTTCTTGAAATCTCTTAAATCAACTCATAGATTATCAAAATAGTTGTTAGTTGGGTAATCATTGATTAGTTGCTGCAGCTCTAAACGTTACTTAGATTTAATGCATTCTTTCTGTTTTGCAATTAAATTTTCCACTCAGACGAATCGAATCAGATTCCAACTCATGAATTAACTGAAGGCTGATTCTAAATTTGTGCAGTGCACTTACGTAAGAAACCTGAAGTGAGAATGGGGCGAACAAAAAAAAATTCTCACTCAGTTCACTTTCCACCCTCCTTCACCCCCACACCCCAAATCAATCCCAGCCCCCACCCCTCCCCACCTCCCACCCCCTTACCCCCTCAACACTCTCACTTTTGCCTCAGTGGCAAACCTAGGTTTATTTCCCTGGTGGAAATATTGGACTGTCAGTCAGATCAATTGCCAGTGTCCAGGGCACTTCATGGTTCCTCTAATTATAATCCTGTGCAGCTGGCTCGGGCCCACGTAGCTGTGGGGCAGCCATTGTAATAGAGGCATCACTGGGCTATAGATGGATAGAGCGAAGCGTCGGCCAAAGCCTCGCAGTCATCGCTCGCGTCGGTGGAGAGGCTTTACTCCAGCAGTCAGAGCAGGGGCCAGGGTGTCTTATCTGGCTCCTCCATGCGGCTCGCTGTATGCTAGGGGAGTGCATTACCAATTCTCTACCCCCTCTCTCTCTCTCTCTCTCTCTCTCTCTCTCTCTAGTTCTCCATCCCACCCCCCCTCGCTGCTACTCACATCCTTATGAGAAGTCTAGGCACTTTGCCATGTTCGCGTGTAGAGACAGAGGTGCTGTCTTCTCAGCAGCGCTGCACCCAGGATGGCACCAAATTATGACTTCGCTTTGCTTTGTAGTGTATTTAAAGAGTGTGCGCGAGCGCACACACACACACACACACACACACACACACACACACACACACACACACACACACACACACACACACACACGTGTGCGTGTGTGTGTGTGAAACTTTTGGATTTCAGGATTCAAACTAGTTTGTGAGTAGCTGCGACGCAATTTTATTTATCCTCATGAATATTCTGGAGTTACATCAGTGAGACGCGGTGGCAGCGAATAACCTTCAGTCGTGCGGCTGTGACAAATATTGCCACGGATTTTTTTCCCTCCAAACATCGCGGTGCATCCGTCGCATCCTTACCAAAGATGAGTGTGAATACTATGTAGAAATGGCACCCACCACCCCATCCCCCCACAGTGCCACCGCCACCGCCCCCCATCCACCCTCCCACTCGCTGGCATCGTGCGATTCCCATCTCAACATGCTGAAAGAGGTGTGAGAGAGAGGAGAGACAGAGGGGAGAGGGGTGGTAGAAAGACGGAGAGAGGAAGGGAAGGGAAAAGGAGGGAGTGTGACAAGGAAGAGAGCAAGAGAGTGGAGATGAACAAGAGAGAGTGAAAATGAGTGCAGACAGCCAGTGGGTGGGGGTGGGTAGCGAGGGATCGAGGTTAGGAGACGTGGCGGAGGGAAAGGGGAAGAGACAGTTGTAATGTGAAAAGACATTAAAATGAGAAAGTGTGCAAAGGGAAACACAGGTACGGAGAAACAGGGATGGCAAGTGAGGCAAGGAGCAACAAAAAGGGGGAGAAATGAGGGAGGCCGGGAGCAAAGCGTGCAGCATGCGAGATGCAAAAGCTAACGGAGTTATATAAGCAGACGCTGCCGAAGCTGCTGCTGCTGCTGTGGGCCTGAGATGAGGCTCTGTCACTGGAAGGAAGGAGGAGAAAGGGATGGAGAGCGGTGAGGAAGACATAGGCATAAACAAGAAACACTGAGAGACACGCAGAGAAAGACAAACATTAGCGTGCAGGGTGGGAAGTCGAGGACAGGGACTCCTTTTACCTTTGAGAAGAGCAGAGAAGACAAAAGAGGAGAGGAGCGCACACTGCTGGAAAAAGTGAAGAACGAAAAGTAAAGAAACTATTAGGATGTGCAGTGCAACAGAGAGTCTCTGGAAGCAAGCAGGTCGATGAGGGATTAAATGGCTTAGGAGGAAAACTGGGAATGTGTGTCTGCAGTGGTATGACTCTGTGTGTGTGTGTGTGTGTGTGTGTGTTTTGTGTTACTCTTCTGTGAGAGTATGTTCCAAACCACTCAGGACATGCTAAGCATAACTCCATGCTTGTATTAATAATTTAGGTGTCTTGTAACACTCTGAAGCATTAAATGTCCATGTCTGGCTTGCACACGTCATGTGTTGTTGCTTCCCATGCCGTGACACTGTATCTACAGTAAGGGCAAGTGTGTGTGTGTGTGTGTGTGTGTGTGTGTGTGTGTGTGTGTGTGTGTGTGTGTGTGTGTGTGCGCGTGTGTGTGTGTGGGTGGGTGTGTGTATCTGTGTCTTTTGGCCTCAAACATGAATTTGCGCTGCTGCTGGTGAGGGGAGGAGGGGAGGAGGCGAGGGTATTTAAGCTGCATGGTCTGGCAAACCAAATAGACCATGAAAGGGAAAAATAACAAAATCTGACCCCCCCCACCACCTCCCCCCTCCTCCTCCTCCTCCTCTCCCCATTCCCCACTCCCCATTTCCCAGCGGATCGCAGACTGCAGCTCCAGCCCACTCTTCACTCCATTGTGTTTCAAACCACTGGCTCCCTTTGCTTCCCTTTATCTTTTATTTCGTTTCATATTTTTGGGAGGATTTTAGACTTGGCAATGTTTTCCTTCACTGCACTGCCTTTCTCTCTCTCTCTCTCTCTCGCTCTCTCCTGCCTCTTCTCTTCCCCTCCTCCCACCTCCCTTCTCTCGCCCCCTGTCCTCTCACCCCCTCCCTCCTCCGTCTTGACTCCTGGTCTGTCAGAGAGGTGTGACAGGTGTGTCACGACTCTCTCCGTCACTCTCTCAACTTGTTCACCTTTGTCTGAGAGATTACTGCCCTCGCAGGTCTCTCCTCGCCAGCCGCGACTGACAAAACTGTCTGGAAGCTAAAGCGTCGGCTGACGCGCCGTGACCACGCCACCCTGTCGGCTCCCAGTCAGCCGCTCCATCTCAACCCTACCGCCCATTGCAGATTGGACTGTGGAGTGTGCGTGTGTGTGTATGTGTGTGTGTGTGTTTGTGTGTAACCAACTTTTGGACATCTCTGTTTTACATGTCCGTCCTATGAGTCAAAGTGGAGGAGATGGAGGCAGGTGAGATATTGACAAAGGTGGAGAGTAGCAAAAAAAAAAAGAAATTCCTCAGAGAAGTGTTTTGATAGATGGATGGATGGATGGATGGATGGATGGATGGATGGATGGATGGATGGATGGATGGATGGATGGATGGATGGATGGATGGATGGATGGGCAGTAATCTGGGTAAAAGTACAAAATGCAAGATACAACTGTAGAGAACAACAGCTGGGAGGATGTATGTCTACCATACCGTAAAAATGTGGGAATGGTGATGAGGGAATACTGATGATAAGCACCATTTATCATAATTATGATTAGAATAATATAGGATATCACTTAAAAAGACACAAGCAGATCTATTCCCATTACCCTAAGAAAACCTAAATATTGCAATAAATACTGGTAATGGAAACGCCCAAGCTGTCAGAAAAACTTCAACACATTGTTTACAACCTCCTACATCATTATCCATGAAGTAGGAGGTCATATGACCAGTCTTTAAGTAAGCCAGTTAGAATATCTAATGAAGCAGCTTTTTTGGACTTCCATCTCTCTCAAAGTGGAGTCTTGCGGGTTGAGATTTTACAAAAAATATGGGATATCACTAAAAAATTAAGAATGGAATAGATTAGATGAATAGATTTTACAAGAGTTAAGGCTCATGCAAAACACCCTTGAATCGAAAAAAACATGCAAATACTTTTGAGAAATTTCAAAAGTATCCCTTGCAAGAAACTGTAACAAAAAAGCTAGGATGCAGAAGCGATGATCCCCGTCGATACAGGTACAAAAGCGTTTTTTGATCTCTTCGATTTGGCAGCGCTGATTGCAGGACATGGGAGGGGGCGCAATCTAGGCGGGAGGGAAAACAAAAAGTCTCCGGAGCGATCGGGAGCGTATCCGGTCCACAAAGCGAAGTAAAGAAAACAAGATGATGAAGCAAATAAGAAGAGAAAATAGGCGGAAAAGAAGAGCGAGGGAGGCAGCGGAGCTGAGTGGGAAAAGAGAGGGAGGGAGTGCGTGTCAGGAAAGATGCCTATAGAAGTCTCAACTATTGTTTCTCCCAGTGTGAGCGGTGTATAATCACTCAGCCTTACCACGGTAATGACACCATCTGGGCCCGGGGAAGACGGCGGCTTCTCTCCAGCTGAAAAATGGATCGCATAGATCCAAGGCGATTAGAGCATCAGCTGTACACAACCAACCCTCAGAATGAATCGGAGCAGTTAATAACAAAAGGTGCGCCTCGCCCCCCGCCACTCCTAAGACCTGGTGGTCGCATGTGCTGGCCAACGTCCTGTCTGTCTTTAGGTTTTTGGGACTGGTCGTAGGTTTGTAACCTCGGGACGGGAGACTGAGAGACACAGTCTGTGTTTACACATAGAGTAGCTGTCTGACTGAGGCGTCATTACCGCATGCAGAACCCCCCCCCACCCCCCCTCCACCCCTTAAACCAGCAGGCGAGGCCTCTTAAGTCTGATTGGACATTGTTCACCCTAATCTCTCCACCTTTTCATTTTCCGACAGCAATCCCACTTTAAACCTAGACACATTGTTACCAGAAAATGGCTTCAAGTCCGACAATCAAACACACTCAAATAAAGGTCTGTCATGCTACTTCAGGCTCCGAGGCTTATGCCTTCATTGTATTATGCGATTGCAGCATCCATTTTTCCCTGGTTTGAAATGACACATCTCATTTGTATTTTGTTTTTACATTTTTTTTTTGTGAGGATGGTGCTGAAAAAGAGGGTGTCGGTGGTGGTGGGTGGGTGGTGGGGGGGACATGACAATGATGGTTCTCGACGACCTGTTGCCATGGCAACACTTCTCTATTGATCTAGCCAGCCCTCATCTCCTTTTACATTCGCCTTCACTCTCACTTCGCTCTCACTTTTCCCCCCTCTATCAGTCTCCCTTTAGTTACTCTCTCTATCTCGGGCCTCACTTGCTTTCCATCTGTCTGTCGTGTTCGGTCATGGAGATTGATGCCTTGTGGGGCTATGCTAACCTTCACCTGCTACGAACATACATTCTGCTCTTCTGTTCCAATCTGTCAGATTAGATCCACCGCTACCTGCCTCATCCATAAACACATTTATTCAGAATTTAAATCCTAACCCCGGGCGATGATTCAGTAAATACTTTGAAGTGCAACTGCATAACGTGATTGCATTATTAAATGTTCTTATGCCCAAATATAGACAAACTGCGGGCTAGGAACAAAAAATGTAGTTCATGCTCATTTCGGCTCATTTTAATTCATTCTGTAATCTATGCTGCATTTGCCCCCTGACACTGCGTTGATAACAGGCGCTGCACACCCCCCTCTAACCCTCCTCCTTTTATTTGTAGAACAACTCTTGCATCAACTTTCACACTATTTCGCTTGGAGAACTATGAAATTAATGAGATGTTTAAGGTTTTGCGACTACTGTTCACAACCCGCTCTGGCCTGCTAAGTCTTCCACGTAAGTAGCGTGGCATTTAAACAAGCCTCACGTAGCGCAGCGTAATGATAGGAACATTGCTTAAAGTATGGCAACCATAGGGACTAACCTAACAAGCTGGACCAACAGCCTTCTCACATCACGGATCACATCAAGAGCAGGCTGCTGGAACACTGCATGCATAACAATGAATTGACATTTATTAACAGGAAAAAATGTTTATAGAGAACAGCTACTTTTGTCTCTCCAGAATAACAAAGAATAACATCAGGAGATGATGGCGGTTTCATCACATACGAGTCGTCCTCCACATGATCTGTCATACCTGTTTGTTACATATCAATGGTGAATTCGATGCAGCAACAAATAAATGACATTTTTGCAACCTTTTCATTTGCAATCGGCCAAGCTGCGTAAGCTCACGCTGCAGAATGTTTGTGCTGCTGCCCACGTGTTTTGTCAAGGCTACTGTAATTGTGTTTTGTATTTCTCTTGCACAAATTAACCTTAAAATTCAGACCCATCTCAAAGCCCCATGGGCTTCTCCCTGACTGGAATTTATCAGCGCTCAGTGCTTATTTCATACCTGCTATTCCAAAGGGTTTTTTTTCCCTGTCTTTCATACTCAAGTGAATTATTAAAGCAAACAATCATGAGCGAAATTACTCGTTCTGAGCACGTATTGCAGCAAAGCACAAACGCCCATGCATGCACATTTCACATCTCACATGCTACTTGGTGAGTCGTCACAAACATGCAGAGTCATGCAGTGCATGCAGTGTTTACATCGCCACCCTGTGCGGTTTCCTCATCTCCGCCTTTCAGACAGGACCATGACTAATACTGGGAAAATGGCAGGGAATATTTTGAGCATGGAGGAGGCAATTTTTTATGGTCCAAGGAAGGATACATTTTAAAATGGAAACTGCACAGGCAGCTCGCAGGCCTCCTACACAATAGCACAGTTGTAAAGCGAATGTGTGTGTGTGTGTGTGCACATGTGTTGCGTGGGTGGGCGGCTACGTGGCGCTTCAGGCCCCCCTGGTAGGTGGCTGATACATCATATTTTGCCTGTTAATGGACAGCGAGCATCACCGCTATGAAATGCAGATGATTTTCTCCCTCAAATACAGACAAATGTGCTGTGATGTATAACATGAAGGGAAACTCTGGTTTCACACACAACTGAGTGATAGCTGCAGAAGCAGCTCTGTGCTCCAAAAAAGACATTAACTGGTGGCATGAAAGGATGTGATCCAGGTGGGAAATTTAGCAATATCGCACTCTGACTTAAGAATAGGCATAGCTTGACACAGTCTATCCTGCACCTACATTTAATGTATAGCAAATCTATGCCCCATGAATCGTATTATAATTACATGGAGTTTGCGTCATCTGAACATAAAGCAACATTCTGAAGTGGAGTCTATATGACACACAATAATCACATCCGATCTTGCCTTTCAAAATAAAAGCCTGTGATCTGTACTCTTCAGAAAAGACGTCATCTCAATGGCAGCATGAACATTGAATTGTGATTAACGTACATTTGGCTTTTTCAGAAATTGCTGATCATATACAGTTGTTAAAATTATCGTACAAATACAATATTAATCATACGTCTGACATAGGGATAGGAAGATAGGGAAGAAAATGAAGGCGAACATCAGAACTGTTTGCCTCTCTCGCTGTAATTTTGGTTTAAGCCGATATCAGGATACTGTATCACTCGTGTTGCAGTTCAGAAGCTTCTCCACAGACAATATACATGACATAATCCTGTCTACGGTCCTCTTCCTGCATCTCTTCTCCCTCATCTGCCTGTCTGCCTCTCTCGCCCCCCTTTCCTCCCTGTCTGTCTCTCTCACCTGCATATCTCTCTCGGGCTCTGAGAGCCCGTCTGCCTGTTTCCTCTCCTCTCCCCCCTTCCTGCCTGCCCGCGCTCCTGCCTCACTCTGTGGCTGCTTTCACAGTATGACAGCCCACTAATGAAAGCAAGATAAGCATGCCAAGCAAACTGTTCATTTCAAATTAGAAAAAAAAAAAATCCCTCACACACGTAAAAAAATAAAAAAATACAAGTCGATCCCCCGCCCCCTTATCGTCGCTGTATTCCTCCCTCCTCTGCCTGTCCCTAGCTAGCCGGAGCAAATTTGATTGGGTCCGGATAGGGAGAGAATGGCAGCAGATAAGGCGCCCGAAACTGTCGCCAAACGAGGCCTGATGCAGCGGCGGATAAGGGACGAAACGCAATTATGCTGGCAGAATTCTTATATTAAACCCCAAACACCGGTGCAACACTGCTGCCACCTCCATCGCCATTCCTCCGCCCTTCGCCCCTCCATCCCTCCATCCCTCCATCCCCACCTTTCTGTGAATGATGAGTGTCTAATCTCTGTGGGTACAGATCTCTCTCTCAGGTCTTAACATGGCTGTAATCACACCCTTGGCCCCCCTCCCTCCTCTCCCCTCCCTCCTCCTCCTTCTCCCTCCTCTGTCTCTCCCACCCGGCCCTCCCCAGTCAGATGGACTGTGGCTGATAACAGCATCGCTGAAGAAACATTTTTTCCCCCCCTCTCTCCCCCCTCTGTGGAATAGGCCAGCACTCCTGTCAGCTTGGAGATAGTTACAGCTGTTTTCCTCTTTCTTCCTTAATGCGTTTCACACTTACTCTGCACATCTTTGAGGCTGTAATGGGGGAATACACGTCACAGTCAACAGTGGCACGCATGATTTTGAGACTTTCATTTCCCGTCCCACCAACGGTAAAAAAGCATTGTGCCACATTCCATTTTCTTGCTTAGATTACATTTATATTCCCTCCAGTCTTATTCATTAAAAGGCTTAAGGAATACTGTGGAAACACTAGGCAGTTGTTCCCTCCGCCACTTAGCCACGACCCTCACACCAGGCAGCTTCTAAGGCTGGAACATTTTCTTCTAATGACAAAGACATTCCTCTTCCCCAGTGCTCTCTGTCAAGGAAAATGGACTCTAATTATAATAATGGCGACTAGTTCTGACAGTCAATAGAAAGACCCACCATTATCCTAAACATGACTGTATCAGTGTCAGTGAACAAATCAGTTTTATTTTGTTTGTCTCGTATTATTTGTGGCAGCCTAAAATCCCTAAATCCTGAGTGTTTATTGGTAACACCAGCCCTCCTGTTATGTTACAGTCAAATCTGACCATTTAACATGTTACACACGTTACACACATGGCATCTTGGTATCACGTCATTCTATGTGTTTCATTGGTACTTGCTGTTCTTGAACCATTTAATATGAAATCTATAATAGTACACACGTCATCACCTAATGTCTATCTGTGGACATTACAGACAAACAGAAGCTTAGGATTTATTGCCTGTCATACCTATTGCTCCTTCAGGAAACACACTATACATATACTATTGTGATGATTGAAATACTGAATGAACCATACTTCAAAGAATACTTCATTTCATGTCCATGGTTTCAAAACCATTTCTTTGTAGAAAATGGGGTCAGCCTGTATGCTTTGCAGTATGTTTGATCTGCATATGTATGCTATCAATATAGTGCTTTGTTATACAAATAAATAAATACATTTATAAATAAATTATCTCCTCATTAGTCCCTCATTGGAAAATTTCAAGTTTTCAAAACAATATGAATAAAAACATGACGTATTCAGAAGCATTTATGTGGATACAAAAATAATTGTTCAAAACAGTTCATCATTTTTGACCAGGAACACAAAAGTAAGCCACCTGAAACGAACAGATTCTGTTATGTTACATATGATACTATAAGGTATTATGTTTTGGTATGATAGACACCAAAAGGAGCAATGTGACTGAATAAACAGCAGGGGACAAAAATCCAAATAGCGTATTTAACAATAGTAGTAGTAGAGTTAAAAGCAGTCAAATAAAATTACAAACAGAGAAATGCTGTTACCAAAAAACAGACAAAGGACGGACTGCTGGCACAGCTGACATTGCTGTGCAGGAAGAAGATGTCTTTAGTTGCAGGGATTGCGTCACGGTGATGATGGGGTGCGTTGGAGAGATCCAGGGGTCGCAGTTTGAAAGCGGCGGTGGGGCGGGTGGGTCGGCCAACATGCAGCGTTGTGCTGTTTCCTGTCCTCCCGCTGCGAGGGCCACGGCTGCCACAGCGCTATTAGGGGGTCCGGGTCACCGCCTGCCGAGCGCTCCATTGTCAGCTGCCTGCTTAACAGACAGAGAGAGGAGAGAGAGGTCCAGCCTCTATTGTGGCAGCGTTGCAAAACAGCAGAGGAGACGGGAGGGGGGGGGCATCTGATGACTGTATAATTACACAGTGAATGCAGTCCCTCCCCCACCAGCATTTCGGCTTTTTTTCCCCTATTCATTCCCTATTCTTTCCCCCTGTCTCTTTCTCTTTTTTTTCCGGTAGAGTGTCTGCTAATTAAGCGCTTCCATTAGGCAGCCTGTAATTGGTTTGAAAAGTAATGACAAGCAAGTTTATTTACAAGGTAATTAGAATAAAGGCAGGCTTTGTGCTGATAATAATCATTTACAACTGCAGCAAAGGGGATGAAAAAAAAGAATCCAGAATCACTATTATTTGACGGACATGCATTTCAGCACACTGTATTTAGTTATTAATGTTTTATCCTATCTGTAAACACACTGCACTCTACACATGAGCAGCCACCCCTTTTTTTTCATCTTGCTGCTGTTTTGTTCAATGTGCAAATACAGGCCTTCTTTGATGAATGGATAAGATTGAGCTAAATCAAAGAAGACATGCTGGGCAGCTTTCTTCATCGCTTCCCTCCCTGCCTTCATGCCATCATTATGCTAAATGCACAGAACTGGTTTGTCAGCTGAAAGCTGCTCACGCTGCTTAGCTGGTGTGATGGCTTGAAGGGAAAACTTCGACATTGTGTTGTTACAATAATGTACAATTTTCCCCTCACGGCCGATTGGTAGGTGGACGCAGCAGAGATGGCAGGCGGAGACAGGAAGAGGCAGACAGAAAAAAAAAGAATGAAAGAGAGGGAGAGAGACACACACAGAGGGAGGAGGGGGTAATGCCCATGCACTTGGACATCTCTGCCCTTCACTTTCCAGGCAACAGATGGAAACAGTGTATTAAGGCACCCAGGGGCAACCCTGGGCACCCTGGCATAGCCGAGCCACGGCCAGGTTCAGGGGGAGCAGGTGGGCATCTGTTCCCTGCCCTTAATCGCTTGCCGCACCCGCCATCCCCGCAGCGAGCTTGGCTTTTGGGTGTATGTATGTGCATGCGTGTGCGGAGGGATGTATTTTTATCTGTGTGTGTGTACAGTATGGCTGTCTGTGTGTGTGTGTGTCGCCTCACTTCAGTCGGGCTCTGAGGAAGGAGTTTGGTCTCCGGTTGCAGGATGCTTTCACAGAGTGTGAGCTCAGTTGTTGGTTACCACTTTTTGTTCAGAAAAAAACAAAAACAATACAAAAATAAAACTTGATTATGACTGTGTGACTGTGCATTGTCCCATATCTGATGAGAAATGCACTGAAAATGTGGGCACTGAAATTATTCGTCAAAAATATTTGACAAAAAAACCCCCCAAAAAATGGACAAAAAAAGCATATTTGGTCACCTGGGACAGTTGTGATGATGCAACTGAAAACTACAATGTAGCAACCAATGTGGCAACTTAGTTGCTATGTTAAGTAAATATTCACACTCCTCGTATGGCTCTTTTCCAAAACAAAGTCACAAAGCTAGCAACTTTTTCAAGCTCTGCGTCTCCAACATTCCCTTCAGTTTTTTGGCCAAGTGGTCCTCGCTTTCAGTTGCTGCTTTTATATATATTAGATATTAGATATAGATATTTTGGTATGTGGAACATTCAGTACAGTACAGATTCGAACCAGGTTTCCTCAGTTTACATAGTGATGTTCATGGCTTGAAGCTCTGGAGCTGCCTTGTGGACATGTGTCTCCTCATGTGTTTGCTCACAAATTGACAACTCATCACCTGTTTTTCTGACTCATTTGCCACAACCTGTTCATCATCACATTCGCCCATGACCTTAAAGCCAAGCTGCCATTTTTGGCTAACTGTTACATCTCCGACAATTTACTGTGGAAATGTGGTTCAACAAAACATGTTTGTTTTAGGTCCAGTACAATCACAGTAAAACTGTTTCATTCTGATTAACAAAATCGGGTTGACTTCTGTTTGTGACTGAACATGAGCAGACAGATATTTATGTTAAACTTTGTGGACATTCTTACGGGGATGATAAAGTCCATGATCTTTACGATGTCCTACTTTACTATCATACATATAAAAGTGCAGTAGGCGATAAAGCCTCTGTGGGAAGGGGTCCAGAGTGCAGTGAATGGATGAGCCCACATTAATACAGACCTCTTTGTTGTTATAAAAGTAGCAGTAATCACTGCCGCTCCTTGGAAGGTGAACAAGTTCAGACGGAGGAGTTTCTAGTTTGTACCTTGTGCAGATCTTTTAAATATTGAGTTGGGCTCTACAGCAAACATAAACAGCCTTCAGTAAATACGATTGGCAGTCATGTTTCAAAGCCAGGCTAATTCCATTAAGCTATTGATCTCTCTGTGTCTCAGCTTTGGCCATGTACTGGCTATGAATACCTGTTTACTTTGCCCTGGCCCTGGGCTCTAGCTCAGTTTCACGCTGCCCGTCCATCTGCCCGTCTGTCCGCCATTCTTACAGCGGGAGAATAACTTTTGCAGACATCTCTCGACATGGTGCTAGTGCACAGTGGATAAACAAAGAGGAGCAGCTTGCTCGCTGCACAACAAAGCCGAGGTGCTGACTGAGCCGGTTACTGCAAAATGCCTCTACCAGACGATTTGGTCTTTTTTAGCAGAATGTGGAGGATGGCCGTTTTTTTTTTTTTTTTTCCTATAGTCTCCCTTAAATCTTCACGGTTATGGCTTGATAAGTGCTAATAAACGTAATTTAATGTGTGGTTGTGCGGGCTGCTTGTTGTCCATCTGTCTTTGTCTCTCTCTCTCTAGTTTGTGACTCATTCCCTGTCATCGTTTTGTACACTATATTCATCTTCTGCCTTCTGGCTATATCTCGGTCCAAAATGATCTGTATGAAAAAAGTATATTACTTGCTCTCCCTGCCTGAGCAGCACACTTTATTGCTGTCAAACCAAGCTTGAGATTTGGTGGGAATCGGGAGCAAAGGATGGAGGGAGGGAGGGAGGGAGATGAGAGAGAGAGAGGGAGAGAGAGAGAGAGAGAGAGGGGGAGATGATGGCTCAGGCTCCAGAGTTAGCTGTTGTTCCACTTGAGTTTTACTTTACGGAGCAAATCATTTGGTTGACTGGCGTGGTGCGCTCTCCACCCCCTCACCCCCCACCCTTCTAACCCCCTCCATCCTTCTTCTCATCTACTGTCCCATTCTGCCCTCTGCTGCTCTCCTCCAGATTGGGGGGAGGAAGGGTCCATGCGTGTGTGTGTGTGTGTGCGCGCTATGCGCGTGGGTCTGTTTACCCAGTGTCCTGCTGGTCATGAGCAGCGATAACATGCCTCAGCTTCCACATCACAGAGCTGTGTTGGTACAGGCAAATTTGTAGCCTCACTCCAAAAGCATTCAGAAGAATTATGTGTGTGTGTGTGTAACTGCGTGCCTTTACGTGTGTGTAGAAATTGTCCTACTTTACAGTGAATGAGAAGCTTATTAAATTTTTAAGTTAGTCCCAGTAAGTTTTCATCTGCCTCATGCACACAGACCACACATGTGTGAGGCCACACGCACACACACACACATACACACACACGCTCAGTTTCCCACTATGACGCAACAGGGGGATTGTTGTCTTTGCCCCCCAGGTGAGGGCACCACCCCCCTCCCTCTGCTCATGAGCTACCTGACACATTATAGGCAGTGGAATCAAGTGCTACTAAGCAAGAAAAGACCGCTTCCTAATCTCATTTCTCCCCCGCACACATCAGCGTACTTAACTCCACACACAAACACACACACACAGACACACACACACACACACACACACACACACACACACACACACACACACACACACACAGTGGCTACACACACAGTGGCTACACACAATGGCTGAGCTCTGAGGAGTAACGAAGCAAACAATGAGTTTCCCCAGTGCATTGTGGCTCGGCTGCCCTGCTTTAAATGTGAGCCGAGTCATCAGCACTTAAACGCTTGATTGATGGCACAGAAGTGAGGATGATTGTGGGATATGCCAGCTCCAAATGACAAGCGATTACTCATTTTGTGTAATGAAAACCTTAACACCAATCATCGGAGCTTTACACCGTGCTAACGCTTTATGTAATGTTATAGGTTTCCCCCCTCCATCCAGCCTCTCCTATCCCATCTACCCCCACACTCCCCCAAACTGCCTCCCCCTCTGGCTGTCACAGCAGACGTTTACTAAATAACATAATTTGCACTGGCTGAAGTGATGGCACTTCTTCATACATATATAAATATATATATACATATTTTAAATTGAGGCATATCTTTGCACGGAGCTCTGGCAGGTCTGCTTACGTACGCCTGTAGACAATCGAGGCGCCGGGTCGTCTGATTGCCATTCTAAATGTTTGCGCCGCTTTAGCCTAACGCCATCATCGGTCCGGCAAAGGTGTTACCACGGCAACCGGAGGCTTAATTATGGTTTTTATATGTGTGTATCTGTTTGTGTGCCTGCTGGTGTGTGTGCGTGCGTGCGCGTGCCTGTCTGTGTGTGCGTCTGTGGTCCTCGCCTTCAGCCAGTGTCGGGATCATCTTCGCCGCCTTGACGCGCACGCGAGTGCGAGGCGTGTTCGTCAACAGCTTCTGCGGCGCGAGATAGTGAATAGCGCTGTCCTCCTCTCTCTGCTCTCCCTTCCTCCGCCCTGCCAAGACTACAATTACCCCTGCACTCCTCTCCTCCACAAAATCACTGTAATTATCTGTAGCCTGCATGGGCACACTGGCTGGCAACAGGTGCCATGTGAATGCTAATCACCCCCCCCAACACACACACACACTCACACACACACACACACACACACACACACACACACACACACTCTCCCTGGCCACATGCTATTCTTCTGCCCGGCCCCTGACAAACCAACTGTCACTGGCAGAAGGAAAGACGCTCCGATGCTGCTGCACGTGTGGTCAATAATTAGGCAACCCGGAGACTGTTAAGTTGCGACATGTCAAGTGTAGTTAAAACGTAGAGTTTTGGTTGCGGACCGTGGCGTGCATTTTTTTAACGTATGTGTGTGTGCAGCTCTTCCTCCCTGTGGTACCCTGCGCTCGGCTGCTTGCACACACACATACACAAGAGTGCTGGCACGTATACACAGGCGTGCACGCACAGATTTGACATCAATCCATGGCATTAAATGAAGTGTGAAAAACAGGTCAGAGAGGACTTCCTGTCTTTATAAACAGCCTAAACGCTATCCAGATGTTCCATGCCTCTCCTGTCCCTACGAAATCTGCTCACGTCAGCGCTAAATGGCAAAATATAGCCTCTTTAAAGTGATATACACTAACTGAGGCAAGGACATCAGTACACACTACCTTGGTTGCTGCACTTTGACTATGGTCTGGAGTAAAAATGTCAGCTTCTCTTCCCATATTTATTGTGTGTTTCACTGTCTTTGCCTGAGTGCCATCCCCATGAAAATGAGCAATATCTCTTTATTCCTTCTTCTTCTTTTTTTCCCTGCCCTGGCCGTCTGTGCCCGGGATCAGCTGTTCTTTTTATAGAGCTCACCTGACGTGACAGGGATACACAGGAGGATGCACGCCGGCCCTCTCACTGTCATGTAAATATGCATTGAAGGAAGTGAGCACAACGGGGAGTGGGGGGGGTAGAAAGACAGAGGAGGATCTTCAGGGCTCCGAGCAGTGGCAGCAGCAGCACCAGCTCTTCTCAAAAACAACAAGTACAGTGTGTGTACTCAGAGGATGCTGCAACTCAAGACCTCGTCGACACGACAGGGGAAATGCTCGGAGTCAGTGTGGTGTAGTCTGAAGTGGCAGATCAGGTGTCCCTGGTCTCCATGTGGTTGAGTGTAGTCAGGCTGTTTGCTCTTAAGTGTCCCGTCTGCCTCTGCGTGGGACATAAAACGCTGCAAGTGCATGTTAATGACAGGGCGAGGCGCAGTGAATGCAAAGCATTTCCCTGGCTTTTATTTTGAAATAAGAACCAGAGGAGGAACAACACAACTGTTAGGGACAAATCGAAGCCATGCATGAATAAATGATGATGGCTCTTACTTACTAGAAACCGAGGAACACGTGTGCATGCACGCACTCAGACAGGCACACAGCCTGCATGAGCAGATTATTCAGTGTAACATAGTCTAAAGACTTTACAACATTGTCAATTTACAAGAGGGTTGATAAGACACAGGTGAACACTATTATTGATTCTCAATTTTTCAATATGTCTCACTTCACTACCCATATGTGCAGTGCAGTGCAGCTATATACAACTGATATGATTTTAACAATGCAACTCTATTTTATCTGGGGATCAAGGATCAAGGAAGCTTTGCTTCCGGTACATGTCTGTTGATTATGACACAACAAATTGAATTTTAATAAATACACTGAAATTAAACATTAATAAACTGGAATGGGAGATAACAAAATAGCAGTGAGAGCCAGTAGCAGTAATTCTCAACAGCGTATCCACCTCTAACATCTGGGCAGCTTGTGCTGTTTGTTATCCTAACACCATGTTCCTCTAAACTGTAAAAACTGTCTGGTGGACTGGAATGAAAATTTCTGGCCGAAAACCCAAAAAGAAATGGACATGTCCTGCATTGACTACACTCTGGGAGTACTGTGTCGCTTTAGGACTGATACAGGATACTGATTGCAGAAAACCACTGTTTGTTTAGAAGAATAGATATACATGCTGCGAAGGTCTCATTACACTTGAAAAAGTTTATGGATTTGTTGCTAGGCTCTATTTCGGAAAAGAGTCGCCAGAAGGGTCAGAATGCTTGCTAAATATTGCAAGCATCAGTTGTGTTATGGCATTGCGTTATTGGCAATTATTGTCACAATTACAGCAGCCAAATTTTTGGTGCATCTCTAGTGTTACACTGTATTAGAACACAGTTTCTCATATATTTTTTAATTCTAAAAATGTGACTCATAACATCTATTCTTTTACTACTACCCCGCCTCCACACACACACACACACACACAGCACACACACCCTTAAACACGCACCACAATCCAGCACAGTGATCCCAGGCCTCCTCTGAAATGCCTGTTTGCTACACTGGCCTGACCTTTCCATCTCTCCCACAGAAGCAGAAATATCCAGGACGACTGTCGCCGCTCTTTTCATTCCGCCCTCTTCCCCCTTGTTAACTTGGCCATTATTCCGGACACAATCCTTTTGACATGGGGGCCATGTTCAATGTTTAATGCTGTTTGTTTTATATTCCTGCCTCATTTCCTTATATAAAAATTTATGATGGCATTCTCTACCTTTCATAAAATATTCATGAATGTCATTACTAATAACTTTCATAGATCATCGGAATTGATCCCTCTGTCTGCTTTTATCTCCACTGGCCAGCATTGATCTGTCCGTACGGAGGGAGAGACACAAGCTTGTTTAGCTACGTGTGGACAGGAGAGAAGTGTGTGTGTGTGTGTGTGTGTTTGATCAGGGAGGTGTGATGGCCCTGGCATCAATCTCTCTCTCTTTCTCTCTTCAGTCTTTGTTCAGCTCATCTTTGGGCATCAGACCCCGATCACCTGCTGTGTATTTCCCTCGCACGACTGTCACATCGGTTCATGTCCCTCCATCGGGGCGAGGGACCGCCTCGCTGCAGCTGGGGCTCTCGCCCACGCTCTCTGACTGCAGCGCGCCCGGTCAACTTCCTCGCTGGAGGATTTTTTTTTTGTCATTTGCATTTAAAGCTCGTTTTCTCCATAAATGAGTATGTACTTTGTGTGGTAATAGCTCCCTGTCCAGGCAGGAGTCTCTTATCCTCTGGTCCACTATGCTCTTTAATATATCATAGATTTCAAGCGTCTCATTAATCATTCAAGGGCTAATTTCTCTGACATGACATATGTATTACGCTACATGCAAAACATATATATATGTCCACTTTGGTCAAAGGATAACGGGAGTCAAGAGAAGCCATATGTCTTGCCTTGACCTGTCATTCACTCACCACTTCTTGGTCTCTTCAGTCCCTCCTGAGAGACTAAGACTCGTCATATACATCATTGTGCGCATATTAACACACCATCAGATATACACTGTATGGGGTGAGTGTACACCACTCACTCTTCTGTACATCACTATTCAATGCATAATCAACACAATACTTTTCTTTATAATTTATTGCAAAACCGGACTTTGATCAATTATTTCTGATTATTTGCCTTCCTCGGTTTTTGCTCCTCCGTGGCATGAGAGGCAGCTAAATTATTCAGTTGCACTTGAATGTATTATCATCATCCATCCATCATCTTACCTGCTTTTTTACCCGGTGGTGTTGCAGATTGTGCTGGTGCCTATCACCAGCTCTCATAGAGTGATCGCAATGAGAAGAAGACACGCATACTCACTCACCGCTCGCTCTCTCCCTCTCACCTAGAGGGGATTTAAGAGTTGCCAATCGAGATTAATGCATGGTTTTGAACTGTGGGAGAACATAAAGACTCACATGTATTCAACAGATTCATATGTAGGTGCACGCAACGTTGGCTGAGCACTGTGGTTTAAAAATGTGCTTTGGGATATGAAGTTTTAATTTCTTACTGAAGCCATATTCCCTCTTTAAAAGAGGCATCTGATTGACATGGAGGACACAAAACAACATTTTCACCGTGACCGTTTGTGCCAGGAAGGCCTTGAGTGAGTCTTATTGAAATGACAACAATTTGTTGTATTGTTCTCCTTGTTTGTTCCCCTGAATTTGCTGGTTATCTGTTTTAATGATAGGCCCGAGCCTCGGAGTGCCGCCGTGTCTCCTGTCTGCCGTTCTGACACACAGATGAAAGATGAAATGGAGATTGTGACTGATGCAATTACGGTGCTGCTGATTGAAGGAGAGGCCAAATTATCACCGCCCTGATTGGGCTTTGTCTGGACCGAGAGCATGCCACGCTCTGATTAAAGTGTGGCACAAGTGTGTGTGCCTGTGTCTGTGTGCGTGTGTGTGTGAGTGTGTGGCTTGGACAGTAGATGAATAGCTCAAAGAAGAAATACCTTTTGTCATCTTTGACCTTCCCACCTGAGATTTCCTTTCAACAGGAACAGAATCCACTGAGTCACATGTCATCAGGAGGCGTCGCCATCTTTTTGAAGCGTGTCCCAGTTTTGCATCTATTAAAGAAATCTTTATTACAATAATACTTCTCTTTTATGCACCCCAGGTCACTAAGGGTTTTTCTTTTTTTTTAATACTGCTTATTGAATTTTGGTTGCAACATCCACCTCGTACCACTGGAGGCCTCCTTTCTGTCTCTCCCCATTTATTTTCCTGTCTTGCAATATAACCGCATGCTCTATTCATATATTTCTCTCACTGTGTCTGTGCATGGTTTTCTCATGGATCCATCTCTGTCTTCGCCCATCCCCCTTTCCCGCTCCCTCTTTTTGGCCTCTCTCTCTCTCCATCTCCCTCTCCTTCTCTCTCTCTCTCTCATCTCCTGCTCCACTCTTGCATCAGTCTTTTTTTTTTCCGAACGGCTTGTGTTCAGCTGAGCCCCAACTTCAAACATACATTTTAAAAGAAGCGAAACTATCTCATGTTTGGAAGAGAAAAAAAAAATAAAAAGAAGAAGAAGAAGCCCCTGAGTCTTATTTGCCCAGTGCTGCCACGCGCTCCCCCTCTCGCCGGCTCTGCTCCATCCAGCCCCTCCGTCCGTCCCTCCCCATCCAAAGCGTTGTTTGTTTATCATCACTGGAGCATTCTTGCTCCAGGTTGTTGCATCAGAATTAGTGCACGGACTAACGCTGACATACATTTCGGGGTGTGCGCATGCGTGTGTGTGGAGGAGGCTGCTGGTTCATTCCTGATTTCATGGGGTGGGGGTGTGTGTGTGTGTGTGTGTGGGAGGGGGGGTAGATCATGCCTGTTGGTGTTCCCAGGAGCCTGCTGCTGGCTGCACACTGTTGCAGCTGCGCAGCGTGGAAACATAGCGGTAATATACAACATATAATTCTCCTCCACCCGTTTTTTTTTTTGCCTAGGACCAACTTGAAAGGCTCTACTCTTTCTCAGCAGGTGCCTGATCCCTCCCTCTATCCTCCCCCCATCCATCCACGCTTCGCTCCATCTTCCCCTCCCTCTCTGCCTGTTGTAGACTGTAATACAAGGCCTTTAAATAATTATACACAGAAGTCCTCCAGAGCGCCCGAATGGGAAGCCAGGGCTCAGTGAAGTTTAACCCTCTCACCGCACGATGCTTTATGGCTTCATAAAGCAGGCGAAGCTGTGATCATCTCTCTCTCTGTATGTGTGTGTGTGTGTGTGTGAGCGCTGGTTTTCCTGGCTGTTTAAAACCAAGGCTGATGTAATCTGTGGGAAAACAGCTTTCTAGTGACAGAGTATCTGGCTGGAGATCCCCAGGCTTTATCTGTAAAGGAAATCTGTCAGCTGTGAGAGCTCTGAGTGACAGGATCTGGGAAAAAAAGAGGATGATCCTTACTTAAGAGTTTAGGCAGATCAGAGGTTAGGTTCCTCTATGGCTGCTGGTGATGGTGCTGATGGCACTGGGTGAAAATTCATGTTTTTTTCTTTTGGTGAACTCTTCTCCTCACTGGAACTCTATGACTTTTCACAATGTTTACTTTAGTGATTTTCCTTCTTTGAAAAAATCTACCTCAATAGATGGTTTAAGAACTACCGAGGAACTAGTTTACATTCGCTATGTCAATCGGATCTTCGAAGTGACGTCATGTCTCCCAGTGGCAGCTTACGCTAAAGCTCATAGCTGTCTCTGTTACTTAATGCAACAACGTTAGCATGCTGGTATCCTCCATGATCCATACAGTGACAGTTGGACTGAGTCACGTCATCAGATTTTAATGTGTAATTAAAATACCTCAGTTTACTCAGAAATTCGCTCCAACAGACTGTTTATCACTTATGATAACAGGAACCATTTGGGAAATAAGGAACATTTTCAGTGATCACAGTGACAACTTCATGGCATACAGTACTACTGTGAATGGACTTTCTAAGCTTTGAGTGTGTGAGTGATGCTTCAAAACGTTTAACAGAAGAAGAAAAAAACCTGTTAAAATTTGATTTAGTTTATATCTCAATCCACCAGGGCTATATGACTTTTAAAGTTGCTGGTTGTCAGTATGTGTCTGACCAATAAACAAAAGCTTATGTCATACTCTCAAGTAGCTACAGTAAAGTTCTGGAACTACTGGTGGGAAGACACATGACAAGGGAAACTTTGGTTGGATGAGTGACATCATCAAAAGATGTACTATGAGAGTATTTCCAGAACTTTTCTGCTGTTTTGTGGCACATATACACACCTGTTTACACACTTTGTGGTTAAGCAAGTGGAGAGTCAGACAGAAGTATATTCAAAATGAGTGTCCTACATTACTTTTTTATATTATTCACTGTTTCATTCCTTCCATGGTGGGGTTTTGCTTGAAGTCTCTTCCCAACAAACATACGGTTACAGCGGGGTGTATGAAATAGCATCTACTTTCCCAGGATGGTCTCAGAGTAGCAGGAAAAAGAAATATTCACTGTGGGGGGTGGGCGGTGATATGGCCGTGATATGGGTATTTCTTCTGCACAAAATATGGAGTACAACAAAAGTTCAGCTGCTTAGGACTCAGAATAGCTGTCGAGATATCCTCATGGGATGCTTGACGTAGTCATCTGGGATGTTTCTGCTCGAGGTTTGCTGTTACTATCTTACATATTGCTGTGGTTTGTTTCACATCTGATCTTTTGTACCCAAACCGCTTCCACTGTAGTCGCTTCCCATGGAGCCGGTGGGGGTGCTGCTCTTGCTTTCAGCGGGGATGGTTGAGATGCTGCAACTACATCCAGTCCAAATATTTTCATTATGATGAATGATTCTATTATCGGAATAAGACTGTGTTATCGCATGGAAGATGATACTCGCTCATACCTGGTAATATAACACAGTATGAGATAGTATCTCATAATTTCTTCCCAAATCATCAAATTAGGAGCTTCAGTCTTTGACGTTTTTTTTTTTTTTTAAATCTAATAATCCTGGCAGTAAAACATAATCTGACATTCAGTAGGATGTCTTATTTTAGGCGGTTGGAGTAAGATACAGCTCAGTTCGGAAATGAATCTTCTCTGTAACAGATATCCTCTATTTGATTTGATTCCACACTCGTAGATTTTGTTGCGTATTAACAGCAGACTTTCATCTGTGATTGCACTGTCACTATTTCTACCGTTTTGTGTCATTGAGATCTTAACTCAGTTAGCCTTGCAGTGAGCAATGTTCAGTTCCATTTTGCTCTATTTCATATACTTGGCCAACATCTGAAGGTGAAAAATCAAAAATTGTGTGAAGAAAAATTTTTCAGCTGCAAATACCTACAAAAAAAATACGTCTTTGTCCTTGTGACTTTATTCCAAAGATCTGTAAAAGGAAATGTTTTCTTCCAATGCCAGCAAGTGGCAAAACAAAACTCAAGACATGTATTCCTGAATCTACACCTGTGTGTGGAGGCATTTCAAAAAAACTCCAACATTAAAGCAACATTCGCCCACCGAACGCTCCAAACTAAGATCATGTGGAGCGGCTATATGCAGCACAAGGCTACCGACCATCAATACTCAAGCTGTACTTTTCACCATCTCACCTGCCAAGTGTAGGTTGCTTTGGAGTTGAGTCCTGGGATTTGGCTTCGCCCAGGCTCCCACTGATGGATGTACGTATGGAGAAGGTTGGTGGATGGAGCCATGCTCACGGCTTGAGTCCTGTTTAATGCAGATGGCTGCTTCTGCTGGTGTATGGGCAGGGTTTATGTGCAATGCCAATGAATATTTATGTGTTTAAAGCACATTTGTGGTGGGAGGCTCCTGTGGATATGAGAACAAGACTTTGACTCAGAGCCTCAGTGAGTGCCACGGGGGTGTAAGGGGCATTGGAGTATGGCTTAAGGGGATGAGGATTCCTACTCAGCAGGCTTTATGGCTTAAAATGTTTTATTCTTTATCACAGGGACGAGAACATGAATATACAATGCATGTTCTGTGAAACTGCGTGGGCCGCCTTCCTTTCTTTCACAATTCTAATATTCTTTATTATACGGTGAAGGAAGTGCAAGAAGGGCAAAGCAAACATAGGTCTTGGATCGCAATATTAGTTTTGGAACATATTGTCTATTATTTTGGAAAAGATCATAATAAAGCGTTACTGCAGTGGGATAGTTGCAGCACAGAAACGCACAAGTGCATATGCATGTGTCACTAAACACTAGTATAATAGGATCTAGTCTATAATCAGTGGATTTGTTGATTATTTTTTATTTGATTTATAGTCTATAAATTGATTACTTGTTCCAGCTCTTTTGAACACACGCACATACATGCAAGTAGTATGGAGTATAGAGACGTGTTGCTACCACGCCAGAAAATGTGGTCTCTGGCAGAGGTGGACTTGCTGTGGTACTCTCGCTGGCCCACTTGTCACACATGAGCGTACGCCAAAATAAAGAGCATGTGCTAATATCCGGCATCTATCAATTTGACTGTGAGCATAAAATTAACTTCAGCTTGCACATACACATGCTAAATCTGTGTGGACTCGTAGTTAGAGCTTGAAGTCGTGGACCTGGTCGAGGTTTTGGTCGTCTTTGTCTTAACAGCTTGATTCTGAAAAGAATTGCATAAAAGACACTTTTCGTCCCCACTTCATATTGGCTTTGTCTGAAATAAGATGTACTATGTTCAATAACAGCAGTATTTCACCATGTCTCAGCCCGCATTATGACGTGACAAATATTCTTTTTGCAGCAGCAATATACAAAGGTAAATAAGTGAAGGTTAAGCAGTAAATTACTTTTTAGGATCATCTGGAGAAACATGTCAGATTGCACTTCTACATTATGCCATAATATGGCATTGTTGAATTGCCTCTCGGGGTTCACTTTGCAGACTTTGATTACAATAGTGTAATAATGGAGTGCACTTCCATATTGAGCATGTGCTGTGTACAGTACAAGGCCGCCACTAATCAAATTCTCTCCCTCTCTCCCTCTCGCCCCCATGCCATCCCCTCTGGTGCACCTCCAACATCAGGTAAGAAATTGTTCTATCATCCTACCAATCAATAGCAATATGGCCCATAGCTAGCTACACACTGACACCGTCTACACTCAAAGATTTAGATGTGTGCAAATGGCAGCGGTGATATTTTACTCCCGACACCAACAATATTATCAGAGCCCAGGTGGGAGCCGCACAGTAAATCCACCTCTCGTCTTTTGTTTGGATCTTTTATCAAGACTGATACTTCCCGTGTAATGAAAGCTATTTGGCATGAGCTGTCGCTGCGCGGTGTCCTGGGAGGCAGCTAAAGATGCTCTGGCTCACAGTGAAAACGGCTCCGGCTGCTGCTGCTGTTGCACTTCTGTGGAGCCTCTCCTCAGGGCTCCACTCACCCGAGAAAACTCCCCCCACTGCCCCTGACAAATAGCTTAATGGTGGGCTAACAGGGAGGTAACGCCCTGTGGGTCATTAGTGGATCAGGCCACTGCACGCCTAGACCCTGCACAGACCCACTGGTCCCTTGTTTATGTCCAGTATACTGTATTACATGCAAATCCATGACATGTTGAATGGACGTAGAATTTCCTCCCAGAGGCAATAATAAAGTTCCTATCTATCTTTCTATGTACTGTACGTACACACAGAGAGACACACAAATTAATGCATGTTTTAATCCATGCTATCAGTTACTCAAAATTTTCAGATCTCTGCAGCACAGCGCTTGGTGGCTAGCACCGTTGCCTCAGCGTGAAGGACCTGGGTTCGACTCGTAGACTCAGGGTCTTTCTGTGTGGAGCCCAAAACACCTGAAAAGGTTGGCATTTTTTCACTTAAAAAAAAGAAAAAAAGAGTCGCTGCATCACTGCGTGTGCTTTCTCCAGTCTTTCCCACCCACTGAACAAGGGATACTTATGGTGCTTGGAACTAGAGCTACTAGTCAACCACTCAGTAAAACAACTATTACTGAAGTAATCTGACAGTCCAAAAAGAAGATTTGCAGGAAGATTGCAGACTCTGTCCAGGGTGTATGTCCTTCCTCCTACTGTATGTACACATGCTTTAGCAGACCCCAGCGACTCTGTAAGGTATGGGTAAGATATTGGATGGATGAATGGATGCCATTCATTTAATTGATCTACGATCAGATCATCTTTTTACCGGTCGATCCATGACGGCCCTGACCCCTGACCCACTGACCTTCACCTCCACAGCCGAGATAAAGCTTCTCTCCGGTGATTAGAGAGTTGATCCCACCTCAAATGCCATCACTTTTTAATCAGAAAGTTCTTCATTGACAGCGAGCATCCGTCTCTTATAACTCATCCTTGCAATCAATAAGCAGGCTCAGCGTGATCCCCCTGTACCATCCTGTCCTTCATTTGCTGAGTCGCAGACCCCCTCCCATCTCAACCACAAACTTTTTCTTTTTTATCTCCTCTCTCTCTCTCTCTCTCTCTCTCTCTCTCTCTCTCTCTCTCTCTTTCTCTCTCTCTCTCTCTCTCCATCCTAACTAAGGGCTCTCAGAGGGCCACAGCCCAAACTGCCGGCCCTGTCTGTCTATTAATAAATGGCATTAACCACCTGGGCCTTCAGGGACTATTCATTTTAAAGATGAACTACCTTAAAGTACAACACAATGCCGTCTCATTTTTACTGCTCCTCATTACTGCTCAGGGCGACTCCAGACTCATCACCGACCCTCCTCCTCCACCTCTTTATCCCGCCGTCCCTCCATCTTTTCACCCTGCCTTAAGCGTTCCCTCCTTCCCTTGCCATCCTGGCGAGCAGAACGAAAAAAAAAATGCGACGGGTGCATTCGCAGCTAAATCAATATCAGAACAAGAAAAATGATTATGATCACAATGGTAAGAAAGTTGCCTTTTCTCCAGATGGATTTCCAATTTTGCTGAACTCCCATCAACTCAATGGTTTGGTCTTTGAATACTCAGAGTCCCAATTCCCAGCTCTGTTAAACACAATTGTGATGATAAATCTCGGCCCTCACGTTAAAGTGTTTCATACTTATGTAATTACCATAATAATCAAGTTTATTGTGGAGTGGCGTGCTAGGCAGTACCATGGGCGTTTCATTCTTAGCAATTACTGTTATAAACGTGCTACAGTGACTCTGTGTCTGCACAATAAGCTGCCTCGGCCAATTTACGGTGATCCATGACAATGTGGAACACCGATGGGCTGTTAAATCGTTTACAACATAACATATAGAGCGCGTTCTTGGCTTTAATTACTCTCATTGTGAATAAGCCCCGGCATCATGCTTGCTAATTCCACAGTGGACGACGGCTAATATCAGGATTGAGGCGATCACTGCTGTTTAAAAAGGGAAAAGAAAGAGAAACCATATCAGCATTTGATTGGCCTCTGTTTCTCATTTACTCCGCAGTGTTTTTAAAGGGATTTTCTCCCTGTTTTTTGCGTAAGATGAATCAGAAGGCTTGGAATCGTTGCACACGTCTTCCCTTGTGTCTGAATGTCAAAATATTTGTTACGGGTTTGTTTTAAAACCCTGGCAAACGGGTGAAGGGAAGGTTTGAAGTTGTAGAGGAACAGCCTCATTATACTCACCAAGCCGCGCAGTTATTCTGTATGAAGTGGAGATAAAAGCAAGAGAAAAGCTGAGAGCAAGAAGAAATAAAGAACATGGTAAAAAAGACTTTGGAGGAGAAAAAACGACGGAGCTTGAAGGAAGAGAAATGTGGAAAGAAAAGGGGGCTGGATCAAAAGGATAAGGGGGAGGAAGGAAGGCAGGAAAGCACCATGTGTTTCTAAAAACGAAGCAAAATACGAAGTGAAAGAGATCAAATTATAGCGAGAGATAGCGACTCCACCGGTATGACTGGTTTATCAGCTGAGCTTAATGGTTTAAAGTCTCTGTCTCGTACTCTCTCTCTCTGAAGTCTAAAAGACAATTTCAAATTACTCCATGCTGATATGCCTAATGTTAATTAAAAGCTGAATGCTTCATCCCTTATTGTGTGATGTTTGAAGTGTCAGACCCTTTTCTTTCTTCATGTCTCTATTTTTCCTGTCTCGTCTTAATATAAGGCCATCATATGTGCATATGTATATGTACAAACAAAAAGCGAAGGATGTAAAAATTATTTTTATCTTACTGTGGGTTTATGAGTTAAGTGATGGCATTTCAGGGTGGATGGGTGTTGTTATGAATCGAAGCCTTTGCTCTTTAAGCAACAGGCTCAGTTCAAGCCACGACAGCTTCTGTGCAGCAGATATTTCAAGCCATCATGTGTACATGCAGTGCAAACATCCAGCTTTTGATTCCTTTTGCTTTGTTCTAGCGAGAAACAGCGCATCTGTTCAACATGGAACATTATGAAATCATACCCCGAATACTTAGCACACGGATGTGTGTCTGCCAGTTCTCTTCGTCCTCACAGCTCATACAGCACAGCGTGACAAGCAGGGAACTTAAACTATTCAGCGGGAAGGCATTCAGTAGGATTTCCCATGCATGTGAATAATTTAGTACTCCTCCACCCATTGTTCTCTTTATTTGGATACCGTATATCTTTGTGTATGCGTGTTTATTATTGGTAAAGGACTGTCACTGGCAAACCTCTGGGTTACAGTCATGGCCCAGTGTGCAGCACAATGAAAGCAGCTGCCAAGCATGCCTTTGAAGACTAGTTCAGAGGCAGCACACACACACACACACATGTGCACACACACACACATACACACGCACACACATACATGCTTCTCGCTCACTAACGTAAATTCTTCCACCTGACACTACACAAACACCGTGTCCACACCCACGCACACTCGTGTTTTCGCCCTGGAATTCATGCAAATCAAACATGAACACTTACACACATATTCATTCACATGCTCCGATGCATCTGGATACACACACACACACGCACACACACACACACACACACACACACGCACACATTTACGGAAACAAACACACAGAGGCTTCTCCCAGGTAGGTGGTTTCAATCTAGACACACATCCCGACATTCTTCAAAGACCAGGCTCCACTGGCTCTGTTTCATTCTTGTCTTGTCTGTCTGTTCCCGGAGACAGATGTACTGTACGGTTCTGTTGAACTACTGAGTCGAAGAAAATCACTCTGTTTTTGTGCTGGTATGCGTCAATCAAACTCCCTCAATAAGCCATCTGGCATCTTCTTGGCAGTGGCTGGTGTTTACGGGCAGCGTAATTGTATTAGGATTGATTATTTGGCAAGGAAATAAGCAAACGGGTTGCCTCACCTATAGCGGTTTCCTGTTTGTCTCAAACCATTCTGACGTGCCACGAAAAAACCTGGAGTCAAATAGAAAAGTCACGGTACAGAATCGAAAGCCTTTAAGACGGCACAGAAATTGCTGTTCCAAAGTTATAATGGCATGTTGTCGCAAATGCAGCCGTGTGCGTGCGGCCACATGAGAACTGTATTTTAAGCTTTGGACCACAGATAAGAAGGGATAATTTGACACCTCCAAAAGCCATTCCGACACACCAGGGCGACTGGAGCTACTATAGCTGCCTGGCTTGACATTCCATCATGTTTGTATCCTCCCACATTGAATATGCAATCAAATCGCTCCCGTAGCAGATGAAATGGCATCCAGTTGACTCTCATATCCCCCACATGCATGATGTGAAGGCTCCTCGTAGCGAGTGTGTACGTGTGATGAGGGGGTTGTACCAACCCCTGGGATCTGGTCTGTGATGAAACATTCAAGCGGAGTTGCCAGAGGAGTGTATTCAACCAGGCTGTAAAATGAAGCTCTGGAAAAGCAATCTCCACTCGCAGAGACCTATTGCTTTCATTACTACCAAAGCTCTGTGCATCAAAGGCTGTATTTTACTAAGATAAACGCCGCCTTGCGATCCTTCGACAGTGGGAGGGTCTAAATGGTCATTTGCATGCCCTAAGCATGCATGCTACATCAACAACGTGGCGTATAAATACATTACGTGATATTGCTGAACCCATCACTAACGTTATAAAGTGCACTGTTTGTACAGTATGCTCATCCCACATATATTGAATGAAGATAAATAGATTGCGTTAATTGTACAGTATCTGTGCTAAAGCCACTGATTAATGCCACTGTTTGCTGATTCAGACCCAGCTTTGATTTATGAGCACTTTTACAGCTGATAATTCTCAGCCTGCACATTGTTCATTCTAAAGCACCGCACGTGGAATTATGAATGCGAGCGTACACGTGTGTGCAGTGCATGTGTGCTACACACACACACACACACACACACACACACACACACACACGTATGTACACACATGCACACACACACACACACACACACGCACACTGTTCACTGTCTGCGTGTTTGCAGAGGTGAGCGAGGGAGCACTCAACGTTTGTTTAGCTAATCAGGCAAATGAGTGTCATAAAGCAAGCCAAAAGCAAGAGGGGGGCAGAGTGTGGTACGCAGAAAGCTCGCCGAGGAAAAAGTGTCCCCCTCTGGGAATAGCCCGGCCCACCTAACCCACAGCCCACACATTACATTTCAGCAATTAAACATTGACTGATGCCGTGACTGATCAAGGTTACTGGGCCAAGGTGAAGCCCAATGAACAGTGTCACATTGGTTTATGGTCGCTGTCCCATAGGTCTCCCTCTGCATGGACCCCTTCAGCGCACTAATGCACTCTGCACACTGAGGCCACAGTCATCAGAAAAACATCAACATTGGTTCTGCTTAAAACGACTTGTTCCTGACAGGCGACCTCTTGTGATCATCAGAGACACTAGCTGTCGTCTCTGGAGGAAAAAAAAAAACACAGCCCTTGTTATTTTTGGAAACTACATATGGTTATGCTCGGGAGCAAAAGGGAGAAGAGGCTTGATGCTGGTTTACTGCCACAGTGTCAGGGAGGGGGTAGGGATAGATGGATGGTTGTACGAGACAAAATTTAAAACTGCTGTCCTTTGTTAACGCCTCCACCCCCAAAACCTCATACTGACTGGGGATGATTCATATGGGTCAATTTCCTAAACCGACAAATCACTTTATGCCTTGTTCTTGATGTACAATACTCATTTATTCTCTCAGTAGTTGGATTTTTGTTTGTAGCATCAGCACTTTGTATTAAAAGGCATCAAATATGTGACATAAGGTTAAGGGCATTTTTCTGAACCGTAGGTACAATCCTCAGTGCTGGCAGGGAAATGGAACAATATGGAAATGAGCTCCAAAGAGTGAAGGTTTACTCTCCTTTTTTCAACATTTTGAGGAGAAGACATTCTTTACATTAAGGATCACAGTCAATTGCCATGCACAACTAGCAGGAAGTGAAGTGCCTGTGCATGTGCATTTTTGTCCCTCACAAGTTTACAATACCAACTACTGACCTTGTAGGGGCCTAAATCACACATGGGTTAAATGCAGTGATCAAACTCCATCTACTTAAAACAAAGTTTTAATAATTTAAATTCTGGCCTTTTTTGTATAACAGTGAAGAAGGTCATGAAAATAAATTGTGGAGGTAGGTGAGGAGGGGAAACATCACTCTAGCAGCTATATAATATGCAAAGCCACAGTAGAGAGAATATTAACATGCAATAATGGGTGGACAGTGAAAGTATGTGCTGCTGGTGCACCCTCACATGTCTGTCAGCCTGTTTCACAGCACACGTGTCGGCGTGCTCTGTCTTCTGCCAGGCTCACAGACCAGATCCCAGAGGAGAGATGCAGGTTAATCAGACATGTTGCTCTGAATTAGGGTTTCACAACCTGTCACCAGCACCACCCTGGCTGATTTCCTCAGCTTGCCGTCCTCCATTCGGTGCCTCTCTGACACCAAGTTGCTCAGCAGTAATGGAGATAACGGCCGTGTAATAGACTTTTTTGTCGTATCCACTGGTGTCAAAGCGCTGCGGGTTCCCTGTGACATGGCTATTGATTCCTGATTGGGCCCGCTCACTGGAGAGGTGAGAGAGATGGCTGTGGGAATGGAAGGCCGACCCGGAGGCTAATGGGCCAAAGGCGAGGCTCGGAGGGTGGGGCTGGGGCCAGGCGAGAGCTCTTCAATAACAGGCCCTTGCGGCTACACTGTCCTTTAGGTAAATGACTCATTTCATTATAATGATTTAGTGGGAAACCCTTCTCTGTCCGCCTGTCATTGGCTGACTTTTTAGCAGTCTATTGCCCTCTCTCCTGCCCTCCCAAGCTGTTTTATTTTCTCCTGTCCCCCCTCCCTACCCGTCTCCCACCCCTTCCTGCACTAGCCTATCAGAGACAGGGTCATAACTCAGGTCAGGCCTATAAACGCGTCAGGGTGGCAGCATGCATGGACCTTGCATTATAGGGTCAAGCCGGACTTCATTACCACAATTAGACTGAGGTGGTGGTGGCTCGGCTTAATGGGGTGACTGCTCAGCCCATTTGCTAACGTGTGTTTCTCTTTACTACCGACTGGTTGGAAACCACTGAAATGCTGCAAGCCTCCATCAGACAGCCTGTTCTAAAACACTCTGTTAGCACTGCCATGTTCACTGCCAAAAATCCAGCACCAAAGAATGATTGCAGGAGAGCACGCAAGAGCCAAATTGATATGTAACAGAATGTTGCTGCTGGAAAAAAGAAACAAGCTGTAAAATGCAGTCAGCAGCTTTTTTTTTTTTTAGGAGGGGGAGAAATTCAGTTGGCAAAAGTTTCAGAGACAATAGCCTCAGCGAAATAAATAAATAAACAAACAAAGCTAAGCCTAATCTAATATGTGAAAGACTGTCAGAGGAATGGGGGGCTCAGGGGGGGAATATTGTGCATGTGAAAGGCAATTGGAGGATTAGAGTGAAAGGCCAGACACAGAGAGAGAGAGTGCAACATAATAAAGGCAGAGCAGCTGTTCAAAAGAGGACGAGGGGAAGGAGTGGGACAGCCAGCCGGAGAAAGTGAGAGTGAGAGAGGAAGAGAGAGAGATTGCGGGAAGACTAGAGACTGTATTTTTAGGAATTAAAGATTTATTGAGTGGCGAAAGAGGAGGCAGAAGAAGTGGCAGAAGAGAGAGGAAGAGGGGGAGAGAGAAAGAGAGAGAGAGAGGGAGAGGATTGAGGAGAAGAATGGATGCAAGTGATCATTTCAAAAGACCTGAGTGGAAGCATTTTTGTCCTTGTCATTTTAATCTGGGGTTGGACAGTGTGACTCAATCAGACGATGGAGAGACGGAGAGAGAGGGAGCGAGCAAACAACACACACAAACACACTCTCACACTGGGGTTTCTCATGCCATGTTCTGAAGCCTGAGAAGAGCCAGAGATTGACCTGCCCGCTGCCAGGATCCTTTATTAATTCACAGTGCGTTGGACCCTGGTACTTTCAGTGCACCAGGTGTGGCCTTGAACGATGCCTGTTAAAAAAAGACCTCATTTCCATTCTGGGGACTTTAAGCACTTAGGCTTGTTATGCCCATGAGGGCAGTATGGTACGGTATGGAGCAAGGCAAGGAAATCAGTGTGTGAACCACAGCAATATGAGTCACACTGCTTACAAGTGTTTCCATGGATGCAGGGCCAACAGGAACTAAGTAGTTCTGGAATTATGTCCGAGGTAGGTACCAGGAACCATGGTTAATGTACTGTAAGTGTCCAATGATTGGTTGAACTACCAACAACTGTCTTTATAAAAAGCCATCTAGCAGACAACAGGAACATACAATAACAAGATAACAATGGAGAATAGAGAGGAAAGGTGGAGCAGTGAGAGTTCTGCCATTCTTGCTTCTATTTTTACCACTATTAATTATAGCCAAAGAAGCTAAAGTAATATGATAAAAAAAACAAAGACCGTAACAATTAAAGAAACAGAGAAGCTAGAAACACTGAATCCGACCATAATACAGTTATGTAGGACTGAATACCTGTTTATTTAGCACTTGTATTATTATAAATCTTCGACTCTTTAAAACTTTTTTTCTATATATATAGAGAGAAGATTACAAGCACTTTTTTTACAGAGTTATGGAAATATGTGTGGCTGTAACCTCTGTCATGTTGTCTATGTATAGCCGTAGTTAAGGCATCCTCGTTGCCTGTCACTGTGTTGCAACAAAAGTTCCAGAGTGGTGATGAACTGCAGGCCGGGAAGCAACATTTTTGGAGCGAATGCAGCTATTTCTGTGTGAGCTGAATTAGAATTTTCAGTTACAGTAAAGTCGGATTGCATGAGATAGTCCAGCAGTGCTACTGTAACTCTTCCCAGTGGGTTGTTCCTGGAACTGACCTCCTTTAACTGCGCAGAGCAAGAGTGGCTCATGGCCTGCGCCCTCCTGAGCTTTCATCTTCCTGTCACCACTCCCTGGCTGGGTGTCTGAAGGTCTGATTTCTTGGCGTTTTACAACCAGTTTGGCACAAAAAGAAGCCCACCACCACCACCTCCTCCCCCCCAACACAGGTAGCTATTGATATGCACCAGCAGTATTTCCCCATCCTCTTTAGCAGCTAATCAGACTTTATTCAGATTTGCACAGCTGTAGTTCATGTATTATGCAGCATTAATTGCTACTTCAATAGTCATTAATAAAGAGCCGGCTGGCCTCTGAATAAGCGACGATGCAGGAACATGATGAGGTGTGTGAGAGATGGAGGGCAGGGAATATAGCCTGTCATCTCCCACAATCTATGTCCTTCGAATGGTTATTTATTTCCTTATGCCACATTATGATGTCAACGAGGACGATCGCGTCAAGTGTAATTATGGCAGTGGCAGCTTCCTGGAGCTGACTTTCAGTTTAGAAAGTTTGCAGGGTTTGCAGGGGGCCCTCGGTGCCCTCTGTTGAAAATTCTATTGAAATATTTGTTTGCACGGCTCAGTGGCATTTAATCTCCTGTTGTTTATCAGTTTCCGCTTGATTTATTTCTTCACCTTCGCGTATTTATTGAATTTAATTACACCTCAAATCCCAGTGCAAACCTGCTGCTGTTGGGGGCTGGAGGGAGGGAGGGAGGGAGGGAGGGAGGGAGGGAGGGGGGATGCCGGGAGGAAAGGGGAGGAGGATGGGGAGCGGTGTCGAGTGTAAACCGTGACTCAGACAAATGGCCTGCTCTGTTCAAAGACGTACAGTGTGTGCCCTCTTTTTATTTAAGCAAGCTTACATATAGACAAACACACACGCGCATGTAGACACGCTCAAATTAGCTCCGGGGATCCGTAAATCAGACTCACAGCGGTCCAGCAAGACAAGCATCCTCTAAAAAAAAAGAAAAGAAAAAAAAAACTGGCAGATGATCTGCAGTCTGTCTGCGGCCTCACAGACCACATAAAATATCGGCCAGTTAATTAGGCAGTAATTGTGCAATGTGCTCTCCGTTTTATGTGCCATGCACTGGGCCATAAAGAGGCCAGAGTGAGGGTGGTTGGCAGAGAGGGACACTGAGGTGTGTACTATAGCATCAGCCTGCTTCAAGTCTACAATATGGCCAGAGGTCACTCCTTTTTACTGTTTTTTTTGGAGGGGGAGTGGACGAGGCCCAACCTCCTCCTATATTTCTCTGAAAGGGCTAATGAAAGAGGCAGTCACCTTAGTTTAACTGTGTGCCTTTCACTCACTGGCACGGTTACGCCATGTTTAATATATATCAAGTTTACTGCGTCCCGTCGATAAAAGTCAAAAGATTTTCATTTTATAGCATCAAGTTTGCATTCGGTGCTATGCATTCTCCAACGAGTTCAAGCGAATTCAAGGCTCCTCCACGATTTTAGTCCAACATGTCAGTGGACTACCTTCGGAGTCAATGCTGAAGAGTTAGACTTTTAAATTCTGGATAGAAATGAAAAGACCCTCAGAGATACGATTGCAGAGGCGCAGCTGAAGATTGAGGTATGGTGTCAAGCTGCAGGTCGTGCTCACCTCTAAACCTCCCCTCTTGCTTGACTATGTGCTTGTAGAAGCACAAAACTTGTAGCGGCACAAAAACTTCCTGAGAAGATTCTTTGAACATATTTGCTGAATACAGCAGAGAGCGAGCAGTTTGAGAGAGACTGAGAGAGAGGGAGAGAGAGAGTCAAGCCGACTGCTGGATTAATTGTGCTTTCTCCACTCGTGATTGAATGAGTGTGGACAAGGTCATCAGGTTCACAAATTACAGAGAGGGGGACACACTTTATGCTTCCTGGCACTGGGCATGGACTGTAAAAGGACTGTTTTGATGATGTGTGGAGCCAAACTGAAGTGAAAATATGGCGGACGCATGCGCAAATATATACTCTTACGACATCTGACTCTCTGTGAGTTTTCTATGCGCTTGTACATCCCGAGGTGAGTTTATGCGGAGCGTCTGAATGTGTGTGTTTATTTGTGTTTGTGTGCCCAGAGCCACAGGGCTGTGTGTGTGTATATGTGTGTGAGTCAGTGCGTGTGTGTGTGTGTGTGTGTGTATGAATGTGTGTGTGTGTGTGTGCGCTGCGGGGCTAGCAGCACACAGCAGCGAGACAGAGATGTGACAGTGATGGCTCCTTAGCCCCAGGCCACAGCTGGGAGGCCTGAGACACACCCACACCACTGACCTTCACTGTCACCACTGCAGCAAACACACACACTCACACACACACACACACACACACACACACACACACACACAGTTATGTTTCTACCACTTTTGGGGACATTACATAGATTTCCATTTATTTCCTGGAGACAAACGCAAACTGTAAATATCACAACTACTTTCCTAATCCGTACCCTTAGCCCAACCTTAACCTAAATGTAACCCCAAAACTTTTTATGGCAAGTCACCACATTATGATACAATCACACACACACACACACACACACACACACACACACACACACACACACACACACACACACACACACACACACACACTCGTTCTCCACCTACATACTGCTTTTTTCCTCCTCTCCTCTCCCCTCTTCTTAGTGAGTCAGAGCTTATCAGGCAGAGTGCAATGATTCACCACCAGTGTGAGTAAGCTGCTTTCTGCATCCAGTTCTGTCTCTCAGCTCCATATAGTTCATTATCATAACCCCCCAACCCCAAAGTGTTTCGTCTCACCCCCACGCTCACAGTCCTGCCTCTCATGTGCTATTTCCTCCGCCTTGGACAAATCCTGAGCCTGCTCTGTGGTCATCACGCTACCAATAATCCTCGTACTTCGCTGTCACTGCTCCTCTTACGTTTTATGCTTTACAAATGACACCTGCAGCCGTAGCCATTATCTGAGATGATGATGAAGAACAAGATTTCCGACTTGCCGATGCTGCACTCAGGGCTACAGAAGGTTGTAATGACTCTCCTTGGCCTCCTGGTTTCCTTATAAATATTTATGTGTGGAGTGGCTAGCCTACAGGTCGGCACGTTCTGTTCTTGGTTTCTCTGTCAAATGAATTGTCGAACGGACACAGAGGGTGCATAAGTATGCATCAGGCAGATGGGGGGGGGGGTATTATGAATGTAACTTGAACAGCAGTAGCCGTGCACTTCTGAACCCACCAGCTTTGGGATCCCAAATCTCAGTTTCCATCTTTGCTCTCTCAAAACCCGTTAGCGTCATGGCCCTTAATGGCAGCCATCATGACTCCATCATGTATCCGCATGAACTGTAGATCCCTCATTTGCACCTTGTGAAGTCATGCAGCTGGAAATACAGACCAGTGGAAATGTAATTCACGCTGCGAAACCTTAATGTGATCTCACCGCATGCAAAATTTATCGTATCCAGATTTACATTCAGAATCAGTCAGTGTACTTAATACTGTATTAAACCACATTTCACCCAGTAGTTTAGGCTGATCTTTTCTGGGCACATTCCATAATCCACTTCAAAAATCCTGTGGCCTCGTACGCTTTTCCACTGGCTGCACTGTATAGGAATCCCAGGACATGGCGCCAAAATGTTATGTTAACCCATCCTCCATAGCCGGGAATCCCTTGTTCCCTTATCGTCACACTGTTGTCGCTGTATTGTTATACTGTCACAGTATACCACTAGAAATATGCTAACAAGTGTTTTTTTATGCTTGGTTAGTCTATAACACACTGCAGGGAAGTATCTTTGAGGGTACACAGAAGAATGGAGGAGAATCGGCGATAATAGGGCACAAGAGAGGTGAATGGGCTTTAATGGGGCAGAAAAAAAACAGATACAGTGTGTTTGTGTCTCTTAACCAGTGGCTCCTGCAGCCGTGATCCTCCGCAACCAAGCTGACACAAACATAGAGACATGTTTTCTGTTCTTTTGTGTGCATAGCATGTTCTTTATGTGCTTTGTGTTATACACATGAGACATAGTGATAAAACATCTGTTAGATAAAAAAACATGCATGTTTCTCATTGAAACTGGTACAGAGCGATTGTGCAAAACGATTGCGCAGAGCACATTTTCCGATGTGAATCAACTTGTATCAGGGAGATTTTTAATCAAATGCTAATTTTGATTGCACTGACCTTCCAATTTACATGTTATTGCTAATTACGTCGAGAGGGTCCTTGAAACAGGTGAACTGCAGTGAAAACACAAATTAATTGCTTCGATTTAGCGCCTTTTCCATGAAAAATAAGCCAGCAAAGAATTCATAGTAGATTGGAAAGAAATAAATCGACATTGTATCTGTGTTTCTAAAATGGTGGGATTTTGCTACCCAGCTGGGTTGTATGTCTGAAACCTGTATGTGTGCATGTGTGTGTGTAAAACTTTGTGTGCCATAAAAAATGATGTCGGTAAAGGGGAACATACGACCCACGTGCTGCTGAGCAAGACAACTGTCAGCCCACACACAAGCTGCACGTTATGTACTGCATTACTGTGTAGCGTACGTGCCGGCTGAGCTCGTGTGTGAGTGCGTGTGTCAGTGTATGTTGGCGTGGACCACATGCACACGCGCAGAACATGCGACTGTCAGCACACTACGGCGCTGTATATCAGGCCCATGCAGCACCATTAGATCTGTCTATGACATCTGATTTACACGGGCTGTCAGGGAGCCCTGTGGGGGTCTCTTGACTTCCTGGAATAACCTACACCCCCGCTGCACAAAAATATTGAAACAAAGACTTGAGGGTGGAGGTGTATTGTGTGTGTTCGCACGTGTGTGCGCGCACGCGTGTGTGTGTGTGTGTGTGTGTGTGTGTGTGTGCGTGCAGAGGCAGAGCCTGGGGCAGAGACTTCCTGCAACACTCGTGATTTACACACACCGAGCCGACAGTGAGGGGAAGGAATTAGATAATTAGCTGCTGAAAATATCTGTGTGTGCAAGAACGGATATCACCATGTAGTGTTTATTTATGTGAACGTGCCCCTATAGGTGCGGATGGGGGCGTGGCCTGCAAGCACGCTAGGCGTAAGATCCAGTGTGTGTGTGTGTGTGTGTATTGCGTTTGTCCATCCTCACTCCTGGTGATTACAGGAGCTCAAAAGGTGAGCCCTCTGCCATCCTTCAGTTTTTACCCCGGTGGATTAGGGGCATGCTGTGTTTGGCGGAAAGCTCCAGCCATTCACAGAGCGCCGAGCTGCACGGGTGGGGGTGAGCTTTTTG
This sequence comes from Karalla daura, assembly GCA_029224185.1. Classification (NCBI taxonomy): domain Eukaryota; kingdom Metazoa; phylum Chordata; class Actinopteri; order Chaetodontiformes; family Leiognathidae; genus Karalla; species Karalla daura. Next base: position 22,620,406 of record CM055194.1, read on the forward strand.
TTTGTGTATCCTTGCTGTAAGGATAATGATGTGATGAATGGAGAGAGGGAGAGAGTGGAAGAAAGAGAGAGAGAGAGAGAGAGAGAGAGAGAGAGAGAGAGATTTCAAGGCTAATGCCTGGGGGGATGTCAGACAAACCTGTGTATGTGTAATAACCACGGAGGTTAAAATGCTACACCGGCACTAGAGATGGCTGCCAAATATTTTGACATCCACTCTACCTCCTCCGCACAGCTGCTGAGGTTGAGGAAGAGAGGGATGATTTACAGCAGAGAGAGAGAGAAATTGATTAATGTGAGTGAGAGGAGGGAGAGACTGGAATGTGAAAGAGTGTGGGCAACAGAGGTGTTGATGTACAGTCCGTAAGAGAGATAGTGGGAGAAAGAAAGAAAGAGAAAGCTGTCTGTTTGCCTGCCTGCAATGCCTGCCTGTCTGTCTCCCTTGATTTCTCTCTCTCGCTCAGTGGCCCGCGCCCGAGGATGCGTCTACGGTGCTATTTGTTCCAAGGTTGTTCTAAATGTGACTGATGCACACAGCCAGCCCGCTGTTTGCTTTGCTCCCCTCCGCTGCAGCCGCATGCAAAAAGACTGTCGCGCCTTATTAAAAGTGGCAGAAAAACACGCAGCGCAAACGATGCAAATGGACTTTTCAAACAGGGTTATCTCCAGCCTAACCTCGTACCGGGGTGAGCGTTTAATGGCATATTCAGATTTCCTCATCCCTGTGAGCTGCTACAAAACTCAGTTATGGGCAGCGAGATAGGTCACTTGATGCACAGTGTTTATTACCAATTGAAATAGGGGGGAAATTACTTTGCTGCAGATAGGCAGCTATATATGTGTGTATGTGAGCCGCGGTGCCTCCATAACCCCCCCAGGGGCAGTATATATAGATTGTGTCTCTCATCTTTTTATTCTGGTGTGTATGGATAAATAACTCTTGTTCCCTTTAGATTAGCCGTGACCTTTCCACCCCGCCCTACGTACACACCTAGCAGCCCCTCGCAACCCCCGTCCCGTGATTGCATTGTGAATCCGTCACAGTAACAAATGTCAACTTCATTGATTGGTCTTCTTCGCACCAAAATAACAGACATCTAAAACGAGGGGTGCGGACGCGCGGTGGCCACCGGGTCCCCAGGCCGTGCTGAGAAGCGTGCGTCGTGAGCGATTGCAGAGAAAATAGAAAACCTTACTCATTAACTTCAAGTCCACAGCCCCAAGATTTCATGGATTAATCAATGTTAACCTACTTTATCAAAGACACTTATCTTCCACATACAGAAATCTATGCATGTCCCCGGCCAGGAGGTCGATAGCAGGAAATATTTCACATTGCCCACCTTTTTTCCATTACTAATTCTCTGTCTCCTGCTCCGTCTCTCTCCAGCTCCCTCTCTGTCTTCCTCAGGCCCTGCGCCTGTGTCTCTCTTCTTTTGCCTAAATGTCCTTGGGATTGGAGCGTGCGTGGAAAAGGGAGACCCATATCGGATAACTTATTGGTTCATTTTGCCCATCTCTTTCCAATAATGTGTAACATTACCAGTGTTATTAGATAGGAGATTAATGGTGCTTGGCCCTGCTCCTCCTTCTCCTCAGGATGGGACATAGAGGAGAAAAGATGAAGGAGAGAGAGAGAAAAGAGGGAGGGAGTGAGGTGAACACGGAGACAGAGAGGAAGAATGAGTGTATCCTCTTTGACTCTGGAGGCCTTAATGTCTGACTTAGCCCTGTAGTTAGAGGGTCATTTCATGGCTCTGACAGAGCGA